>CM051663.1:143022525-143025025 GCA_028020825.1 Podargus strigoides | reverse complement strand
TCTGGCTGGCAGAGTTCCATGCTCCTGCATTCCCCAATGGTAAATATTTGTAACAGATTTCACATTGTAACACAAGGGCTCCTTTCACAGAGCAGGTCATGTAACACTGCAAAAAAATCAAGGCCAGGGCAAATAAACAAAAAGTCATGCCAAGTTCACCACTCCCAAAGATTCCTAAGCCTGGTTGTGCATACAAACTTCACTTGCTACTCATCAACATCAGCAATTTATGGCCAGATGGTTATAAATTTACATTCTATAAAATTTTAGAGGATGTTATTTTTTCCACTCAGTTTGTTAATTAAGTTTCAGTCTTTTTATTTCCTCAAACATAACAGTTCAATTTTTTATTAATGATACAGTATCATATTCTTTCCTGTCTCTCAGTACACCTACTCAGCAGTACCAAGAAAACTTTCATGAAATGAAAGTAAAGGTTTTTCAGACACCCAATCTAGAAAACTTATGGGTTTTGATCTTTCTTTTGCACTCCGAGGCAAACTAGCAACGGATAGGGAACCGTTCATAGAAAACAAATAGTGGAATAAAATTTCCTGTTTAATAACTATTTTTAAAACCTTTCCCTTCCCATTTTAAAATAATACAGTATGCTGTGTGTAATGTGCTACAACTTGCTTCCATTCAGAAAAAGTGGCTCTCTCACTCTCATCATTCTTATGCTGTAATTAACAGTATGAAGAAAGCTAACATTAAAATCCTGAAGAACGTAGCTCTGCTCAATTAGAGCAATTCACAGTCTTGAAAACAATTTCCTAAGTGGAAGAAAATTCAAGAGGGAATAACCAAAATGACCAGATATTTCTGTATATTTGGCAAAATAAAATTCTGCCTTATTCATAAGTGTGACTTACATAAAATAAATCTGTCGACATTTGTTAAGCATTTGTAATAATACCAAATGCACTCAAAACAACACATGCTATGAAGCTTGATATATTTTAAACAGACCAATTTAACAAGTAATGAATTTCAAACATGCTTAATTCAAATAAACACTCTGCAACACTGAGACTAGTTCACTTTGCAATATTTCGGATGAGTACCTATGCTGAGTTATGTATTTTATGCAGGTAATGTGTGTAGAATAGCAGTTCAAATATTTACATATACAAAATATAGGTGAAATAAGGTCTTTAGGAATCTATTTGTGTATATTTTCCCTCCTAGATGTAAGCAGCAAGGGTTAAGATTTGAGTAAACATACAGGGCTAAATTCTGCTCTGCACCCATTCAACTTTATTGACTTCTGAGGAGTTTCATGGGGATATAAGAGAACAAGATTTGAGTTGTCATGTGCATAAAGATAATGTCAATAATCCTGTATAATATCTAGTTAGTATTAAGTTTATAAAACTGTCTTTGTTTATTTCAGTTAAGGTTGATTGCCACTGCATGCATAGAGAGTTTGGGGGGCAAAATGTCAGCCAGATTTTTATTTTTTTTTCTTTTCTTTTCTCTCCCTGTTTAGAGAATTCGACTGTTTTGTTTTGAGAACTTGGGACTTCTTTCCTAATGAGATAATTAGTATATAGGGCTTTTCCCATAGAAATGAGCACCATCATATTTCCTTTTATAACTTGATGAGGGGAACCAACCACAAATATAGATGTGAAATGTTTACATATGTGATAATGCTCCACACAAATAAAGAAAAAAAAGCCCACCTGTATTTACAGTAAAATGTAGTATTTAGGAAGTCTGGCCATTAGGGTAATGATACAAAGAACTGAAATATATGTATCATGCCCACTTCCATTTCATGTATTAATGCTGTCACCGTTATCAGGGTGCAGCAATTTCAGTGCAGTCAGAAGGTGGCTCTAGTGCTTTAATTTTGCTGCTTTTCCTACCATAAGATCCAAGGAGTAGAAATTACTTTTGTGCTACATTTTTTTTTCAATTTAACTGATGTTTCAACTGGAACACAACATTTGAATTTATATATCAAACAACTTCACACTTACAGAGATGTGTACACTCACAAATTTTCTGCTTTTTAAGGTTCAACTGACTAAACGACAAAAAACTACAACAAAACGAAACAAAATTAAAATATTAAAGTTACAGCTGACACCTCTGAAACACTTCTCATCAACACACCGAGGCACATGTAATCCCTTCCACTGTGATACTGTGACTAAACCAAAACTTCCCTCCTCTAATCTGGCAAGTCAGCCTTTGCTATCCCTGCAGCTGCCTTGCAGAATTGCTGGTTATTGGGGTGACTCTTTTGGGGTGGAAGTCACTTCAGGTGTATGAAGGCAGATTAATCAGCCTTTATGTAGATGAAACATAGAGGGAACATACGGAGGGGAGATGGTCATGCCTGGCCAGATTGGAGTTTCTGCTCCCTCACTTTCCCAGAGTAATGGTTGTGCCTCCTTCTGATGGGTCACAGCCATTGAATGCACATCAGCACAGGGTCTCCCCACTGACTTTCCCCCATTACTGCTTACTGGTCTCCTTCAGCCTGGCCTCT
>CM051663.1:142992525-143017525 GCA_028020825.1 Podargus strigoides | reverse complement strand
CCTCACTGGGGAATCCTAAAAGACAACTCTTGTAAAGGTGACAACCTGAATTAATTACCTTCTGAGTGATTCCCATTTTACAGCTGGGAAAATTGCACCATAAGGCCTGGTTTTGATGTCATTGCCTACAAGTAGAAGTGTGGCAGATACGCAGCAGCCCAGGTCTTCCTGCATGACAGTATCCATTGCGCAAGCTGTACAGGGAGATACAGTGTAATATGTTGCCCAAGTAAGTGTAATTAATATCAGAAGAACTATCTTCCCTTTATGCCAGAGATGTGTCTCATGGTTTGTGCTTCATCTGAAGAGAAGGAATTACATTGGCTAAGAGGGGATTTGGCAAGCAGAGGAAGTGGAAAAAAAATCTACCCTCTCCCCACATGAAAAAGCAATGAAGTACTAGAATCTGCTTTCTCCTCCTCTCTATCTATAATATGTAAAGATTCAGCACTAGAAGGAGAGATCAAACTGTTTAAAGGGGAATAGGGATAAAAGGGAAATAGAAAGCAGCTTCATGCACTGTTCTGGTCATTTGAGACCAGTAGGGTTTAATTGTTGGTACGCAGCTGGAAGGAAGGAAGCAAACAGTGTTGAAGGAGGATTTCTGCAACAAAATCTTGAATTAATATCCTGCTTCCAGATTACTGCTTCCACGAGAAGAGAGACCTGTCAAAGTCAGGAAAAGACAGTTTCTTCTGTCCTAGTATGTCAGGCACTAGCACACAGTATCTATCTGGAGCTCATCAGAACAGAAAAAGTCAAGGAAAAGTGACTGGAAATTTGTAAGCAACTAAAATATTAAGAGAAACGTGTTAGGACTAGAAATCATCTTGATTCTGTGTTTAAAAGTAAGAGTTCCAGTGCTTTGCCTGACCTGCCACACTCTTTCCCAGTGGCGAGCAGAAGAGAGAAAGAACGCAAAATGAGGGTGAAAGAATAATGTGGACAGAATAAGATAACCGAAAAGGAGAACAAAGCAGGGCATAACAACAGAGCAAGAAGGAAATAGGAGAGAAAGGTTTTGGGGAGTGTTGCATTTGAAAAAGAGGATTGAGAGGATTAAGAGTAAAAAAGAAGAAAATTCTAATATCCTAGAAGGAAGGAGAACAAAATAAAAAATGAATTATAATTACATGACAATATAGGATTTTCCATATTGGATCACACCATTAGTCCATCAAGTTTTATATCCTGTCTGTAGTAGTGGAAAGAGGGATTAAAAATGAACAAAACAATAATAAAGCATCCATCCAAGCAAACAAAGGAGAGAATGATTTCCCTGGCCTTGCAGTAATCAGTCTGCATCCCAAAGTACAAGGCTGGGTTAGTATTAGGAAATATTACTGATGATCATAAAATTATATGGGGTTTTTAGGGATTTTTTAAATTAACCTAACCATTTTACTTAGCTAGAGGAGCTGCTGCATTTAGTTGGCTGTCCTATTAGTTGTACTAAGTAGTCCTTCTTCTTCTGATAGTGTAATTGCAGAGGGATGAAACAGTCTATATGTTATAGTAGGTACAAAGATAGAAAAGATGTTATGTCCATTTCTCTATTTCCCTGTCTGTTCCTGCTCCAACAGTTCCAATTTGCTTTCTTAATGGGTCATCATCAGCTTAAATTCCCTCTTTTGAAAATAACACCCTTTTGCAGTCTGTCTGGATGTTTAACTTTGCTTTCAGGTCTGCTTGATGATGATCCCCAGCCTGGGATGGTGTTTTTTAGTTTTCCTTCTGAACAGTTATCTGCAGACAAACACATAACTCAGGATGGATTAATGTGACCTTCCCCAAAATGATTTATCTAGTGGTTCCTGGTGGAGGGTGGATAATGAAGACAAAACTTGAAACCAAGTGTCCCTAGTCAGGAAGGAAAGGAAGTAGTTTTAAAACTACTTTTCACCATGGTTTAGAAAAGAAATTTCCCAGATTTTCCCACCTAGGAAGTATGGACATGAATTTGTTATTGAGCACAAGAAGATTATAAAAATATCCAGGCTGGATAGAAGGTTATGTGAGCAGCTCAGAATGAAAACCAAAAATGATGTTGCCAAGAGAGCAATTATCACGCAGCCTGCGAATTCACAAAAGTTGTTACCAGGCAGAAGCATGAGAAACTATTATGAGTCTTCTGGTGTCCAAAATTTCTAACTAAGATGGTCTTCTCTATGTATTGTTTTCACCTTGTTCCTCTGCTCTTGTTCATTAAATAAATGCTTTTTCAGGGACACATGTATTTTTTGCTTTTTTAAACAGTGACATGTTACATTGCCACCTAATCAATTTTATCACACTCTATATCACAGAGGCCAACATAGCTGCCTTCCTACCACAGCCTTTTAGTGATACCATGAAAGAGAGTGTCTATGTCTTCAGAGTGTGACTGCATTACCATACTAGTGCAAGTGTCTTAACAAATCCTGGGAAGTGTTAGCATGACTTCTCAAATTCTCTGAAAGTTAATGAGTAAAAATAAAACACAAAATCAGAATCAAGAGTAACCCTCTGCTTGACAGTGTCTAAAGCAAAACTAAGAGAAAGCATATTTTGAATATTTATTTTTTTTCAATCTGAAGTCCGAAGCTAACACAATACCATCAAACTCATTCATGATCAGTTCTCTCCTCCTACACTCTGCTGTCCCTGGTTTGTTTCGGTACTTAGGGCTCAAGGAGCAAACTATGTGGGATAGCAATGGATTTATTTTTATGAAAAAGGCACCTATTACCTTTTCTTTCACTTTTTTTTGGCAGTTGAGGAGAAGCTTCATGTCACAGGCATGGTGTTGTAACACCAGGATGATATACAGAGTGAAAAGGAGGGTGTGAGAGATGGAGAAAGACAAGGAAAGAAAGTGAGGGCACTACAGTGAATGTCACTATAATATTTTAGCAAAATATTCTGGCTTCTTAAGTGCTCTGTAGTTTTGGCTTTATGAACAGAGAGAGGAAAAAAAGCACTTATGAACAGTAAAAAGCACATTTTTGCCAGAAAAAATAATTTCTGCTTTGCCACTTTAAAGTTGGAGGCTTTCTGAACAAACATTTTGTGAACTAGGCCTAAAATTTCTTATTTTTTCAGGCTCAAAACAGAAATGTCTTTTAAGATTTATGGGTTTTGGTGTCTTTTAAGGTGTAAATTACTTTTTTGCTAATATCAAAATGACAGCCTCAGGAGCTTTTTTAAAAGATGAGACTGCAGCAAATAACACAGAAGCTTCCCACGCTGTGCTGTCAGGAGGCCTCCATGCCATCTTACAACACCCTTGCTATTTCTGCCCTGACCCTCCTTCAAGCAGGAGCTGACAATCCTGCTAAATCATGTGGTAGGTTAGTAATGTGGGAAAATGTCAGCATGTGATTACAATAAATCCCCAAACTCTGTTTCACTTTGTGTGACCTGTTCAGGATTCAAATTTAGAAGCACAATGAGGTGAAGATGGAGGAGAGATGTGCAGATTATATGTTCCTGGGTCAGCCTGACATGTTGAACAGAGGTTGACTCAAGGGATGTCTTTGGTGATAGAGAGTAGAGGGAAGAGAAACTTCAGTTTGTAGCAAGGGCTCCAAGGAAGTCTACTGGAAGAAACAGAACTAGTTAAGAGGAAATCCAGGCTGTCTCAAAAGCCTGTTTGATCAGCAACTCCCATTTGCAGGGCAACTCCAGAAATTGCTTGTGATAGTGCTGAGGGTTGCCATATCTTCCCCAGAGGAATTTCCAGCTTGGAAGTCCTCTGATTTCCTGATTAAATCTTAATTCCGATGGATGGTATATGTAAGCAAATTAAATAAATACGGTTCAAGTTCTCTACTGGATTTCACTGAATTTTATTTGTTAAAAGAGGTTTTGTTTAGAAAACTTTTTCATTAAATCGTTAATGTATCAGTTAGAGATATATACTTAGTTAATGGTGAGACCTATCCATGTTGCTGTGAAGACTGTCAGATATTACATAGTTTGAATTTCCATGCATATTCATTTCAATCAAACCTTCTAAAGCCTGTTTACCCTCTCAGGCATTTTAAGCCAATCTGTGAAGTATTCAGAGCCCTAGAAATCTGAAAGTACATGAGGTGGTTCATGGAGGCAAACACTGTCAAAGGTAAAGGTAGTCTCATCTAGTACAGACTGAAGACTGAAAGTAAGGTTTTGAGCCAACACAGAAGTAGCAAGGTAAGCAGACTGGGAGCCTGGGTAGGACGGACAGGCAGATGGACAAAGATGGACACAAAGTGGCTGTATAGGATGTGGAGGTACACCTCCCCTGTACGATGAAGCCTCTGTACAGTCAGCACAAACAGACCAAGGTATAGGAGTTGAAGGACCATCTGGATGGTGGTGAGCACACCAGTCACTGAGCAGCTCCTCAGAGGGGAGAAATGCGTTTATTGGTGGGGCACAGGTGAAAGACGCCTTTCCTTATATCACCCATGCTAAGTTGTGTTTGGCTCCTTTGGCCCTTGGAGAATAAAAGTCTTCTCACATAGAGTGCTACCTTCCTTCCCAATTTATGTGTATTGCAAACATTTTTTTAATTCAGCTGCAGGTCTGTTCAGGAAGTGAATAGTGTGTTTTGCTTTTAAATCTAGAAGCTACATGCTATAAAAAATATAATAAAGTACAGCACCACAAGGATGCCAGCTGCCACATAGAAAGTTGATCTCTCTAAAACCCTCTGGACTGAAAGAAAAAAATGAGTTTAGACATTTTAATGGGATTTCTCCAGCTAAAGCCCACCTTCAAATCCTACTTAACTCAGTATGTTTACATGTGCCAAATTTTCATTACATAATAAACAAAAACATGTACAAATGCAAAGAAACTAAAATCAGATGGCTGGTGGACTGTAGGAAACTGTGATTATTCATTTCCCTGATATTCAATTCCCTGCTGATATCTTTCCAGAATGTCACGTCCAGCTGCAGATTTTGGCAACCTATAGTCATTTCATGATTGTCAAACAGTTCCTTCTATTTGACAAAATTACCTTTTCTTCTGCAACAACAGAGACTATATATTTCTTAGAAATGGATATCTCTTAAAAGAAGATACCATTGCTAAGTATCACTGCGTTTCACTGTAAGGTATTGCCATTTCTCTGTAGAGATGTAGAAGACACTTATCCTTACTGATCTTTCCACTTACAGTAGTATCAAATTAATCAGTATCATAATCATACTGATTCCTTTTGCACTTACTATTAATGGAAATGCTCACAACCATACAAGACACTTCCATGAGACTGGATGTGTGGAGACAACATAAGCCTTACCAGCCACAGAGGATGAAGAATATGCAAATGGCCAAGTGATGCACAAAAGTAATACACGGCTCCTGGCCTACAAAGACAAACACAGAAGCAGCAGCTAGAGCTGCTTAACTGGTGGAATGTGGAGAGGGGGCTAGAGAGACAAGAGGGAAAGATGGGCTTTGGGGAGCAGTCTGATGCAGAAATTGCTGACCTCATCCTCCAGCTGGGGAAGCCAGCTCTGCATCGGCAGGGTAACAAAAGATAAAAGAGTGATAAGATTAGGCTTAAAGTATCTCAGGCATCAATTGCTCTTATTAATGTAGGTTACTGGATAATGTCTCGTTCAACAGATGTGAAAGTAACAAATCTCACAAGTCTAAAAATCACCCAGTCAGTACAAATATTACAGAAACAAAGAAACTGAGTTGTTATCATACTGTCTTACTACAAAGACCATTGTGGTAGGGTGCTTTCCTGAAGCAGGAAATTTCAGCACCTCCATGGCTTTTTGAGAACTTACTACAAACAACAAGGAAGAATAACAGCACTGAAGTAATTCTGTGACTCACAACATCTTCCATTGGACCTCATATTCAGTACAGATAAACTGCTGTTCTGGTGTATGCTTGTTCTGCAGCTAAACATAGAGAGTGAAGTAAGAAGAGTTCTTTGCAAAGTGGCTTTACCATTTCTAAGACTTGAAATACTGGGAGATTCTTTTGCCTCTATCCTATGAAATGGAGACCAGAGGACTGGCTCACACAGTTGCCCTGGAGTCAGGAAAACATGATGCTTCTTCCCAGTTCTGACCAGGTCTTGACTTCTTGGCACTTCTGAAGACAGTAAGAATTCAGAATTAATTTTTCTATAATTTTTATCTGCAATGACCACTGTCCATCTCTAAGGGTGGCTGTTTGCTGTAGGGTGAGACAAAGAAAGTGACAGCAATGATTAATCTCAAGCTTACAGTAACAGAGTAAAACTTTCCTTGCAAGTACTTCTTTCCCCTGTCTAAAACCACTGATGTGCTGCCAAAATTATCCCGGTACCCAGTGTACAAGACCTGGATGAGCAGACCGTGATGAGGCAAAACAGTCAGAGATTTGGCTAAAAAAGGAAACGTTCTAGAACTGCTTGATCATCTCATCAAGACTCTGGCTAAAGGAGAGCTGGCAGAGCTGCCTTAACAGGACTGTCAAAGTATCTCTGACAAAATCTTTCTCAAAAGGTTATCAGCAAAACTAAGCAGCCGTTGATAAAATCAACAATTCTGTCATGGATTAGAAACTGAAAGACAGGAAAAAGAGCAGAAATAATGTATCAAATTTCATCATCACAGAAAGTTAATATTTAGGTATCTCAAGTTCCCTGATTGGGCATAAGATACTGACAGTCTTGGCAGCAGTATAAAAAAAGGTGAATATGAGTATAATCAAACAACAGATATTAATTTATCTCTCCAGATAAATGATGCACATTTAGATAAATATGTACATATTTTTTATCCATGTTTACATGTAGTGTAAGACAAACCCCCACTTTCTAGCCTCTGCCTGCAGGAATAACTAAGCCATTTCATTTCCATGCAGAGATTTAATTCAAGTTTTGTAAACAAAACTGTAAATTAGAAAGACTGAAAAACACACTTCTAATGTCCTTAGGGTGGTAAGAAAGAGAGATGATTTCCACAAATCGTCTGTTTTCCTGGAACAAAATAGTGCTATAAACCATTTTATCATACTTAATGAAAACCCTAAGCTCTTGTTGCAGTCCTTCTTGCATAAGGGTAAGGACCTTATAGTTCTTATAGTTCTTACAGGATTTGAGCCTATATGCAGCCAAGTGCAGTGGGTTGTGAAGGTGCTCTGTACCAGGCAGGAGCAAGCCTGTAACCCTTTCATTGCTAGTAATGACATTTCCCTTCAGGCCTACACTGCATCCATAAACATTTCCAGAAAGAAAATCTAGCAGCTGCTCAGGGAGAAACTATAGGACAATTGCAAGGGCTTCAACAGCTTTGAGGTGGTGAGAGTCCTTCACAAAACCAGGAGCAAATCCCATCACCTCTCCACCTCCCCCTCATCATTGCCTTACATACACCATCAGCAATCAATTGGCTCCCAGCTGGCAGGCACACTATTTTTTCTATTTAACAGCCTCCAGGGTGGTCTCATTCACTAATCCCCCAGGCCGTACAACAGAGCTGGAGCTGAAGTAGCTTCTACAGTCAGCTGTTGGGAGGTACATAAAGTGGAGCAGCAATGCTTGTTGGCAATGGGGCATTCCTTTACATATTTTCCTCATAGCCCTCTCCCAAGCACCCCTTCACAATTCTTGCATGTCGTACATTTGTTGCTTAATCTTTCTAAGATTGGAATTATATTTAAAGGATGGACAAGGGAACTGAATATAATGTTTAATTGTAATATTTCTTTACTGTTAGGCTCACAAACATGTTTAACAATTTGTTTAAAAACCTGTCGCTGAGGATTCTCCCAGGTTAGGATGCCCATTCCCTGTAGTACAGCTGAAGTGCTGCCTGAGCTGGCCAAAGCAAATTTAAGATTTCAGCACTACAGAGAAACAACAAAAAAAAAGGCTTTTGAAGACACAAGGAAGTATTCCTTTTTGTGAATTCATTCATCTTTAGTTCTTCTGAGAACTTCTGATTTTTGTTGCAAAATGCTGTATGTGCACAGTATGTATCTCCAGCACTGTTTTCCTTGGATGTATATTTATGGGCATTTGTTCCCATGTTATTTTTAGATACCAGGAGAGCTTATAACTTCTGTAATGTTAAAGTGGGCTACCTATCCTCCACTAAGACACAGAGGACAAGCCCTCAGCTTGAAAATCTTCTTTTCTTGCTCAGGCCTTAGGGAAGGAAAGCAAGCAGAAAAGCAACAAAATACTATTTTAACTCTGGAAGTTTCTGGTGCAAATCTAAGTGGAAAATGGAGATGATACAAAACATAACGATTTTTAAATGAATCCATTTGAAGTATCCCAATATACCATAAGAAATGTGAGGCCATGAATGCTTACAGTGAACCCTGCTGTGCAGTGCCAAGGAAGCTGACTCAGCCTTTGGAAGAAGATTAACAGTATGGCCATCCAGATGGACTAGTCTCCTCTGCTGCTTGGAGTAAATATTGCTGCATTTCCATGTAGCCACTGCCTCTCATATCTGAATCAGCTCATTTAACTGCAGAGATGGCATATCCCAAGGTAGCAGTTTACATGTTACTAAATATGAGGGTTGATGGAAGACATTTGCAGGCCAAGGAGTTACTTTGGTGCTGTTAACCTATATAGTTGGTCCACTATCACTTCTAGGCTTTCGATGTGATGGATTTTGTGAGCAATGTTTGTGTAACATATCGAGCTTCTATGTTTTCCTGTGAAGTAAAACTTTTCCCATTAGTCGGTGTCTGTAGGACTTCACTTTCTTCTCACAGTTAACTGGTGGATAATTCCTAGTTTGTCTCTTTTGCTGTCCATGTGTTCTTTGCTTTTGGATTCTTCTTCACTCTACCTTGTTGTCCTGGGTTGTTTTTTTTGTCACAGTATTGAGCTTTTTCTCTTCATGGGAACATTTTCTAGTACTCAGCTCTTTAGGAAGATGACAAGCGAGGTCCTCAACACCAACCCAAAAGAGAAATCATTTTGATCTTCATAGGGAGGATTGCTGCAAGCCCCAGGAGCTCACCAACATGCTTCTTTCTCTGTGCAAACAAAAGATGAGTTTCCTGTGGACAGGGAAATCTCCTTTGCCTCCTCGGAGCTGGGAAGGCTGGAATCAGCTCAATGCCCAAAGAAGGGTCCCCTCTGGCAGTAAAGCAAAGCGTACTTCTTCCTGTGTAACTGCCCTCTTTATGGGACTTGGACTGCCCTTTGATCCTGGATATATTTACCAGGCCAGCTTCTCACTGAGTAACTTTAGCACTACCCGGCATTATCATCCAGTAGGTTCAGTGGTAGCTCAGAGACACGTTGAACCCAAGCAGAACTCCCATTGATCCTCCACCCCGAAATCTGACAACAGTGGGCTATATTCTCAGGTAGTTAAGCCAATATAGCTCAGTTACTTTATAGCATTTTATACACGCTGTAGTCCTGGCCCATTTTTTTCAGCTTTATGCCCTAATCACTTGTGTAAGCAGTGTCAGATTTTTGTCCTAGGAACAAATAATATCTTTTGAAAATAGATTGCTGGAAGATGAGGTAGAAATGTTTGATGCTGATAACCTTACAATGGGATTTAAGTTAGCTAAGCTGATTGGAAGGAAAACTAGTTAAAATCCTGATAGTAACACCAATGCATTAAACAGAACACTCCTAAAATAAAATTAAAATAGGTCAGAAGTTTTCAAATTAATACTTTCATTCACTCTGTCTCCTGGAATAGATTTTGTGGAATCACTCATAATTTTAATGCCCTTAATTCATCCTATTTAAGAATAAGATATATTACATAAATTATTGTCAAAGTTTTCTTGTACTGCTTATCTTATTTTTAAAAACTTAAGAACTATTACTAAATATATACACCACACACATTAAAATGTGCAGAGACCACAGAAAATTTAAGTTAATACTAATGAGATAATCCACCTGCCTATTTCACTGCACAACAGCTGCACAGATTTAAAAGGGTTCAATTAAACTTTATTCAGTGCATAGATAATTGATCCAATGAAGAGAATGATGTCACTGGCAGGTTAAAAAATGTATTTTACCTTTTAAAATAAAGTTGCTCCATTAGAAAAACTGGAAATATAAACCTGACACATAAATCATTCTGGAAACTTTGTTTTATAGAGCAACAAAAAGAAGGAAAATGAAATAAAATCACAGCAGATACAACCTACAGATGCCCATTATTTAATTTCCTCTCCAAAAGGGGCAATAGAAATCTAAATGAGACGGTGTTGCTCTCCTTCCATATGGGAGGTTCAATTAGTCTTTGATATTTCGCTGTATTTGTTTTTATCTTTACTGACAGCTTCCATTTTCTTGAAGGTTTTTTCTCCCTGCCCTCCACAGCAATGAAACATTTATTTTACTACATACATACTACCTAATTACTAACTTTAGATGGCACCAAACTTGTGTAAGACGATTTTTCAATAAATAGGGAGGAATTAATCTTTAAAGTTCTGTCCAGGCCACCATCTGCCCGGAGCACTGTAATGGTTGCTCTGGGAGCCATGGGTGGACCAGAAGGACATACTCAGGCCTCTGCTCCAGGCTACTGAAGACGAAAGGACAGCTTCTTGCCAACTTTGTATTTCTGCATACTTATGGTAGCGGACTGCAGAACACATTACTTAATTTCTTGACACAACATAGCATTATTTCTGACACTGTTAGTGGCAGTCACTAATCTATTCCATCCACTTCATGTCAAGATGACACAAAAAAATATTAAAGAGAAAGAGGGACAAAAATAATAATCATCTGTCGACCAAGGCATTAATATAGTTCCCATCCTTATAATATTTCATTGGCTATCCAGGGTTGGCATTGAAACAACAACTTTAATCTGAGACTGTCAAAGCGATTTACTTTGACAGGGGCTACTACAGAGACAATCTGAGGAAAAGGAGATTTAACTTGTGTATGCCATGAATAATGGGTTTCTCCACTGCAAAAGGAACTTTGAACAACTATCTTCGCACTCAGTACCACTTAGCTTGTCATATGCTCACCAGTGTGGTGAAGCTACTTTCTCCTTGCTTAGTTCAGGGCCCTGTATCTTTCTGACCATGTGAGGGCTGACCTGGAGATGTAGATGTCCACTGACAACACCTGAGGCTCTTTCCAGCAAAGTCAGATGTTCACAGTCCCCACTCCCACCAGCGGGGACATTCTGCAGTGCTGCTAGCACACCCTAAAGTGATGGGGACTTTGGACTTGGTTTCTTGGGTCACTTGCCCTATATATCTCAGACAATCAAAGCTGGAAACATATTTTATCAAACTGGACTAACCACTGGATCACGATACTCTTTAACTGTTATGATGTGATGTTGCAGTAGGTATGTATCTGCTTTCCACTGCTCTTGTAAAACTTTCCTTTGGTCTGACTAACCAAGCAAAATAGTACTTAGAAAAGTAGTCCTACTAAAACAGGGTATTTCCCTTACCTGTGTACAGCTGTGTACATGTAAGATGAGTTTCTGGCAAGTGAAATAGGGTAAACAGTAATGTCAACTGCATGCTTATGCCATGTGCAGATTTGAAGGTACATATAGAATAAATCAAATCACACTCCATAGACTTTAAGTAGACCTCAATGAGGTTCCTTGTCTTATCTATGATTTTGGATTGTTGCTTCACAAAACTTGGTGTAATTAAAGCTACTATAGATACATTTCAGTCAGACATTTATACACACATTAATATACATACACATAGTACAGTTCATTATTCTTGACTGTGAGGGCTTATGACTATTGACACTGTCAATTTTTATCTCATTACTCATCACTGCTTACTCCGAGTGCTAATAGTATATTTCCATGGAGTTTGTGTGTGCTGCAATATAAATTCTGACATTGCTAGTGTCAGTCACTAATCTACCTCATTCGGTTCATGTCAAGATGATACATCACAATGCTCAACAACTGTCATTCTTGCTTTAAATAGATCTACATTTTCCTCAAATTTACAATTAAATATACATATATATATATGTATCTTCAGTTCTTCATCAGGTTCTGCTTTCACAATATGACCACAAAAGTCAACCTAAATATTTTGCAAAGCAATTACTAGGTGGGGTGGGTTTTTTGTTCATTTGATTTGGCTTTTACAAAACACTTAAGAAAACTAAAAGCAAACTTAAAAGATCCAGACATGGTTAAATTTGTTTATAGGTCCAGATTTCTTTCCCCAAAATGTAGGAAACTTATTCTCTCTCACTAACTGTCACTTCTATGTGCTCACTAGCACTGGTTTTTAACATTTCCAAATTGGTGTTTTAAAAAGATTGCTTAAAAAATACTTACAAATATCACAAGTTAACTAGAGTGATTTAATTAACTACTGTCACGATGGTTTTGAGTATAATTTTAAAGGAAAACCTAAGCTTGTTACCATTTAATCTTCTCCCTTTTCTAGAATTGTTCCTCCATGTCACCATTTCTGTGCTTTAATTTGTGTTATTCCCTACAGAAAGCCCAAACTATGTTTTTGCTTTCTTCTTCTTCACAAATACGACTCTTCTGATTTGACTCTTCGGTGCTTTAATATACATTTGTTGTAGTGCTCTTTGGGCAGTTGAATGCATATGGATGTTTTAGCTGACATTACAAATCAGAGGCTCTGATGTCATACCTATGAACAAGACTTTGCAGTCTGAGTGCTCCTCTGTGCAGCTGCAGCATTAAATTGTCCATTATTTATAGCTTCTCTATTTCAAAATCTCATTTCTTTAAAAGATTCAAGGTTCTAGTCCTGCTGAGTACTAAACTGAATGTGAGAACGGATTCATGTAAGGGACCCTGAGAAATGCTGGTGGAAGTGGAGGACAGTTTTTGCACCTCTCAGTCTGTCTGCATCAGCTCAGCTGTGAAACTAGCTTGTGTTTAGATCAGCAGTGAACAACAGCTAGCACAGGGTCTATTGGACTCTGTACTGACAGGTGCTAAGGACCACTGGAAAGGGAAAAAACATAGAGGAGACTAGAAAGAGTGGATAAGTTACCGAACCTGTAAAAGTGATATAACATGGATGTTATATATGTATATATATATTTCTAGTGATCCTGCATTCCCACCCAAACTATCTGCATAAAAATATTCTCCAAGAAAGTGTGTTAATTTTTGTTATCATTTGTAATTCTAAAAGGTGAGTTGCTGTAATACAAAAAGCCTGGGAAAATATGTATTTTAACTGTGCTAATGTGATAAAATATCTTTCCTTTTTTTTTTTTTTTTTTTAGTTTTTATTTTTAGTTTTTCTCATTCACATTCAGCTGGGGTTTAGTCCTCAGCAGGACTAGAACCTTGAAAGTTTTAAATAAATGAGATTTTGAAATAGAGAAGCTATAAATAATGGACAATTTAGTGCTGCAGCTGCACAATATAACTGCTCTCTCATTTTTAACAGCAAAAGAAGTTGCCTTGATCTGGACACAAACAGACTTAAGCACATGAAAATCTGTGGTGCACATGAAATGGATATGGTTGAATCTGTTCCGATTATTTCATTGATTATGTGCATTTTTTCTCCAATGTATGAACTTACACATGTATGAGAACTTCAAAGAAATACATTCAGTGCCTAGCAGGATTTTCAAAATAATCTAACCTTTGAAAATCCCATTGGGAGCCTATCTACATTTTTAAATGCCTAAATACCCTTTAAAACCTGGTCCTCTGCAACCATAATGTTGTCCTCATATAAAAATGTGCAACATGGTGTTTGAATCTTCCACCAAATTTGTGTGGCTTTCTCACATTACATGCTTAATAAAATAAGAAAAAAGGGAAAGGGAAGGCCAGTTTTGTTTTCATAGTGATTTATAGAAGAATGCATTAAAACATGCATGTTCTGTGTGCAAAGTAAGCATAAAAGAAAATAATGTGCTGATCTTCCTTTTTTCTCATTTTGCATAAGTGAAAAGACATGATGATAAGAAAGAGCAACTGTGATTTAGTCCATTGGTCTAAAAAGTAAATGCCTATTTACATTAGACTAAGCAATATCACAGATGGAGTTTTAAGGAGAGCAGTAATTCTGTTCTATTTAGCATAAGAAATCCAAAATAGGTTTGTTTATATTAATGGAATTACTTAAATCCACCAGATCAGTAAAAATAGACTAGTTGTACATGGTGTAACTGAGATCAGGATTTAACCCATAAAACTAATATAAATTTATGGATGAGCATACACACACACACAAATAATAATCAGGAAATCAAGAAGTCATATTTCCCATGGCAAACATAACTCATCTAGATTGCAGAGATGTAGATTATATGAATGATTAAAATGTAGCAGTAATAGGAAATACTACCTACGTACATGGAGGTCAAATTTTAATTCCTGTGGGAACCGCAACTTTGAATTTTCCGACGTGTGTATTTAAATTTTCAGATATAATGTTGATTTTCATGTTGAACATAATTTAGTTTTTGGAATCACTCGTACCATCTCCGTACTGCTCAGTTACCTCTCAATAAAGTATGCTTTTGAAGTAACAGTGTTTAATATGATAGCTCTGGCATAGTTCTGATTAACTGAGCTGCTGCCTAGGAGTTATACACACTATTTGATACCTAAAAAAATCTGTTTCCTTTGAGTTAGCACTAGATCATCACTACTCATTCCTCTCAGGAGCAAACAAACCTAATGGCAGTGTTATGGATTCAGGGAAGGTTTCAGATGCAAACGTGGTAGGCTGCATAACTAAGACATACGTATATCCTTTATTTAGAATGACAAAAAACTTAAACATATCTTTCAGTACTGTCTCATACAAACACAGTGCATCACTAGCCTGGACACCAAGTTATTTAAAGCTATTATTTAGTGCCATAATAAGTAGCAATTTAAATACAAGGTAAAATCATTACATTGTCTTGTTTACTGCTGATGTTAATATCAAGCTGATGTGTAATGCTCAAAAAAAGGCAGCCTATGATTTGTTATCATTAAACTGTCAGTTCTGTCATGTGTTAGGCATAGATTCATACTATGCTTCTTTCAGTGTATCACTTTATTTTCTATCAGTCAAAAAACCAAAGTTTTTAATTGTGTCTCTGCTATTTTTCTATTAACTGTTTCATGCATTTTTTTCTCTGGCCTTTTAATTGCAGTTTAATAGTGGTCATTAACACATTAAGGGGTGTTAGAAGAACATTTGAAGTCCTCTTGACTTCTACCAAAGTTGACACTTCAATGCTAGAGTAATTTCAGCTATTCATTTATTTAATAGTGACCTATGCAAATGTGGAACCATGTCATTTTACAAATTGACTGTAATAATTAACTAGAAAGGCAGAGTAAAATGAAACAGGTTATAATTAGAATAAAACTGCTACAGTATTACGTCAGCTAGAATAAAATAATCTCAAATGATTAAATTGGTTTCAATTATTAAGAATCAGTTTAATGTACCCACTGTTCTGATTTTTTACATTTCTCTTTTTTGTGTGCATTAGATGTCACCTCATACAATTTATGCATTTTATTCATCTTGGTAAAACAGGCATTACAAAAGTTTAATTAAGTAGTAAAAGACTTCATATTATTCTGTTGAATTCTAAATTAGTTGCAGAAAGTAATGATAGTGCATAGTACATACCATTCATACACATTTCAATTAGATGCATCTATTGTTAGCTAATATTTCTCTACTCCAGTGTATAGATAGAGGTACTGATACAGAAGAATATGTAGGTATATACATAGAAATGATGATGCTGGCTTCCACAGTATGTTTTTAGTTCACATGAATAATATAATTTTCAACTATATTATTTAGATCTTTATCTTCAGAACACTCATGTAACATTCAGGATAAATATGAAATTGTAAAATTACATTTTCCTTAAAACTTTCCTTATTCAGTTGTTAATTTCGCAGATTGTGTGTATTTAGACAAATACATAGAAAGACATATATATATATACATGCTTGTAGGCACACACAAGCCTACATGAGATAGACTTATTTGATAATGGGCAGCATATTTAAAGACATATGTTGAAGATGAAAGCAAAACTTTATTTTGATCCCAATTTTTTACATAGTGATATATTGGCAAGTCTGTTCTCTTTGGCTCTACTTGCTATCTGCTTGCCATTTGTAAACTCAGCTTTGGGCATGACATGAATTAATGCTATACAAATGGGCAGTGGTATGGCCAGCTTCTGCTTTGGAGCTATTATAGAATCATAGAATCATAGAATACCAGGTTGGAAGGGACCTCAAGGGTCATATGGTCCAACCTTTCTTGGCAAAAGAACGGTCCAGACCAGGTGGCCCAGCACCCTGTCCAGCTGAATCTTAAATGTGTCCAATGTTTGGGTATTATTATATTTAATATGCATTGAGTTTCTCCTTTCTACTTAAACTTATTGTTTAAACTTATTGTTAATTAAAATTAGACCTTTTTTATTTTAACAAATTTTACCGTATTACTTGCTGGGCTGGTCAAGTACCTTCAAGAATTATGCCTTTGGTCTTTAACATTTTAGTTCAATTTATAGAAGTTTGCTTGTTTGTCTCTGGAAGGGAAAATAACTTCAATGAATACTCAAACAAGAGTGAATGATGTCACAACAGCCAACAAATATCAACTTCAATATTCTTTGTACCTTCTCTTGTCCACATAAGCAGACACCTGGGGAACCAGTCTAAGTTATTGAGCAGTAGTTCATGCAAAGGCTAGAGAAAAAGTATGTACAGTGGCGTAAATGCGTAGAAATAATGGAAATGTGGCTGTGGTATTGCAGTGTTTTTACCAAAAAGAGATAAATTTGTGAGGATTTGAACACCATGTTTGTCCCTGCATAAAATCATCAGTGACGTTCTAGTAATACATAAAGTGTATACATCTGCCTGTGCAGACAATCTGTAAGTGTGAATATATTGTTGCAATTTTTGTGTGACAGAAAGTTAGCCTGTACTCCCTGTAAAAATCCAGTCCTGCCTCGATCTTATCCTTATCTGTGACTTCTGTGCGGATCCTTCAGAAAATCCCTGTTCTGTGGTGAGGCTACAATCTCTGATGTTAAGATTTGTAAGTATATATCAGGCTGTAGGACCATTGGCTAAAGTTACTATTTTAAAATATATTTTTCATTGTTCCTCTGATGTCTTGAATTCCAGCAGGGGTAGTTATATCAGTAACTGAGTGCTCGCATGACGTATTCATTACAGTTTTGACAGGACTTTTACATCTCCCTTAAGCAGTGGTAAACAGTGTTATGTGAAACATGTCAGTGATCTCAGGAGCATTTTCTGTGCAAGTGCCACTATCAGTAAAAATGCGGTGATGGATTTTTTTGAAAAGCATTCTGATGCCAAAAAAAATGGTGTTAATGATACGCTATCATCAGCAGAACATCTTTTGGAAGAAAGAAACCGTACTGGTAAGCTTGATGTTGGTTTCAGTGTAACAAGCTTAAATGAACAAGACACTGTTAGCAACCTACATGACCCACAAATTCAGTTACAAAATCAATTGTGCTCCATGGCATCTCAAGATCATTGGAAGTCCTGGAGTTCCAGGCAACTGGCCTCTGCCCCGACTTCCCAGGAAGGTGTTCTTGGAATCTGGGAACCTTTCACCACAGGCCACCAAACAAGCTATTGGAAATCCCAGAGATTTTAGCTTCCGTACTTTTCATGCAGCTAGGTGCCAACACAAGTGAGTTTTCCAGCTTGTGAAGGAACTTTCTGATCTACCTGTCACACACTTACCTTTCTTAGGGGTCCTATGAACTTGCTAAGATCACTTCTACACATTCCAAAAAGAACTAGACTTCTTTTTATTGTATTGTAATTAATGTTGTGCAGTTGTAATAATGTGATTATTATTAATTAATTTTCCAAATATAATTAAATTTCTTTGCGTGGAACAAAGACAATCAGTAGATCACAATTAACTGTATTTCTTCCAAAAAAATAATTAATATGGAAGATTATGGTAACTCAGTACAAATAATCCATTCTTGTATATCCTATAGCTGTTAAATATGGATAATTTACACAAAGTTACTTTATCCTAGAGCAATTGCTTTGCAGATCTGTGTGATGTGTTTGCTGAAAATTTGCTTTTTGAGCACTTCCTACCACATTTCAGCAAACATCAAACAGCCCAAAGATGGCACATGTCGGAATTTGAAAAATGCATCTCAACTTCTCAAAGAAATACAGGAAAAGAAATATTCATGTGCGAAAACTGTGCAACAATGTACATAGACCTTTACAAGAAAACAGTCTAAAGAGAATTTGGCACTCTGCATAAAAAAATGGGGAAGACTCAACTATCCTGTGAGTGATGTGCAGCAGGGATGTCCAGCAGCTACGACAGGAGGCTGACAGGCAGAGTGACTGGGTGACATTGTTGTTGAGCCTTTGACAAATCATAGGATTCCTTTCAGTCTCCAATCTACAAAATACTTGCAACCCATACATCATCTAAAAAGAAGCATGAAACAGGCCTTATGTCAGTTTCTCAGGGAGGATTCATTTTCACTCGACTTTAGTCAACTAAAAATTTGGCATATAGTCTAAACTTGTTTAAACTCTCTTTATGGAATCACAGATTAATTTATGTTGGAAGGGACTTCTGGAGGTCCTCTCCTGCTGCTCAGTGTCAGTGCAG
Source organism: Podargus strigoides (assembly GCA_028020825.1). Lineage (NCBI taxonomy): Eukaryota > Metazoa > Chordata > Aves > Caprimulgiformes > Podargidae > Podargus > Podargus strigoides. The sequence continues at coordinate 142,998,928 of CM051663.1, read as the reverse complement.
AATGAAAGCCAGCTACTCTGAACCATAACAGCTAGTTTAGTTTTCAGGCAGCTATGGGACTTTGTCAGTTAATGGTGGGATTTAGTTTAGATAACCTAGCCTCCTCTAAATGACTTAGTTTTAGTTCATCTCTGCTATTTTCAACACTTGGCCATAGCATGGGGTAAAAAGACCCTACCTATCCTGTCAGCTACCTTGAAATTTACCCAGTTCCTGATTTATCACTTCCATGGCAGAAGGAAGAGAAATATAAAATTAATCACACATGTTGGCTCAGCAAATGCATCTCACAGCATCTATAAGAACTTGGCTGAACAAGACCTGCATGTGTTGAAGGGAAAGAAATAAAAATAAAGCACTCTGAGACCGGTTCCTTCCTCTTCTTTCTCTAATTAAATTAAGGAAGAGAAAGCAAGAGAAAAATGTAGGCTGTGAAATTCTCCAGCCAGGAGAAGTAACAAAATAAGGATACAGTTAAACAATAATATTGTTGCAGTTCACACTTCAGAGTTCTGGTAATCTTCATCTCACTCCACATGGGCCCACACCTTCCAACTTTCACTCTGACAGGACACCATCATCAGTAACATTATCCCCTTGTCACACAAAGCTTTCCTGCTCTTCTCTCTAGAAAAGTGCCCTCTGTGAAATAGCCACCTAACTGAACAAAACTGAACTCTTTACTCACAAAAGTCCTTATTTTGTTTAAAGGCAGTGGCGAGAAGGATGGGGGAAGAAACATTCACTTACAAAACAGGAAATGGGAAAAAGAACAATCTGGAAGCCTTCTCTATCACATGATGACCCAAATGTATCTTCCTATACTAGTTGCAGCACTTGACTGCCAGAAATTAATCAATTCTTCCTTGATTTGTCTTTTTTTTTTTTCAGAATCTCCAGGGAAATCTACTGACTTTACCTATTTAACAACCATGGTTTTGAATTCTTTGAGCAAGCTACCTTCGTTGGTGCATCATACCTACATGTCTTTTCATACTTTTTTGTACTCTTTCATGGCCAAAAATAAAGCCAAAAAAATCCCTAAACCTGTTTGTCTTTTTCAAAAATCTTATTACACTCTTCTTTAACTGTTACAATGTCTTCCTTATAATAGACATTCAGGAGTGGAGTCACCAAGTTCAGCAGTACTACTTGCTAGACTAAGTGGTGGACTTCTGGAGTTTTGGAGAGCTCCCAGCTGGGCTGTAAGCTGATGTATCTACAGACTGAAGGAAAGCACATGGAGCATGAGACAGGACTGCCTCCCCTTTCCTCCACTTTCCTTGATCTTGAGTAAGGTAATAGTTGTGCACCTGCAAAGAGCAACTTGTTATTGAATGAAAAGGTTCTTATAAACATTACTTGGACTGAAGTGGGTGACCTTGTATGAGCAGTGGTGGCATGCTTAGATTTATAACAGAGCCATGACATGACAGGAGCCCATGGCATTTATAAGGATGGAAGAATTTGGGTTTCCCCTGACAAACATTACTTTCATTGTGGGTTTTTTGTCTCTTGCATAAAGCAATCTGTCTTCAGAAACAGCAATAACATCAATGACAGGTGGCATCGTAGATTGTCCTTCTAGTATAAGTTTGGTTGATTAAGTGAAAATAGTTGTTTGTAGCTACAATACTGATTGTGGCTACTAGCTTTTTCCTTTTGTAATCGCCATTTCTCAACTTCATACAAGATTGACACTAAGCTTTGTCGGTGACAGCTTGCCTGTTTCAGTGAGATTCACACAAACGTGTGAAAAACTGAAATGAGAAGGTTCTGTTTGTAGATTGTTGTAATGAAGGAAAATAAAATATGTGCTGAATGTGACTAGGCAGAACTTTAGAAACTAGAATCCTATTATTTCCTTCCTTTTTGCTAAAGGCTTATTTGACTTTGGTGTCATGGCACTTGCAACAGTGAACCAGAAGTGAAATGTGTATCCACATTGTTAAACTTTGACTGCTGACTCAAAATATAGGTGCACGTTTGGATATTAATCTATTTTTCTGGCAATGAATGTACAGTAGAACTGATTGGTACAGTGTTGATTAATGATGGAAATATTTAAAATTTAAACTTGTCTCCAAATTTTACAGCTGTTTTCATCAGAGATTAAACCATAGCTGTAGGTGTGAACATCCACAGATGCAATCTGATATCCAGTATGACTCCAGATGTGCCCATCTCTCTTTAAGATCTTCTGTATTTATATCTTGAAGTCTCCTTGATTCTTTTTCTTGATTTGCACATACTATTATTCTGCCATTTAACTTTATTTTTTTAAGCTAACTAGAAAGAAGGAGCTAAACAAATATTGGAAACATTTTCTTTGAGTATCCATTTGAATTAAACAGCCAGGTAACATTTGACCATGTTTGTGACCCTTTGATGTTTGCTTTTCATGAATTTTCAAATGTTTGATCTCTGTTAGGGAGTGGATTAACAAAAAGCAAATTTGTAATTCAAATGCTGGAAACTCCACCAGCACCAATTTAAAATTGTATATTCAGATATTATATTTGAAATTTGAAATTCACATTGATTTGGTTAATGAAGTGAGTTGCATCCAGCTCATGGGCCTCTGAATGCCCATTATTTCACCTGGGGAGAAAAGTGATAAGGTCTTTTCCACAATCTATCTACTTAAATCTAATCCTTTTTTTTCAATCCTGTTTGTGTCCTGATGCGATTTAGTGGAGCCTCCAGGTTGTTCTAACATCTATCAGTTGTGAAAACCACCACCAACACTGCTACTATGGTGGGGTGGTGAGCTGATCAAACAGGACAGGCTGGCATCTGGGAAAAGCAGGTCGTGTCAGTGAAGACAGAGATGTCTGACTTAGTTATTTGTAAGTTTGACATAGAGTGTACCAGCAATATATTTATTGATTCTAGTGATTCTTGCCTAATTAACAAATGTAGTTTCACAAATAGTTCAGAAACACAAAAATGTGACTTTTTAAGACAAAATTATTCATTGCAAATTATTCACTGAATTTTGATAGCACAGGTAAGTGTAACTGGGTGTTCCTTTCATATTTGTTGTCATGCTAGGATGAGTGCCAACTGTGTGTTGTCACTTGACAGAATGTGAAGGATGTGCCAAAACCACATTCCCAATGAAATACAAACACTGCAGTCATACTTGCTGTGTTCTGTATACATGACTGTTCAAGCAGTAAAGCATGCGGTACGGATGAACCTCAAAACATTTCTGAAGCTGAGAAGTCTCATAGGAAGATTTTTATTTTTTTTAAGACCAGCTTTTAATACATTTTCTTCTCTTGCCACCCATTCTACCCCTGGGGCAATCAGTTAGCTAATATTCATGGGGAAAATGGTCCTTCTTACCATGCACAATAACTTCACATTAAAACTTCAAAGCTCTTTAAAATACATTGAGAAGTTCTAATTTATTCATTTTTCTTTCAACAGTGGCAAACCCCCTCAATCTCCACATTCTTCTATCAAATTCACTGCTCATCCCCTCTTTCTCCTTTTTTTTTTTCCCTTTTTTTCCCTCCCCGTGGGTGTGTTTGCTAAAAGACCAACATAATCAGTAGCATATTATCTAGGGACAGTGGAAGACATCAGAAGGAATCAACCTTCATAAAAGGGCTGTTTTCCACCCCATATACACTCTCTATTTTTCATAATAATTGCTTTTCTTATGTCAGAATTTGTCCCTTTTTCTTTTCTGAAAAATAAAAACCAAAACCCAAAAGAAACAGTGATCTCCCCACAGCAATCATTGATATAATGCTGAGATTATCATATCAAGGCTGCTGTGGAAGGAGAGGAAGAAGAGCGGAAGAGGGACATGTGGGATGGCTTGCCCTGACTCCCTGTTTCAATGGACTGGAGGATACTCTAGCAGTTACACTCTGAAACATCTCTCCTGGCCCCAGAATACTCTGTATCACTGTAATAACGCAAGGACAACTGTTTTATAAATAAGAAAACAGAGGCAAGTAGATGGTGAGAAGGGCCATATGTGGATTTTTCAGAACTACCAGGAGCAGAAAGCGTAACTGGAGCTACAAAGACATTTTTGTTTCATCAGTGAGCAGGGAACTCATGCTTATGCCTACACCATTCTTTCCAACTGAGTTTCACTACAGGGATATAAGCAAAGGTTGGATTTAAGAGATTAAAAAATATTTAGAGCCATTTTAAAAAGTGGACATGAATGTGTTAACATGGAAAGCTTTTCTTTTCTTCAGTTTTTTACTTGTCTTCTTGTTTATTACTGTGAAACCATTCCTCAGATTCAGACAGTTACAGAGATTGTTGGCTCAAACAGGTTGAGCTGATCCAAGATTTTCCTGTTAAAAGCTTAGATAAGCTTGAATCAGCAAATACTGTCCATCATCTTAACACATGGACACAAAAGGAGAACTTTAAACAAGCACTAGCTGAAGTGGGAAAAGCAAAATGTAATAGATAGTCCAGCTGAAAAAACAGACTGGAAATTTACTTTAGAAAACCCACCTTACAGAGTTTCGCCTAATAAACCACACACATATGCTATACTAAATCTTATTTCATTTCAAAGAGTCGTCACAGAGACCTATTTTACTCCTATTCCTGATGAAAATTTGGTCCTGCCCTAAGAGAGTATATACACTAGTTATGAACATTGTTTCTTCTGTTTTTCTGGGCTTACTTTTTTATTCTGAAAGGTTTCAGAAGCAGAGGAGGTGTACTATTTGGGACAAAAACTAAGCAAACTTGAAAGTGAACCAAACCCCAGAAGATTTCTCCTTGTACTGTGAAAGGATTATTTGGCACTGAAAGTGAGAGTGTGGAAAACAATGGTAAAATTTGTTCCTAGAGAATTTCCAGACCAGCTTGGCAGGTTCAGAGACATGGACAGCTCAAATATGTATCAGACTGTAAGCAGGTTATCTGACCTAAACCAGCCCTTCCCTCATTTGTCTATCAGAAACTCATCATCACAGTAATCTCTACTTTCCCATACAATGGCAACTTCCAGAATACTTCAGAACGCATAGGACTGTCATGCTGAGAGATTATTCCTAGGAAGATGACACATGAGGGGGTTGTATCATTTCACCGTTCAATCCACATTTCTGCTCTGCCCCTGACAGTGACACAGGTCTCTCTCTATATATAAAAAACATACATATGTATTGAAAAACATGTACTTTTAGAATCAAGTGTATTGTTAGCAACGAATTATTGCCATAATACCTACCTTCCATATTCTAGTAACATATATAGACAAATATTATGAATACCATACTCTTGCAGTATGCTGTATGAACTTAGACATTTGGAATACAGGTAGTATGTATAGAAGCTATCTATTGTGCAGCAGTGATATGCCTAATAGTGTGCTTGATTCATCTTAAATACCTCAATTCAACTGTGTTCTAAGGGGTTTTTCTGCTACATCATAAATCTTTTTTTTTCTTTTTAAACCTTTCCCCAACTTTAAAGCAAAATACAACATTTATTTTCTGTACTCAGTACTCCCAAACTAAACTGACGATTTCCTCAATTTTAAATGAACAAAACAATATATTTCAACAAAAACAAACTTTCCATTCTTTGGATTGTCTACTGTTTAAAGAGCAACTAATTTTATTTAATGGGTTAACTGGTGAGCGGTTCAGATGCAGAGCTCAGAGCGCTCTGCAGGCTGCAGGCCACTGGTGCTTCAGTCAGGCCAGCATTGTACACTTACCAGTTAGTGGGTTTTCAGTCTGGACGTGCCTTAGAAAAGACAGCCCAGCCCCTTTGTAGTAGCTGTCCCTAGAGGTAAGTTGGAAAGGGTGTTGAGCTTGCTGCACATTGGGTAATGTTTAGCATTGAAAAAAATTTAAAAAACTCTACTGTGAAGGAGCTTGCAGAGTTGTACTGCTGTGCTGGGAAGCTTTCCTGAAAGAGCAGAGCTGGATGAAAGACCAGAATTAATCTGTCCGATATCGATTTTACAATGACAACAGTGACTCACTCCTGTTTTCAGTTTGTGTGAGGGGATGCACGGGTGTGTGCCGCATGAGTGTGTGTTTGGGTATGCACATGCTCTTTTATGCAGCTCACTTCCCAAAACTGCTCCTGCATTTTTCTCAGAGTAATGCCTACTTTTAAATTGTTTTTTATAACTGAAGTTCAAATGCTCTAAGCTTATCAAATATCCACTTGTAAATATACATTTAAGCTTAGACAGTCAATTTGCATTGCCATGTTGTTTTGTCATCATGATTTGCTGAAAAATACAGTAAAAACCCCTATATTCTCACCTTTAAAAAGGATCAAAGTACCTGGATTTTTTTGAAAACTGCAAAAAATTCCCTGTCCAAAAATCAAAAAAGGATTTCATGCATATTCCAAAAAAATTTAAATGAGGAAAACAAAACAGATAAACAGAACATCA
>CM051663.1:142955025-142990025 GCA_028020825.1 Podargus strigoides | reverse complement strand
CAACAGAGGTCCAAAGCTGAAATACCAGGGGAGGTTTCCAGGCACAACAGAGGTGCTTTTGAAGATTTATGTAGGGTAACTTGAACAGTGTATGTCAATAATCTGTTACTTTTATGAGCACTAAAATCCACAAAATTCACGTGAAATAAAGAAAATATGGTTTTAATTCCTTTAGAACCTGTTAGGTGGAGAACTGCATTTGATAATTTAGCTGAGTGGGCAAAGTTTACATCCCAGAATAAAATGTAAGGGGACTGATTCGTCTCTGACACTAAGTACAGTCAAATCAGCAGAATTTCACCAGAAATTGCTCTGGCACAAGAGGTTTACTGCATGTTTAACATTTCATCTTAAGAAGAATGATTAAGAGAGGAAGGAAAACAAACTTTGAATAAAACACAAGAAATAGGAACACATACAGCAGGGAAAGCTGCCCTATTAGAAGTTATTATTTGCATATTCTAAGTCAGAGGTTATTTGCTGTTTTCTAAACAAAGCAACCATTTTACATGGCCTTACACACAGCCGGCTGCAGACTCTCCCTTGGCAGATGTGTTTGTAAGGAATTCAGTATTATATTGTCTATCTTGCTTGTGGCATATTGCACCCACATAGGGTAAAAAGACAGAAGCTAAGAAACTTGCAGTAGGAACCCCGTTGCCTGCTTCCTGTCTTTAACTCATGTCAAAGTTCATGTGGTGAAGAACCTGTTGTAAATCATGTGTCCAAGTTTCCCAGACAGGTAACTGCTTAGAAAGAAACCTCAAGAAGTAGATGTCACTTGCTTATTTTAGCTGTCAAGCTGTGCAGGGTCACTCCCAGCCTTCAAATAAGCCTACTCCTCCCCATCAGCTTGAAAAGGAACCAAAGTCGAAGTATTAGTACTGCTTTTTTGAAGCACCCAAAATCAGGTGTCTAAGTTCAGCAGACTAGATCCCACCCCACAACACTAAAAATGTGTGCAGTAAATAAGGTTTTTATACATTCAGCCACAATAAAATCAGTGAGAATATTTATGAAATAAATCTTGCAGAATCAGATCCTAATGACTTCTCTTGCTATTCCCAAGAAGACTATTTGAAATAATAAAATTACCTAGCGCAGAAAAGTATTAGAATAATGAGTTTTCTTTTCTTGAGCAGTATTTAGCAGTTACTTGCCTATACATATTTGCTATAAGCTTTTTATTCCTTATCTACCAAACATTTCACATACTCACTGATTTTTGTTCTATAGGGTTCTGATTCCTTCTTCTCCAGCAGGGTTTTTTCTGAACTATATTATGTGCTACCCGCTTTTGCCTTTACCATCACTTTGTTATGACATAGGTGCTCTTATGGGGTTAAGATAAACGCAAATCTGTTGCGTGTAATACTGCATAACTGGTACGTAATTTTCAACTGCAGCTGAGACAACAGCAACTGATGCCAAGTAAGCAGATAAAGGCTTGCTGGTCATGAATATAGAAGCACTCAGTTTAGGCTAAGCACTGGGCAGAGCAGATGTGTGATGCAGGCAATACCAGAGAATATATTTCTCCTTTGTTAAACAGGGATACTCTATTTGATATATATGTATATACATAGGAAGATAACAAAAAGGAGAGTCTGGCATTTTCATCCATTTTTAATATTAAATTATTCAGTTTAATAGGAGATTAGAGTGGGATTCTACAACTAAGAAAAGATAAAAAAGGGTTATTCCATAATTGAAGAAATTTTTGTCCCCATAATGGATAATTATGGAATAACTCTCTTTTCTAAGTGTTCAAAAGACATGAGAATGCTCTCAACTAAGTAGCTCTCAACTCTTACATCTTCCATAAGAGCCTCTGATTTGTCACAGGGAAAAAAAACCAAAACAACTTCTATTTGATCCTTTTTTGTTCAAATTTTTACACTATATCCAAGATATTCAAACGCAGAGGAGCATCTCCATATAGGTGCAGATATCCACCTATTTGGATCTCAGTGGACTTGTGTGTCTAAAGTAGAAAGCCACTGTGGAAATGCCAGCCACAGGGTCATGAAAGCATGGGTCTTCTGAAAACACATTCTTAAGCACAAGCGTATTTGTTCATGTTGTGTGGGATTCTGTTTGTAGTCAAATCTGGAGATTAAAAAAAATGCCAACAAAACAAACCCCCAAACCCCCAAACTCTATTATTTTTAGTGTATTTTGAAAATATATTTAAGCATCCGTGAGTATCAAACACTGGAATTTGTTAGGGCAATGTACATTTCTAACAAAGGATGGGAATGGGGAATGGATACAGTTTATTTGTAAATTAAATAAATATTTTTCCTCCATGCCCTAGAGAACTAGTTGATTTATCAGTTAATAAAATAATCATACACCACAGACTTGTGCTTCCAATTTATTTTAAAAAGAAAAAACCTGCATTTTTGACATATATGAATACAAATGTAACACTAGAGGAAACTTTGTGAGTAGCCCTGTATATATATCACCAGCCCTGCATGAATTACCTTAGTTGTTTTTTCTCTGCTATTTATGGGATTGATTCTGCATAAACACTTATTTCTTCAACAATTCCTAACTTATGTGAATGACCCTGTAAACAAACCTCAATGAGGCTACTGGCGAGAGAGAAGACTATTCATCTGAATAAAGAATGTAGAATGTGCATTTAGCACAGATGAAAATAAAAGTTACGTTCAGGTATTTCATTTTAAATCTGCAAGCAGACTTCACTTACTCATAATGGTACAAACTAAACTTAAAAGTAAATGTATTTATTAAAAATATATGGCCAAATTGACTATTTTTCTTGACTTAAAATGCTGATACAGATTTCAGCTCTGCATAATTTGGACAAATACAATTTGTTCTAGACGGAAGTGTTCATGTACATCTCTCAGAAGGGGAAGGCCTATGTCTCTTTGCAGATTTGTTTTTATTTTATTTGAATTCCTTTAAAGTTTGTGGCCAGCAAACCATACCATAAAAACCACACAGGAGTGTTGCAAGTAGAGGTAAGTGGATGGCACAGCTGGTGTGCCATGTGGCAATTCAGCCCAGGAATGGCTACGAGAATGCAGTGAGCACAGATCTGAAATCCTTTTGTGAGTGTGGGGCTCATTCCCACAGCCCTTAGATGAACAACTGACTTCAGCATGTCTGCTTGCGTCAGTGAGGAGCAGTCCCCTGAGCAGAGTGTGCCATTTCAGACCCTCTTTTTTGTGTTTGATGGGAAGTGGGGTTTTTTAGCATTCCCATCCCTGCCCCTCCCACCTCCTGCTCTAATCATCTTCTCCTTTTTTGGACTTATGACTCTACCCCTCTGCTCCTTAAATTCCCTCTGCTCCCTCCTGTATATCAGCCTCAGCCCTACTTTGTTATTTTAGTTGCTTGCTTCGTCCTCCCTCGATCACTACTCCAGACACTTCTCTCCCCTTTGCAAGTCTGTTTGGCTCCTTGGGGACCCTTCAAACTCCCCCACAACTGAGCAGCTTCTCATTTCCAGTGGTATTTTAAAAACTCTAGGCTATGCTTTCTTCTCTTGAGAGAAAACTAAAAAAAAAAAAAAAAAAGAAAAAAGAGAAAAAAACCACAAAACAAAACCAAAAAAAAATCCATATCCAGAAACTCTGCTAGTTTAAACTCAGAGACTTCCAGCCAAATTCTCTTTTCAAAGGGACAGAGGAGATTGAGACCCACAAGGATGCCTGGGCACACCACCCACTGAAGTTCATGCAGTCACAGGCGATCGCCAGTCCTTGGGTTCTGCTGATCAAGCCTTTCCACAAAGGAGGAAAATCACCTCTCCCCCATCAGCCGTGCATCCCTCTGAAAATCAATGTTGTGCTGGCGCAGCGTTCACTCTCTGATGGCCAAGTCAGGCTGAACTCGGTGGAAGTCTCTCTATTGACTTCAGTAGGCATTTGGAGGATACCTCTGGGGGAGACACATGCAGGCACACTGTGGAAGCTTTTACTTTCTCATGTATATCTGTGGAATAAGTTATCAAGGTATCATGATACATAACACTGCTATTTCTCAAAATACATTCTGACAGTATTTTATGCTAAAGCATGCAATTTTTCAATATAAATTAGTCCATTTTCTTTTAGAGGAAGACAAACTTGTGGCGGGTGTCCCTTCTGAAAGTTGAGGACTTCTTTGCCCATCCTACTCTATAAAATACTCTATATTTCTTTGAAGTACCAAGACAGAATTTCTGCTGAAAGCCTCCAACTGAGACTACTTAAGCTGTCAGTTGCACTGGTGCAAATCTGGAGTTAACCCCTCTACAGTGTTCACAGAGGTTAGCCAAGGACAGGTCCTTCCCTCATCAATTTGTGTGCTGAGCAGTGCCTGGAGACCACCAATGCAAGTGAGCACAGACTGACTCACCTCAGCTAAATACTGACATCAGGGAGAAATGCTTAAGTCAGAAAAACAATCAATAAACAGAAAAAGAGAAAGAAAGGGTGCAAAGAATTAGAGCAGAGAGGGGATAGAGGAAGGAGTCAGGAGCTGCAGAGTGAGGATGGATTTGTCATTCTGGTGCACCTCCAAGGAACAAGGTGCAGACGAAAGAATAGGGCACAGGATGGAACACTCTCACATCACCCCAGAAAATATTTCAGTAAAATAGCTCTGTTGTGTTTAAAACTGGAATTTAATGAAATTATTTTCTTTTTTTTTTCCAAATTCAGTCTCTGTGTGTGATACTCTGTAGCATAAGAATGTGTTGTGGTATTTGAGGTTCCTATTTTTTAGCATATGCCCATTTCATAATCACACTAAGACACTTCGTACTGAGCAATTGCACTGATTAATCCACACCTCAGATATGCTGGAAGTATGAGGTGAAACGCACCCGAGGTGTGTATTAATCAGCCTTACCATACAGTCTGTCCTTTCTTGCTGCTTAATTAAATACCAGACCAAATAGTTTTGGAGAGAAGGTTAGAAGGGAACACTTTTTTACATGAGCTGTCCATAGTGCATGGAAAAAAAAAAAAAGAAATCTATTTAGAACAATATTTTAATTTCCAATACTTTACTAGATTAGATGGAAAGAATGTAATGTTTTAAAAAGGAAAATGTGATTAAGAAGCTTAAGTGCACAGTATATTACATGAAAATTCTGATCATAGAGAAAGGTAATATCTACTCAAAATTATAATTTCTGTACTTTTGAAATCATCTCAGCAAGAATTATCTACCCATATCAAATTGTAGCACTTGTCAAAATCAACTGTAAAGCATCTCAAGTGCTCTTCTGAATCAACAAAACAGATGTATAGCGATGTGAGGTTGCACTGAAATGGAAATAAAAGTGAACTAGATGTCAGTCATTGCCCTTAATCTCTTGAACCCGGCACTTAACACAGAGGATACCACAGGTCTTTGGGACACTGTTTAGAAGAGGAAGAAATCAAGACTTGAATCTTAATAACATACGCAAAAATAGTCTATAAAATTTTTTTCTTTCCTCTTTAGTAGAATCTGATATGCTCAAAGATCACCTTGCCTTGTTCTTAAACATGAGATAATGTTTGAAACAGCATCCTATTTCAGCTTTAGATGGGCAAAAACCCTGAAATATGTGAAACTTATAAAAAGGTGTTTAAATGTTTAAAATAGCAATTAAATATGCTTATTGATTCAAAAGTCACCATCTCCCTCCTTTCAGTAAAAATGTGAAATTATATTTATGGGATAACAACTGCAGCAGAATCAATACAATGAATATAGGTTTAGTTAAGATTATAATATTGTTGATTTTTATTATGGACTAAATACATGAAAAATGTCTGCAAACATCAGCCATTAGAAAACACCAGCTCTAACTCCATTGCCTAGGACATGTGTTTGGAAGTGAGCTCCTCCCGCCCTTCCTGGAAACATGATGAAAATCACTGTTTTTTCCTTGGCTTTGTGATGATGGTGCCTTCCAGGAGCATGATGCACAAAGGGAATCTGAGGGAATCACAGACCACAAAATGAAGGATTGTTTCTTTCCCCTGTCCCATGAACTGGTTAAGCCTCTGAACTGCAGATGGAAGGATTTTTGTAGGCTGATGAGGTACTGCAGAATTATACCATTTATCAATGCTTTACTTGCTTCCCTGTTTTCAATTACATTTAGCCTTGAAGAATTTTTAGTAACCAATACAATACTGAAAATTACTGACTTCTCTGCTACATATAATGAAGCCACCGTAGCATAAGCTATACATAAAGTAACTCATTTTCATTAGCAGCATTACAGGGCAGACGTGGACTGATGAATGTGGAGCCCTTCTGATCCCATACTGAGAGAAGGTTCAGATGGTCAGAAACCTCTCTCCAAGATGGACCAAGGAGCCCAAGCCCCAGCCTGGATGCCTGAGGATTAGACTCCTGGACTCACAGCAACATCCTTCTGTGGCTCAGCCCAGACAACACTGCCATCCTCACAAAAAGTCCTTGATCTGATTTTGCTGCCAAGGCTCAGAGGCAAACATGCTCATTTGTCCCATGGAAGACAGCAACCAGCTACAGATATTTTAGTCTAATTTAAATGTATTTTGGAAAAATCTAATTCAGTGCTTTCTGGATTTCATCCATCATTGACTCTTGTATAGGATTTGCTCCTTTGTCTATAGCATGCAGAAATAGCAGTCTGTCAGTTCTAGCTCTTAAGAAAGACATAAATAAGAGTTTTGGGGACCTTTTGAATTTAGCACATGTGACAATTTGCAAAGTTGCTGAACAACACTTCTCCTGCAGGTTATGTCCTGCAGGCAGGTTTGATTCATGCAAGAGAGGAGACAAAAGGGGACCCACTTTTAATTCTGGTATGACCCTTGTCACCAATTTTTTTTGATAGAAGCTGATTAATCTAAAGGTCAAGTCCTAAGAAAGAACAGAAGAACTGAGTACGAGGTCTCAAGTTCTAGTTTCCAACTCTGTCAGTGATTCACTCTACAACCTCAGGTAAGTCAGGAAACTTCTGTGTCTAGTGTTTTCTTAACACTGTAAAGATTAAGTGTGCTGAGGATTTCTCCAAATTTTCCAAATGTGGAAGTGATTTTGTGAGGTGCCAGAGGTCAACAGGCTATTATAAAACCAACAAAAGAGGAAAGAGGAAAATTAAGCTTTTGGACAACATAAATATACAGAAAACTCTAATAGATATCTGTTCAATTCAGCATAAAACCCAGCCCAAGCAGGCAGGAATGGCAGCATATGAAAAGTTACACTTAAACTGAAGCAGGACAAAGGTTCAGAATGTGCCCAGTCATGGTCCTACACACACAGGTAAGGGATATCTGAATGGTCCTCCTGTCCTTCCACTTCTTCTCTGTCTTCCACCCTTTCAGCAGCAGCACTGCAGCTGTAATAGCTAAGAAAGAAAGCCTGAGTTTCTTCCTCCTGTTTTTCTCCTGAAAATGCAAGCTTTGAGGTTTTAGGGGGAGTTGGTGTTTTGGTTTGTGACTTTTTTGTGGTTTTTGTTCGTTTAGTTGGTTGGTTTGGTTTAGGTTTTGATTTTTTTTAAAAAAAACATTCTCATTTTGTTTGGCACAAAAGTCAAAATTTGAAGGTTTTGTTGTTGTTTTCTAACATTCTAGGAAGCACTGAGTACATACTAGCAAAGTGCTTCCTGTCAGTACTTAAAGCCCCAAGAGAAACAGTTCAAGAGAGGTACGTGGCTTTTACAAGACAAAGATCTCAGGTGTGTCCCAGGGGCAACTCCAGGCAGCCCAAGGTGCCCAGTCCACCTAGTACTGATAAAGTTTCACTGAGCAGATGGACCAGTGGGTGCAGAGTGCTTTGCAGGAGGACCCAAAGCACAACATGGTGCACAGAATATTTGCATCCTTGTCCACAGGAAGGGCCACTTCTCCCCTCTCTCTGAAGTCCAGAGAAAGTCCTACCATAGTGAAAGAAGCTTGCCCAGATCCATATGCAGTGCGTAGCTGCTCCACAGCATCAGTAGCTCACACTTCTGTTCAAGGCCATGTACATAGAGAGATGGAAATGCGACTCCAGCTTTCTCTTCTCTCCTGTGGAGGTGGCAGCAGGTCCCAGGTGGCCATCAGCTTATGTTCAGGCTGTGGAGGAAGTGTTTAGTTGTACACTGGACTACTTTACAGAGACTTCCGTAGTGCATATTAATTCCACTAACTCCATAAGCTTTTGAGAGAGTTTTCAGTACATTTTTTTTTATTTGGGCTGACATTCAGAATTCCTTCCCTGCACTGTATATGATGACACTTTGGTAAATGTATTATTCTTTTCACCTGGCCACATTTCCTTTCCAAACCAAATACATAACAGAAATAATTTCAGCTTTCTAGATTATTGTCTGATAAAACTGCAGTGGCTGTGAAAGGCAAATGGACATTACAGCTGCTCTCTGTTTTGAATTTCTTGGCTTTTTTCTGGTGGTTTTTTTTTCTTTGGTTTGGGTGATCTCTGAAATGCTGAGCAAAATTGCGTTATCTGTTGCACCACAGTATGTATATTGTTGTTCCCAAAGGTTTACTTATAACATTCACAGAACTGTTTATTTTTTTTCTTTTCCCCCCATTGTCATTTCTGTACAGATTTAATACAACAGAAACATGGCTTCCGCTGGGAGCTACAGGTAGAGCAGTTCCAAAGTTCTCTATAATTGGTGTCTGCTATGGCTGCTCACAGTAAGTTATGTAAATCACAGCAAGGACCCACAACCCCTAAAGGCATGAATATTTTTTTCATTCAGTGCAGAGGATAACTACAGAATATTAGCAACAGTCCCCTCCACATCAGGGATCTCCTTACCAGGCAAAGTCAAGGTCTAGAAACTGGCCATGTCAATTCTGCAATTTAAATCCTACTGTTAGAGATGGTTTGGTAGGTATTACAGTAGGTCAAGGCATTGTAGGCAATATTAATTTTTAGGGTGCATTTTCCCTTCATAGCCCTTGCAAATCCATCTGTTTCTGTTTACATTCACTGTAGTAATTCCAGCAAACCACAGATGTGAATATTTATTTTCTTTTTTTCTGTAACAACTCTTTAATTCAAAATGAAATGAGGGGCTGTCAAGGTTTCATTCTGAAAATGGAGGAATAATTCCACTGATTTTATAGCGATGCATTTTAGTTAAAATCATACCTTCTGAATGATCAAACGTGAGGTTACTATTAGATCTATTTCTTTTAAAATAGTACTGCAAGCGTGAGAATTTTTAGCCTAAATTCAATAAATCACCTTCTGTCTTCTTATAATTTTTTATTTCTCTCACAAATCTTGCATTTATGGGTCATATACACTAGTTTATGCACTATCTATTAGGTAACTGAATAGATCCTTGAAACACAGTAATTGTCTACTTCTGATTCTTCTGCTGCAGTTACCAGCAAGAATTCTGACAAAGAAAAATCTCCTTTGGACTTGACTTTGCATATAGCCCCCCCAGACTGAATCTTAATCTAATCTAATAACTTTTCTTATTTTACCTCCAATCCTTTTCATCTGCTTACTCAGGAAACCTAAGCTTAGAATCTGTGTCTGGTTTTCACTGAGCACCTGCTTTAATTTTTTTTTTAATTTTATTTTTAAGAATATCAAGTAAATGCGTACTCTACACACACTATATGGTGTTACATGTACACACAGACATTTATGCACACACTTTACTTTCAGGAATACTCACAGGCTCTTCAAGGAAATTAAATGTTTCTTAAGAACAAGGTGTTAGGCGAGGCTGGGCACCTTAAGCCTGTTTTCCAATCTACCTATTTTGCTTTGGGCTGTAACACCTGCACCATGTTGTTTGCTTGTGCATGCAGCGTAAGTAGGGATACAAGCACATGGCTGAAGCACCCCATTCACAGCTCACAGTGACCCTCAAGGCTTTGAGGAAGCAAAAATATGATAGACAGACTCCCAGAAGGACCCTGATGAGGAAATAAAGGTGACTTAAAGCCCCTGCCTCTGAATGGCTCAGGGCCTTGCACAGCACAACTCTAAATATAGGGAAGAGTACCAGCCACCGATGCCACCCAGGCTGAGTAAATTATATTTCCATCAGCTACAAAAGGTGCCTGCTCTGCCTTGTTTTTCATCTCTCTGCCAGCTAGACAGGTTGAAGAACAGAAAAGTTAGCGGCTAGTGTGATTGGCTAGTACCAGTTTGGTGGTTCAGCAGTTCAAATGGCTCTGTTCTCTATCATCTCGGAGGTAAATGTGAGCTATAATCACCCACGTGTCATGCTCTGCTAAGCTGGCTATTGGCAGAAACAAAATGCTATTGAAATTTTGCCCAGCCTTCATCAATGGACTATGTCCTCATGGAACAAGACATAGGTGCTTCTGTTAGAGACAGGCAACTGCAGAAGTCTCCTTCCTCTATGACATAAAGCTATAAAGTTCTTAGATTACAACTGCTACATAAAATGATGTAAGTAAACTGTATTTTCACTTCAAAAATGTTGTCTGGAAAGGCCAGCAAAATATATGCAGGCCTTGATGGATGCATGCAGCTCCTGACCTTCACAGGTTTTAGGAATTACAAAAATGTATAATTCATTTATCATTGATAAAACTTGTTTAAGGCTCCTGCAGTCTCTCAAATGGCTTAAAAAAATATGAAAACTATGATTATTTTACTTCGGTTAGCCAGAATCAATCTGTTCTAGTACAATTCCGACTCTCTCCCGAGGCCTCTGAACTCCAAATATGCAGGGTCTGGAATACTCGCTCCCTACTGTAACATGAACCCCAAGGTAAAGAGTACCTATTTTTCCAAGTGATTCAAGACTCCTAATTGTAGGTTAACTTTTGGCTAGTTAGGACAGAGTCCAAAGGCTTTCCACAGCCCGAAGTAATTTTTGTCTGGAAAAAGTTATTGTGGAACAAGCAAAAAAAAATATTATAAAAATGTTGCATCACTCTGTGTTATGTCAGATGAGTTATGATAAGGAATATTCTGTGTGACATGAAGAATCACATTAAGTTAAAAATAAAATAAAAACTAAAATATGTTTGGTTGTGAGTTGAGTTTTTTTCCCCCTAAACTCCAGTATGCTTAATTTCAGTTACTGGAACAGTGTTTTCTGCCTTCTTTTTATGGTCTTTTTTATAAAAGGTAGCTGGTACTCAAAAAAATTTTTGGGACCATTCAAAACTTTTCACAGTTAATTAGTAATGCATGTAGCAAAACACCCGCCCTACCTCTGGGCCTTGGGGGTTGCCCTGGTTCACTTGTAACTGATTTATTTTTTAAGGTTGTCTGGCACATCTCCACCCCAGCTGCTTCCAAGAAATTTCAGCCCAGCGTCAGCTGGGAAAGATCAACTTCACATGCTGACATACAGAGGCGGTCTTAGAAAAACTGGGGCCTCCAGTGGGAGGCGTCAGTGGGAATCTTTGCTCTTTTTGCTGATCCAGGGATACAGTATCTACCACCATACAGGATTTTTTTTTAGTGCTTTCCTTGAAAGAACGCTCACCTGACTACTACACTATGTTTTTCCTCAATTAGAAACAGAAGCGTTATCTTTACCAGATTTGTGGCTCATTATGCAGGGCTGAATGGTGGATGGCTTTTGCAGGCATCCAAAACCATTGGTAAGGATTTATGAGCTGCCAAAAAACCCATGCTAATTTATAGGTTGCTTAAATTTTACAGAATACAAAAGAGGTTAGAGAATGATTCTGATATCTTTCCTTATGTCTGAGTAATGGGTAACTCTGCAAGTCTATTGCTGAAACTGATGGCCACAAATCCTAACTCTTTTTCTAGGGATACATGACTTCATTTTTCGTGAATATTTTTATTCAGGACTTCCCTGAAGAAAATTTTCTATCATGTTCCCCCTCTCATTTTTCTTCCTCTTAGGTTGCAAATTAATTTTGTCACTACCCTTCCTCCCTATGCTTCCATCTGTGATCTTCTATCCATTTCCAAGAGCATCTGAACCAAGAACATCTTATCATTTACACAAAATACTCTTTTTTAAAAATCGTAATATCCAATTGAGTCCATTAGTAAAGAAAGAAAGCATCTATAATGGAACTTAGAGCATCTGATTCTACTTAAATTGAGATACAGTACACAAAGTCACTGACTGTAAGATATAGGCTGACAGTGAATTCTACTTCTAGGTTCACCTTTCCAAATTTGTGTAGGGAGCTGAATGCTTGAAATATTTTTATCCTTTAGTTACAGGTTTGGTTTGATCCAAATTTGGTGCAACAGGAAATTCCTTGTTTGTATTTTTTTTTCTGAACTTCAACAACCTTTTTCTTTACATACATAGTTTTGGAATAGCAATATGGGACTTAATTTTTTTCAGAAGTAAAGGCAATAATAAAAAAAGCAGAACTGCAACTTTAGCATGATGAAGAAAACTGAGTGCTGATAGAACATCGGACCTTTGATTAAAACAACATTCTTAGAATTTTTTTACCCACCTAGATAAGCTGAACAAGATCCCACAGTTTAGCTATACAACATTACTCAGTTCAACTGTTACTTCATTGTTCACCTGTGTTTAGATGCTTATAGTAAGAGGACATTCCCAACCCACACGGAAACAAAGAGTATATTTTGTTAGGATAGCAGGTTTGTTCTGTTCCATTCAGCTCAGGATCATTAAGCTTCTGGGTCTAGCATTTGCTGTCTTCCGCCAGTATTAATATCTTAGTATTTTCTTCCTAGTCTATGGTTACATTTCAAGAATTAAATGATCATTCAGAAAGTTAGCTTCGGTTTATGGAGCCTGAGAGATACAGTACATCAAAACACAAAGAAATAGTCAAAGTTATAATCATTAATGTTAACTTCATTCTTAGAGTCTTTATCACTTGACACATAATGTGCACCCATTCCTGTTACAATAATTTCACTCATATCTAAAAATATGATTTTCCATGGAGGACCCAGAGGATATCTTTGTATTGTTTTGTGCTTTGTGAGAAGGTGGATTGAGAACTCTGGAGACAGAAATCTTGCATTTACACCCCCAGGATGCCTGGCACTGACAGATGAAGTGACATTGTCCCCACATGACCCCATTAGCAGACCCCAGGCTGGATTTGGAGGCTGAGTGACAGCTCGGCTGTTGTGCCCTTTCAAATTTTCCCCCCGTCATTAAAGACCATCAAGAAAGGAGACTGATAAGATCAAATGAAATACTGGTTGGGCCATAGAGACCCCCATTCTCTGGGACCCTGGCAGGAGACACTGACTCCCTTCATGCTCCTAAAGAAACATCTGATGAGGGCAGAGATTCCCAAGCAGCTTCAGGCTGGACCTGGGTAGCTGGGCCTATTGAAAGACTCCTTCCCAAGCATGACTTTTTCTTTGTAAAAATACTTCCTTATTCAGGAATCTTATATAGGAATTTCATTTGCCATCACAAGCTTTTCTGTGTATCTTCAGAAAAGCTCATAGTCTTGTTTATTCTTCCTAATTTATTATTTTTTTAAAAAGTCAATAATTGTCTAATACTGATGCTAATAAGCGTCACTACCAGCATTGCCTCTTATTGTGCTGTCACTCTCCCTCTCCTTACATTACCGCTAAATATTATTTTTTGAATAATTTTAATTTTTATTCACCTAGAGTTTGGCATACAGGTCCAAAGTTCAGACAAATATAACAATAATTTGAGAAATACTCACCAGACAAGTATTCATGCACTCTTGTATCACCTGACACATGGTGAACAAGCTGATGAATGACTCAGGATTTAAATGGTAATTACCATTCATCATTATAATAGACTTGCTAATTCATAAATTCTTGGTAAGCCAATTTTCTATAAAAAGGTTAATAATACGAGTGGAAAAGAAAGAAAAAATAGCCCTAGTGTGATAAAAAATGTAAAAGCTAGACTATCTTCACTGCCACATATGCCTTCTAATGATTGAGTAGTTCTGTACCAAGTGCTTATTGACGCAATACCACTTGCTGTACCAGGGCTCTGATGGAAACAAGGGTAGACAGGAAAATCCAGGACCTAACTGCTTGAGGAGGAGGCTGAGGTGTGTCAGACAAAGACAAAGGAACTCAGTCACACGTGACAGAGGCAGATAGGATCCCCCTCACTCAGTTCCTAGTTTTACAGTACTTGATTGCAAAGTCATGTTCTCAGAACTGCTCACAACACACAGGGTAGGGAAAACTGTGTGGGAATGTTCACAGGACTCCTAAATGGTGCTGTGAGAAATGCTCTGAGCCAGCTGTCATACCTGATCTGAAGAGGTCTCACTGCTAATAGCCTCATTGACTGTTCCACTTCCTCCAAGCATTATCCTTCTTTAAGCATGATGTTGTCTCTGCTTTGCTTGAAATAATAAATTAAAAAAATACTTTTTTTTTTTTTTTTTTAAAAAGGGAAAAAAAATGGTGATCTTTCTTTGGAAGACTACTGTGAACACAATTTACAATCCCTCTGGAAAACAGCAATGTGAACTAAAAGGAACACATACAGGCAACACTGAAATCCTATATATCTAGTGCTTAATACAGCAATTATTCCCCCGTTAGATAATGCACATAAATGCATGCAAATGCAAATACTCATTCCACTTCTAATCTTTGTGTAGCTACAATTTTATATCATAAGGGGCCACGATGGGAAAGACTTTATTGTCCCACCAAGGCATATAGTTTCTCAGGCCATCTACATCCTCCTACTCCTTGCCTGAGCAGCACAGATGTAGAAGCTACCCTAAATTGCATAGTGGACGTATTTTTACTTCAGATGCATCAGACTAAGGAGGCCAGGGATGGGGAAAAGATGCATCTGTTTGCAAGGGACTGAGGGACAAGAGGAACACAGAATAATAAAAGTGCCATGTGGAAACTCAGTGCCTTTTACTGTTACCTCCCCATACTGTTGTGGTCATGCAGGGGAAGCTTAAGAGATATACACTTTCAAAGGAATTAAGTAGTCAAGTTTAAGTTGCATTTTTTATCATTTTAGTCTGCATTTAGAACCACACAGGGAAACTTGGCCTTTTAATTCATTGCACATTATGTATCAGGGTGATTGGACAGATATTAGGTATTCAGGAATATGGCATTTGGAAAGGAAAAAAACCCAACCCAAATCTGTTGTGGACTATTTAACACCATACTGGGGACTATGAATAATACTAAAAATTACTACAATGTACTGTATGTTCAGAAAAGTTTATAATGTGAATAATCTCACTGACTGCTTTCCTGCAAAACAAACTCTTGTGGCAACAGACTATGAAATTCCTGCCAAGCCAGACTCTCTTTTGCATGCGTTTTCTCTTTCTGTCTTTCTTTGTCTCTCTTGCACATGCACGTTTTAAAATTTGAGAACTGATTTAAATTTAAAAACAGATGTTAAAACCCGACCTGCACCTCATATTCAGGGGACTTTTTGAAAGCAACAAAAGTTTAAAGGTATGTTTAGAAGTCCAGATTTTGGTCTAGGTCCTTAACTGTGGAAACAAGGATGTAAAGCATTAAAATTTGCTCTGTATGAGGACCAGTTTTAAGAGTGTGTTTTATGTTTGAAACTTTGGATAATTTGGAAAAACTTATTTCGGTTGCACTGATTATAACAATTGCACAGTGTGGAGATTATAAAAGACGTAGTGAGAAGGTATCTGTGCCCTTTTCTTCTTATTTGCTTTACAGTATATAGCAGGAAATGTGTGTAAAGCAAAACAGAAAGCATACAATGTAAGTCCAAAACAAAAAAGAAGACAGAACTCAAATAAAGGCATCATTTTAAAAAACACAGGTTAAGGCCTAATACTAAGATGCAACTACTTTTCAAACTACACTATCAAGCTAAATATAAAATCCCAGAATATAGTGCATGTTTTACTTATTACAAAAATTATCAAATTAATTTACCATGGCAATAAAATAATTTTAGCACTAGATTTCAGAAAAAGCATATGTCAAGCCTTTGTATATTTGCATGACTTTTGTTCTAGTTTTTGTGTGTGCTAAGCCAAAAGCTTGAAATATACAGTATGAAATGCCATGATTAACAAGTACCACTCCATTTTTTGTTTTCCAGGGGATACAAAGCACAAAACAAGGTCAGTTTTTTGGGTCAGCTGGAAAGGGGTGTTAAATTGGAATAGAATGAATCAAAATGCTTTTCCTCAGCCAACTACATAACCAAAGGAAAAAGATTCCACTGAACAATTTAATATCCAACTTTCTTATCTAACCTTGTTGTCATAAATCAAAATATTTAATTTATTTCATTATTTTATTTCATTTAACTATAAAGTTAAAAGCTAATCTTAGCATTGGCGATAAAAAGAAAGGAAGAGAACAGCACAGATAACTCTGAGTTATGTATACAAGGTCACACATCCAGAGACTTCTGTGACATCGCAGGAAGCACAACAGTAAAGCTCTGGTGGATTGTGAAGCCAATGGAATGACATTGAGATGTGTTTGGACTCCGTATGCTTGCACCATGTGTCTTGTACCTTGTTATTATGTGCAAAATACTCTTTATGATTACTAGGAAGAATGTGTCCCCTTGCTGATCTGTATTTCGATATCTTGGAAAGCTCAGTTTATTGAAGATTTTCAATTACTGAATGAGAGCATTATAGGGTTTTAGGCTTGTATCACAGTTTCAGAGTTGAGCTGCTATTGCTGAACAGTGGGATATAGAAACAAATTGACATTAGTATCTAGTCCCACATGGCTACCATTAGTCGCTTGAAAATCTGCCTGTAAGTAACTCATTCACTAGCTTTACTGTTTTCAGGGTTAAATTCTAAAAGTGGCCACATTTTTCCAGAGGTCGAACACTTGCAACTCTCATGACTTTACTGCTAAACATCAGTTATCGAAATTGATGGAAGATGAATGTAAAGTTTTGGCCTCAAAGTCTGTGTTGCTCTTATGGAAATTTTGAGGAATGAATGTGAAGTTGTGTGATCTTAGGAATATTTGAGGGTGTATATCACAGTTTTTCCTATGCTTTCACTGCAGAATTGTATATTGCTCTTGATGACTGCCTTTTTTAACAGATGTATATTCTTCCTTTTAATAAGGTTTTCTACTTACTGACATTTTGGAAGGAGAGATTCGCATAAGTATTTCTATCTGTGGAAATAGTTCCTATTTGCTTTACAGTGGACAAATCAGTGTTTTGCCCTTTTTCATGACCTTCAGAAAATATTTACACTACCGTATAAATCTGTAGTTATTTCACCTACTGTGTGTGCAGCCCCGTCTCAAAATTACTAAAATAGAACAAGGTGAAGTGGTGACCATAAGTATGGAAGTATTTCATGTTAGAGAGATGGGACAGAGTAGGAAAAGAGACATTGCAATGGAAGGGGGGACTCTATGTCATAAATGGGGATACAGAACAATTGCTGATGAAGATTCCTATCATAAGAAGTGAAGATATCAAGTAGAGATCTAAAAGACCAAAAGAAATACTCTTTTACTTAATGCATAATTAAAGCAGCGAACACAGGATATTGTGAAGGCCAAAACTCTAACAAACTTTTAGAAAAGTCCAATAGACTCTTGAAATGAAGATCCATGGGGTCTAGCTATCATAGTGATATACTACTGCCTCTTGCTTGGGAAATACATGAGTCACAAGACAAGCAAAAGTCTGCAAAACTACCATCACTTTGTCCATTCCCAGCTCATAGATGTTTTTTTCATAAATGCCTGTTTAGTTATTTTCAGAGAAGAGATCCTGGATTACATGACTATTTATCCTGATGCAGAGCAAATTTTATGTTCTTATATTCTCAAAGCTAGAACTCCTTGATAGAAAAATGGAAGAGTTTTCAATCAAGATAAGGTGTAGCAGTTTTTATTCTATATCCCACAGGATGAGTAGCCAAAGTAGTCCCCTAGTGCTTCTATATAATACTACTACAGTAGAGATCAGTAAAGAATTCCTGTAATTTCTGCCTTTTTTGCCCCATCTGATACATTTTTTTTAATCCAGCTCCGACCAGGACTTGCAGAAACAATGGATAACTACATGATTAGAATGAATTTGCCCCACAGTAAATATGATCTAGAAATCAGTTGCCCCTACTGAAGTCCAGGACTGTAGTTCTGCTAGGTATTCTATTCCTGCCACATGAGATCCTGAACTCCACCATCTCATGGTCACTGCAACCAAGGCTACCCTCAACATTCAGCGCTTCAACCAGACCCTCCTTGTTCGTGAGAATAAGCTCCAGCAGCGCTCCTCTCCTAGTTGGCTCATCCACCATTTGCATCAGGAAGTTATCACCAATGCACTGAAGGAACCTCCTGGACTGTGGATGCCTGGCTGAGTAGGGCTCCCAGCAAATAGCAGAGTAGTTTAAGTCCCCCATGGCAACCAGGGCCTGCATTTGCCAGACCGCTGTCAGCTGCCTGTAGGAAGCCTCATCAACCTCCTCCTCCTGATCCGGTGGCCTGTAACCTGACTGGTTTCTTTTTTACTGTCAGAGTCTTCTGGCTCCTTAAAACATCATTGGCACCGTGGAAAAGGAGCCATGTGGAACATTTTTGGGCAGCGCAAGCACATATTGTGGTGCAAGCTGCAGAATTGAGTACTGGTGGTCTGTTTAATGCTGATGTGCACATTTTTTGGAGAAGCACAATGAAGCCTTTTCCAAAAGATGTCAGCCCCACACCTTGCTCAATCCACTGTGAAAGAAAGTAGTTTTGGCTTTGAGATATTTGGGTTAAGTGTGCATGTTCTTTCATTTTAATAAGGAACCTAGAGTAGATCCAAACTGTCTCTGCACATAAGCAACCATTTTCAGGCACACCTTGTTGCTTTATGAGATAGAAGTCTTCCTGTGGGGTTTTCTTCTTGTTCAAGGTCAGGTAACTTTCACAGTACTCATACCATCTTCAAGATTTACTATCGGTTATAAAAATAACTGTGAAATATAGGTTTATTCTTGATGCCTGAAAGTGGGCTTGGTGTTGTAATTGGTCTATAAATAATAAAAGTAAATATCCATGCATGAATACTTTGAGGTATAATGCATGTACTAAACACACAGTATATGTACCATCAAGTATTTCAGAAATATCTAATATGTTCTGAAATATATATTCTGCTTTTTTCCCTCAACCCATAAACTGAGCAAATGTCTCAGGAACCATGTGTCTGCACTCAGGGTTTAGTCATGTGCTACCAAATCATCTGCATGAGAAAACACAAAGGCATCGATTGCATAAGCCACCTGCTCTGTGGATCTATACCATGGACAACAGCATTTGTGGCTGGTTTACTATTGTGTTCTTGTCCTTTCTCTTCCCTCCCATACAGATCTGTGAGGGACTAACACAAGCTCCTCCAGCTTGTTTAACATGTCAGCCAGGAAAGTTGAGCCTTCATGGAAAAGGAAGAGAGAACAAACCACACTGAGCAAAACGTTAGCCAAGCTTTGGTTTCCCATGGATTAATGAAGGAGCTGCCAAGTTAACCAAATCTGTCAGTACTGCTCATGATGAGAAAGGATGCATGTGAAGGGAACAAACCCTCAAATGACAGCTGGGTTCTGTTTTGTCTTTCAGCACCAGAGTTTAGAGAAATGTTAGATGCACATGAAGATTTCAGGAGAAAAGACATTTTGGAGACATGCTTATCTTGGAAAGTCCTGGATGTCATTTTGGTTAGCAAATTGCACACTGATGAATTCACTTTTATACAGAAACATTCTTATTACATTTTTTCTTTTTCTGTGGTGATCTCAAGTACACAATGTTTATTCCCTTGAGGTGTAAATCTGTAATGTATATTACCTGGGTTTGGCTGACAAAAATGCAAATATTTCATCCAATTCCCACACTGTCTTGGTTTTGAGCATTGCGTTCATAGTCCACATTGAATGATGAAACTTGTGCTTTATTCAGCCACAGGTAAAGAGAAATTTCAAGGCAGAAATTAAGCAAAGAAGCAGTTCTTTGTGGAGTAGCTACACATTACTGTGTATGTTTGCAGGAAGGTCTCTTTTCAACCAAAATAGAACTGATACTTGATGGTGTCTGGTTGGATATTCATGTAGGTCTCAGGGATCTATATACAGCCTATGTTCTGCAAGGGCATCCTCCCATAGAAAGACGTGTGGGACCACTGACAACACAGTTAAATCTTCACTAGCAGATGTATTAAAAATCAAAAAAATATTGCATAAATTCTGGAAAAGTAAACATTTCTCAGTTTTCCTCAACCATGCTCCCAAAGATCTCCAAACACTTTACAGATATGATTTCAGTGTCACCATATCCCCATTTCATCTTCTAATGGAAGGGGAATAAACAATTGAACAAGTATGCCTTCTTCTCTGAAGCACAGAGCATCTATAACACAAAGAAATAAGAGCTATGAAAGTTCCATTCCTTTGAAGATAAGCATGTTGTGAGACAATATGGCTAACATCATCAGGGCCAGTTAAGTACATAAACAGGTGTTTAAATTTAAGCTCTAAATAGATGCAATAGCCTAGATTGTCAAGGTATTTTAGTATCTAACTCCTGCTGGAGGCAAAGCAGCTCAGCTTCTGGGAACCTGCCGTTGTCCAGAATACAACAATGCCCAGTGCCTCAAGTTAAGCACAGCCTCATGCATCTCCTCTTGCTTTAATAGCTGGACCAACCTGTATGCTAGCTAGGAAAGTAGGTGGCTGTCTCGTTTGCAGTAGGCCACACCGTATGTGATCCATGGCCAGATAATGCTACAGCTTTTATAAAGGCCTTAGAATTAGTCACACAACTGTCAGCAACGTGGGACAGCAGCTGCAAAACCACAGCTGTGCACAATAGTCCTGCCCCATAGTTTTGGTCATGTGGCCTAAAACCATTAACAGAAAATGAGGAGTCTATATGGAAGAGAGGTGAAGGAAGACAAGTTTCTTTATGTATTGTTCCAGGGCATCACAAAGTCTCTCAATCCTCCTCTTCCCCTTCAGAAAGTGGCAAACTGGGTTACAATCAGGGAAAGATTCTGGAGCTCCTTGACATAAAATATACAGAAAACTCCAGAAGTCTGCTATGTTATTTCAGAAACTGGAAATAACCTTTCTGTAACAACACAGGTATAGGAATAAAATGTTCTGTGCATATTTTATGTTGCTGTATATTTTGAGAGAGATTTGAGGTCACCCTCATAGGGGGAATTTCTCTTATGAGTTAGACCTGAATGATTTTACTTAAAATTAATAAATAAAAAATGAAAGAGGAGCTTGTTTCTCCAAAATCCAAGTTGCAAAATATATCTGTTGAGGGTTTTTTTCTTTTGTTTATTGCTCTTTTGGTATTTTATGTTCTTAAATGGCTACAAGGATTTGAACAGAATTTCTAGTTTTGGTTCAATAACATTTTAAAGAAGAGCTTTAGCAACCACAGTGCCAGTTCAAACTTGCTTCCTATTAAAAAGCAAACTCAAGGAATGCCTAACTTTTCTGGTTTAAATTCTTCATTAAAAAGTAAAAGTTTAAATTGGCAGGAAAACTGCTGTTTAAGCTGCTAGTACACCAACATCAGAGAAAGCTGACTTTAGCCCTTGATGCTGTGCCAGGTACTGTGCTGCACATAACCAAGATAAAGACAGAAATAGAGAAAAAAAAAAAAAGAAAAAGATGTGGTGAGATGAGTTTTATTTAGCCTTTGTTGCCCTAATGGATTTAGTGTAAATAAATAAAAGTTTCTTAAGTATCTCATGAGGCCATAACCAATGGACTTTCCAAATCTGACGATATTGCACTAGGCAACAAGTACAAGAAATGGTGACATAACTGCAAAGCATAATCTTATTCAGTCATATGATTGGCATACTTTTCTGAAGAAATAGCCCTTATAACTTATTTAAAGTTCTGCTTATGAGTAATAGGTTCTTTTGCTCATGAGTGAAATAATTATTACAGTATTACACCACTTAGCTCTCTTAAAAGTTATAGCATCAGGGTCCTGATGTAGTTTGGCATTTCAACTGTAAGAACTGAGTTTTCACATTTAATATCTCAGCCACTCTGGATTCTATCCACATAAAACTTGGCAGGCAGGTTTGTCTGCCCAGATGATTTTTTTTAATAGTTTAAAATCAGTTAGGTCTTTTCTAGCTGTGGAATAGCCAAAATAGCCAAGAATTAGTTTAGAGTTAATAATAGATTGCTTAACTGGCTGTAATTATAAAATAATTCTGTAAAAAAAAAAAAAAAAAAGGACGATCTAGGACAATCTGCTACTTGTCACCAGTTTTTGTAGACCACTGCACTTCAGATTTTGAAGAAAAAAAAATGCTTTAAAACCCACTAAAGACAAACAATGAAAACCAAATATTGGGCCTTGGGGCAAATGAATTCTCCAGCAGACTTTACTAGTTCCACTTTACTTAGGCAACCAGAGTGGTCAAAAAAAATCACTTATTAAAAGTTTTAAAATTATATTCTACTTTTTTCACCACAACTTGTCAGACTTGCTTTTTGCTGTGTCCATGTAGGTGAGACTGAATCATGGAATCACAGAATCAAGGAACTGTCAGAGTTGGAAGGGACCTCCAGACATCATCTAGTCCAACTCCCCTGCTTAAAAGCAGGATCCCCTACAGCACGTCACTCAGGACTGCATCCAGGAGAGTCTTGAAAATCTCCAGAGAAGGAGACTCTACAACCTCAACCTGTGCCAGTGCTCTGGCACCCTCACTGAAAGGAAGTTCTTTGTCATATTTAAATGGAACCTCCTATGTTCCAGCTTGTGCCCGTTACCCCTTGTCCTGTCACTGGGAACCACTGAAAAGGGTCTGGCTCCATCCTCCCTCAACCCACTCTTTAGGTATTTATAAACATTAATTAAATCACCCCTCAGTCTTCTCTTCTCCAGAGTCCCAGCTGTCTCAGCCTTTCCTCATAGGGGAGATGCTCCAATCCCCCAGTTATCCTCGTTGCCCTCCTCTGGACTCTCTCCAGTAGTTCCCTGTCTCTCCTCAAATGAGGAGCCCAGAACTGGATGCAGTATTCCAGTTGTGGCCTCACCAGGGCAGAGTAGAGAGGGAGAATGGCCTCCCTCAACCTACTGGCCACACACTTCCCTATGCAGCCCAGGGTGACATTGGCCTTCCACTCACAAACTCATGTGGCCAGTGAACAACTATCAACCATCAAAATTTCTCATGAATCACTGCACCTTCTCATCCTCAATCTTTTAAATAAAGACCCTCTATAAACCATCTGACTCTGGGAACCTAGTATGTTGGCTTCATGGTCCAGCAAACCAGAGCCTGGGAGCCATGAAAAGCAAGTTTTGCTGCGGGTCTCAAAATGGCCATACAAAAATTTGGCTCTAATATTAGCTGTTCCTGTGCCTGAATAGTCAGAATGGGCCAAGCTGAAATATTCTAGACGATCATCAATCCTTAGCGTGTCTGATAGCCTGCCAGCACATTTTTTTAAAAAAAAAAAAGGTTTCTGCTTTGTTATTCAACAGATAAATCATGCAGATTTAGAACACAGGCATTTTTAATAGACTGGATTAAGGAGAGGATCCTAATCCAACTGAAGCTTATAATAGTACTTACAGTCGGAGATGTGCACATCACTGATTCTTTGATTCATTGTCTGAACTGAAAAATTGAGAGAAAATTTATTAGTTTGATCCAAAACTGAAAAAATGTAAGATTCAATGGCTCCTGCAGGTTTAAAAAAAATACAAAATTCAATCTAAACTACAAAATATTCATTTTTTTAGAGAATTTCTGAAGTTTGCTTTATGAAACAAAAGTATATTTAAGTTTGAAATGTCATTTCAAAATGAACAAATCAAAATACTGCAATTAGAACATGTCTAAGAGAATATATTGACTAGAAAAAAATACTTTTTTCCCCATCCAATCAGACAATAAAAATCCAACTTGATTTCACAAGTTCTTTTCATTAACTCATAGCTATATTATTTTATTTAAAAAAAAATATTTAAAAATAAACCAGAATTTATTCCTGCTTTCACAGATTTTGAGGCTTTTCAATGGATTTTGTGGTTAGGCACTAACAAAAAGCACCTTTTCAAAGAGTCTATTATACTGTTAATTTGTTGTTCCAAGTCTATAACAATATTCTTCCCTTACATATGTTCATACTGTCTAAAATATATGCCCATTTTCTCTTTATTTCTTCTACTATATTTTAGTCTGAGGTGCATATGTCAAAAATCACTTGAATAGAAGAAAACAGGTTGAATGGTCTGTCTGTCAGTCTGTCATCAAGGCTTCTTACTAAAGGGACATATTTCTTAATAACTAAAAATATATATGCATTTATCATCAGGTAGAGATAGCCCTCTGGGCTGTCACCACAGTATTACCATGTTGCTATTGCAACTTTCCATATGAACAAAATTAAAGCCAATACTGAAGTCTTGCATCCAAGACAGAATTACTACAATAATATCAATGTCATCATCTCTTTCCATGCACATGATGTCTAAGCAATGTGTTTAGTGACATGGTTGCAGACATTGGTGTTGGAGTCCCTCTTGCTTTCCTATCTTGGATTTGAAAGCCTTCTATTAGGAAAAGAAGATCCCAACTGGAATGAGATTATAATGCAATCATCCGGTTCAGAACATTATGCCATGATTTTACCAGCATGCTAGAAACTCCCTCTGCTCCTAGGCTTAATGAAATTTGAACTTATTATACGGTTCAGCACAGTTTTTGGAAGACAACCAATAAGCATGGGAGGTTTGCAGTTGAGATGAGGGGCTTGTTTGCCAGGATTTGGCTCTCTCGAGGAAAGCTAGTTGCAGGGTTAGATCTTTTATTTTCATTGGATATAAACCAGCTATACTCATAGCAGTATTTACTGGTGATGGCAGCCTGTGATAGAGTTATATCTTTCCAGCAATACTTTAACCAGAGAATATCCAGTAATGACTGTAGCTGTATACCCACTCAACGGTGCTTTCCCACCATGTAATGCAGTATTCAAGAAGGGGCACTTGACTGCAGCAGTGCATTTAAATGTGGAAATCCACCTATTGTTTAAAAATCACATGCTACACCTTTCTGGGTGTTACTTTATGTGAAATTATAATATGAAGATATCCTGGAATGAGAAAAGATGTGTACCTGCACACAACAACTTGTTCTATTTTTCAGGCTAACAGCTTAGCTGTAACATTTGTGCATTAGCTAAATAACATCTCAAGGGGAGCTGGAGATAGAACCTTGATGTCTCCTGATTGTACGTGTGTGAGTTTGTGCTCTCAAAGGATGGTCCTTAAAAAACTCCCTGCTGGAAGCTATTGTGCATATTGCAAAAGGACCGTTGCTAAGTGCCAATTGAGCTAGTACTGTATACTTGCCATTTTAAAAGAAGATTTCATACCACTTGATTATGTTAAATAGAAATGTTTGAAATTTAAACTGAATTACATCAAAATGGCACAGTAGTTATATGTCTAAAGAGCTGCTGCTACTCTGCCTTGTAACTAATGTCAATCCCTTCTGTTAGACGGGTTTATGTGACAGAGTATATTAGAGGCGAAGTTTAGAGAGCCTTGATATAAAGAAGTCATAAATAAATACTACCATAAAACCAGACCTGTGTTTGTATTAACAGGCAAGAACTCCTCTACAGTAAAGTACCATCCTTAGCCAAAAAGAGAGGGGTTTTTGCCACTTTTTAAGGTCAGAACTTCACCTTTAGCCTTTAGGCTGCACTAAGATGTTAAAGGCTTTTCTGTGCAGATGATGACTACTTAGGAGAACCTAGTGAACTCCAGCAATATGATTTAGAGAATATATTTCATAGAAATAATGCAGAAGTTACCTCAAGATCAACTTACAAGAACAAAAAGCAATAATAATACTAAAAATAGCTAGTCAGCATGAGAATCCAACTGGAACCAGAAATCCAAGATCATTATCAGGCAGATGGGAAAAAAGAAGTGAATGATATAGCACAAATAATTGGAAAATTTATTTTTAAAAAAGGGAGTAAAAGAAATGGGTGCCTACTCTACATGTACAAATCTGGTATTTTTATGATCGATAACTGATGACACTACATGCAGAGATGGACAAAAATAATAAATTACTTTTAAAAAGCTACTTCAAGATTTACAAATTTGAGAGAAATTTAATAGGTAGTTCTGAGGGAGGCAACAAAGGAAAAACTCATATATATTTAAGTTAATTTTCCCTTTTCCAAAACACACTCTACTAAGTTTTCATTTTGAATTTTTGTTTGGTTTGGTTTTTTGGTTGGTTTTTTTGTTCCTAGAAGAGATAACATTCAGGTAAAATAAATATTTTTAAAAATATATATATTTCTATACATACCAGATGAATCTGAGGAGAAGAGATAGTCTGGGGCTTTTTCAAGGACTTTATATTTCAGCTGGTCTGGAAATTCTAAAATGTAATTTTTCATTTAGGGAGTAAAGATAAAAATAAATCATTTAAGCACCTCAAATAATACTCTATATCATTATCCATTCTAGAATATTATTTTATCTTGCACTGTGATGAAATGCTCAGCTGACCATTCCCCCATCCACCCCCATGTAATCAATCTGAATTTACCCTTGGAAAGTAACAGATAATTTCCCTAACAAAAGACCAATGGCACTTCTATGCATTTTCAGTCTGCTGTGATGTCACCAGAATGAGATGGTTAATGGCTTGTGATTAAAGGATAACCTGGGAAAGGTCCTCATATGGGTACCAGCCTTCACATCATGGCCAACAAAATGTTGCAAACCACACACTTACCTTCTCGTGCATTTTTCATCTTCCTTGAGGCTCTGCAACACACTTTGATATGTCTCTTCATCTGACATTTGTACCCCTGATCTCTAGCTTGGTTTCCAGTGAGGTTTCCTGACCTGCTAGTGTGTTCTAAGACAGGTTCAAGACCTCAGGATGCTTATTCTGTTACAAAATCTGAAGATCAGCTCCTTTTAGAATGCATTGCAATGACATTCTTAGTTTTTATTTATTATCTGTAGGCTCAATACCCTCAAGAATTCACTGTTAGGACCCTGCTTCAGTTTCAGTCTGAAACACAACTTGAAATTTATTTCTTACTTGTCTCCTGCTAAAACACAGAAGTATGTACTTTGAGTTACACGTTGCTTTTGACTGGAGCCTGATGTGGTCAGCTCACCCATGGGGTGAAGAAAGAAGCGTGGTTTCTGTGATGATAGTGCTGGACCTAGTAATGTGGTGGTGACACAGGAGCCCGAGTTACAATAACTCACTGCCCTAATCAGTTACTCCTCATGTTTTGTAGCAGGATCCTTCTTATTCAAGCAGCCACTGTAACTACCATACTGAAATGCTCACATGACCTCTAGTGCTAATGACAAATGCCAAGTGAAAGCTCAAAAGGATCCTCTGAGGCACTAATTCTGTCCTGGATGAAGTGAAGGACACCTGGCACAAAA
This sequence comes from Podargus strigoides, assembly GCA_028020825.1. Lineage (NCBI taxonomy): Eukaryota > Metazoa > Chordata > Aves > Caprimulgiformes > Podargidae > Podargus > Podargus strigoides. The sequence continues at coordinate 142,962,644 of CM051663.1, read as the reverse complement.
ACTGACATCCCAGGATCAGACCAATGCCCACCTTCTTTCTTTTTTTTTTTTTTTTTTTTTAGTATAAACAATCTTACCATACCAGGAAAAAGTCTGAATATGCAGGCTCTAGCTTTTTGTAGCTTTACTCTGGTGTCTGTTAGTTTACCAAATATTCAAGAAATTATTACTATCTCTGATATTTTTTGAGTCATTACTAGGCTGTTCTTTTTGTTTCTTCTGTAGTTTACTTATTTAGTTAACCTCTATTTCCTATTCAATTGACAATGTTGCTGATTTAATAAGTAAGCAAACTTTTCTTTCACCAGCAGTTCACGTGTTTCATCTTTAAACTCCTTTCAACCTTTTTGTTCCACAGTTTTCAAGCCATTCTCTTTTGAATGCCTGATCCCTAGTTGCTTATTTTTTGATTTTATTTTAAACTGAACAAGAAAAAACCAGCTTCCTGCAGTTTTCATTTTCATGCTACTATGAGTTAAAAAAAGAGTGGTCATTATAGTTATATTTGTATCCAGGAAAAATCAGCGGCAATATATTTATTAGTCATGTTAGAAAAGCACAGATAGATAACCATGACTGCAAAAGATGCTGTTCCAGGGATGGAGTTATACATGCCTCCAAAACTAATGCCCTTGACTAAGAGGGTTTGCAAAGTACTAAGTCTTAACTTCCACTATCGCAACCTCCTTTGCACTAATATTAATGCTTACAATGTTAAACACTGTACCTATTATGGTAAAGAGGTATACAGTGTATAAGTATGGACTGATGAATCATCATACAAATGAATGAGAGAGTGCTAGAAACTGAGAAGAATGTAGTACATGTGATGCACCTTCTATTATGATGTTCATTTTTCATTGAAATATTTTAAAATATGTAGATCTAAAATAATAAAGAAAACCTTTTTCTTTGCATTTTGCTTTGAATTTTTATGCTGAATTTTATTGAAACATACTTTTTAAAATCAGTCATTTTAGTATCCATTTTTATCAAATTATAATCTTTTACCACTTAATAATAGAGGAGCAGAAGCTTTTTAAGCACATAACAACTGTGACAATTTGATGGAATTCAGTTTGAGTAATAATTTTATCAAATAATATATTTCTTTTTAAAAATACCATTTATTAAAACATTATCCACAATTTAGGCAGAATGGTAAAGCAAATGTCATTTTTAAACACACGACCCACCTTTGCTGAAAGCGCAGCACAATCACAACATGTTATAGGAAGCGTTGGCATGCTTTGAAACACAGGATAACCATATCAATAGATTATTAAGCCTGCAAATGAGAGCTCATCATTTCTTAGCTAAATACTACTTATTCACTTCTTTCTGTGCATCTCTATTGACTTCAATGAGTTTTCATGGGTTTAACTCAAGACAGCATATGATTCTCAGCACCTGGTGCATAAAGACACACTCGTCTGACATAGGCTAAAGCATTCACAGGCTCTCAAAACACAAATTTTGCTCTCTTTGAACATCTTCAGGTCTAGCACCCCAGGGAAAGTGAAGTCCTGAGGACAGGATCTGGCAGGCACCAACTTAAAAGCAACCTCAACATGGATACTCTTAGGAAAGATCAGGGCAAATAATCAGAGATATTCCTTCGGCATTCACAGATCTTCTGGTGAAGGATGCACATAAAATTCCTTAAATTGAAGCTGTTCTGTGCAAATGAGACCCAGGCAGAAGATGGAAAACATACCGAAATACAATAAACTATTGAGTATAATAGGTATCAGGAACTGAAAGCAAAGGAGAAATATTTCCTCTCACACTTCACCCACAGAACTTCCATGAAGAGTTTCTCCAAGGTACCTGGACTGTCTTGGTCAAGCATAAAGCTTATGACATTTCTTCTTTTGCAGCTACAAATGACATCACGGTAGTGGCAAGGAACCGGATTTCATTTAGTCAATGGAAAAATAGAATTTTGAGCATACAAAGTGGAGCACTGTCAATCAAACAGCCTGAGAGAGCTCCAGCACTTGTGCCTCATAGAGTGCAAGCAAAGATACATAGAAGAGATGCAGGTGTAGTGGCTCCAGGGTTCCCTACGCAGCGGTCAGAGCTGAAGCACTGATAATCTATGGTTTCCTTTGTCTGTTCTACATGTGAAAACATCTGAAACAAAAAGAAAGTTTGGAGTCACCTTAATTTATTTTTTTATTTTCCGTTTTGGTAGAAAGGGAGTTTTAAATGGCAAATTTGATTTGAGGCCCTTAAGTATTTTTCATCAGTCTTTCACTTCAGACATCAGTTTTCATATTTTTAGAAACAAACTATTGTTCTGACTATTTAGTCCATCTTCTCCCATCAAACACAGCTAACAATATAATAAATATTTTTGCTACAAAATTTTACTCTTCATACCTGAAAAACCCATCAATTTTGAAAAGAGCTCCAGTCTTGGAATACAGTCCAATGTGATGTAGAGAAGTGAGTTAATGCCTGTGCATTGCCAGAGAGCAAAGCTCCTCCCTCCTCCCAACAACTGGTCTTTCTGCTGGCTTTGGAGCCTGTCAGACTTTATAGTAGGCAACTTTAATTCCTTAAAATGGCAGAAGCAAAGCCATTAGATCAGCTGAGTGGTTTTCTGATGTGTTAATGAGAAGGGAAAAAAACTCCACAACCCAAAGGAGCATCAAAGCTGCTGCAAGGGAAAAAATGTCTTAACCAGGAGGAGGAAGGGAGTGAAGGGAAAATAAGAAGAGAGGTGAGGGAGAAGAGAGTGCGCTCCTTTCCTTTCAGCAGCAGCAATGGTAGCAGGTAAGCTACCATCAGCCTCTGGTTTTAGAGGTCTCAATACCACCTTACCTCTATTTTTAAGATGTTTATAAATGGAAGAACTCATAAAGGCCACTTTTGTTTCTTCAAGGAATACTGTGAACACAGGAATTCTCGCACTTCAAATGAAAGTCAGTCCTCCAAACCAGCCAACTTACTGAGTATCTGCTCGGTTTTGTACATCTGCTATTGGAACAAGTCCATTTCTTGCTAGGGTGAGATTACACCTTTTTATATATAAGTGCTGACTTGTCAGAAAGCACTGGAAAATAATCTTCTTAAACATTTTTTATTTTGCCATCAAGGAATTCTGCAGTTTACTTAAATGTAAAGGAAGGGACACACACAAGTGTAAAATATTTCACATTTTAAACTATCCTTAACTGAAAACCTTCAGGCAGGCTTTCAGGAGGTAAATTCCTTCTTCAGATATTTCCTTGCAAAGTTTGTATAAGCCTTTTGCATTCAATGTCTTACTTAACCAGCACAGGTACTCCTGTATGTAAGAGAAACATACACATCAGGTTACCTTGAAGAATTCCAATTTATCTAAGGCTTGAGATAAATTCCTATATTTTGTTTGTCACACAAAAGATGTGTTCCATGATGGTGTTATCACTGTTCCATATACCGCTCCTGACCCATTTTCCTACAAGAATTTTTTTGTGGATGCCCTTAATATTTCACAAGTGTTCCATAAAATAGTGCTGTCTCTTTAGAACTTACCGTATTTGTTTCCTGCTTGTAACTGCAGACAGAATATAATTCTTTTAGTGGTCTGTATGAATATTCATAAGTGACAAGTACTCTGAGTTCTAAAATATTGGATTAGGGAGGTTTTGCAATTACTAGCTCGGGGCTTCTCTCAGTTTTACCCTGGGATTAAAATGTCTTTATTTCAGTGCAATAACAGAGGAAGAACACTAGATTACAATAGATTTTAACAAGAAGAAGATAACTTTGCATTATTTTTCATTCTTCTTTCAGTCTCTGTCACGAGAATGGAGTCATGCTGTGACATTCTTCTCTGGGTATTAGAACATGAGAATGATATACTTGACTTTGAATGTCTCGAGTTTTGTAACGTATAATAGTTGAGTTTTACTTCTTTCACTCCAGTATTTTGCATTTTGATAGGCAAGTGCCACTTCACTGCTAAGGCCCTTCTGCTGACCTTTAACACAGCAGGTAGCTTTAGCAGCGCAATAATCAGGAAGGGTTTTGGTGTCCTGGGGGAAGTCAGCATGTGCATATATATAAACTGGGATATAAAGGACGTAAAAAGCAGAGGAGCACATGCCAGGCAAGTGAAGTCATTTGATCATGACAATTCAGTCAAGCCAAAGTCAGAGTGACGGTTATGTAGGAAATTCTTGCTTAGCTTCCTTCATGCATTTTAGTGAAAACACAAGAGAGTACAAACTAATGTGACCCCATTTTCCTTTCTCTTAAACTACTACAACTTCCAACTCAGAAAGTTCTGCCTACCAGTTGAGAAACAGGAAATCAACATACAGGAACCCAATTTACCCACTCAATGCATATTGCTTTTAAGTTTGATCCCTGGTTTCTGGTTTCACTGATGCCACTGGTCCTTACACAGTTCTAAAGTTGTTGTTTCCAAATGTGAATGTCTGAAGTCTAAATATATACCAGGGTGTTCATCCTTAACACATAGAACTATCTTGTACAAGAAACAAACCCAGGATTTGGCCTTCAATAACAAGAGGATAGCGATAATAGAAGTCTCAGTGGGCTATTACTATAACATGTTTAGCAAAGAACAACCAATATACACTACAATAAGTAGAAGTAAAAGAAAGCCAAGCCTTGAAAGGTAAAGAAAAAGAAACATAAATGTTCCACCTACTGTAGCTTTTGCTATTGCACTTGTAGTTACCACTACAGTGCTGAGGAGCTCCTCTCATTTTTGCTTGAACTGAAAATGTTTTCGTTACAGAAGCATTTGTGCTATGTGTTACTTTTGCCCTTACAAATATAATTAAAGAAGTTTGGAAGAGTTTTCTTTTCTTTTAATGAGTAGTACCCTTTGGAAGCACACTTGATACACCCTCTTTGCTCTTGCTTTCCTTACCTTCACTTGGTGGCTGCAGTCATCACACAGTTTGCCCTCCCAGGCTCCAGCCTCCCTCCATATTCTTCCTATTCTCCCTCCAAACAAAATAAACCAAACCAAATCTCTGTTCATTATTTTTTCTTCCTGAGACAAGTTCACATTTTTTCAACATACTGCAGGAGGACAGTATATGCTAATTTTGCAGCTTAAATATTATTTTTCATCATTTCTGTGTTTATATTTCCAAATGTGCTAAAAGACCTCACAATGAGATCTCTTCTTCCCTCTCCACAGTCTTCCCCTTAGGAATCTGAATGTTGCTAGTATCTCTTGGGTAAAATCCAGCCACTGTGTCCATATCAAGTCAAGCTGAATTTACTCCATGCCCTGCAGCAGTTCCATTGTCTCTTTATTGCAACACAAGTTTCTGTTTGTTTTATTTATTTATCATTTCTAAGTACCAGGCTTTCTGGCAAAATGTTGCCAGCTGGAGGTTACAGGAAAAATGTTTAGCACAGCTTTAACACATGCTCCAGAGTATGTGTACATGCATTTCATTCTTGGTAAATCAGCATTTAGGGAGTATGGGGAAATAGGCTGTGAAATGCGATCAGTTTGTTCTGGGCTACAGTGCTATTTAATAAAATCTTTAGTAAATTCAAATAGCAGAAACTCATCCAACTCTAGTGCGTGCATTTGCTCCTCCCTAAGCTATCAATATCGAAACAGGCTCTTAGGCAACTATGTCAATGAAAAATGAAGAAAAGTAAATAGAAAAAAATGAATAGGTATTTCTGATGAATAACTATCATCCCTGACTCTGTTAAATCACATTTCTAATCTCTTTATTTTAAGCATTTATTAGCACTTATTTCCCTCAGTTAAATAACAATGAAGTGCTATAAATAATGTTTATGCCTCTAGGAACTTATATAGAGGGTCTTCTGGTTTCCTGTAGCTTTTCCTTTATTCAGAATTAACTATTCAACTTCCTTGTTGACAGGGCATAAAATGTAGAAATAAGGAAGAAAACTATTGATATTTGCATTAAATTCCTCTGTTTTTCAGCTACAGAGAGGTACTGCACTGCCTCACAGATCCCCTCATCATTGCTTGGTGCAACAAGAATTCCAGTGTCAATGTCTGCTGCTATCTCCCCATGTTAGTCCAACAGAGATCTCTCCCAGCACACTGGCCAACTACGTTAAGAGCAGGTCTGTCTTCCTGGGCAAATCATTCCTCACATTTATGTTGAATTCCCACCTGTGAGTCATAACAAACACATGCTCTGGTAGCGACCTCAACCTGAATACCTTTACAGGCAACTCTGAGTTTCATGCATGCATCCATCAGTAAGACTTGGAGACAAACAGGAAACACACAAGTATAAACTTCTGGTGAGTACCAACTTCTTCTCAGTATGAATTTGCAGTTGATTCTCCATGAATTATCTCAGGAGTTATCTCCACAAGTTATTTCAGGACTGTTATCTAAAATATACTGACCTTAGGTAATGATGAATAATATTTTAATTCCACTTCTGATACTTCAGTGGGAAGAATAATTTCTAAGACATTTCTCAGGAACACTGTCCACCAGGATCCATTTGGACCAGGCACAGCTGATTATTTGCAACAGTTTGGATCTTCACTGCTTATACAAAAGCTAAATAAAAAATGAAACTTATATCATGGCATCTATCTATGTATTTGACATTAGTGTCTACTAGAGTCTAAATTCAGGTGTGAATCTAAACAAGGCATGAAAGTGAAACAAATGCAATATACACTTTTCTGAGTTGTCACAATATATGTATGGTGCTTTACTTCTAATGAATTTATATTTACAATGACTAATTTTCCTCTTCCCTCTCTTCATCATGCCTCACTGCTGACTCTAAAGGTTTAAGGAAGATCAGACTGGTGTAAGAGTATCATGGAAACAAAACTCTTGAATTTAGGAAGAAAATCAAAACATGGAGGGCTTCAGGTGTGTGTAAGTCAGAAGGTGACCACTCCTTACTTGAACACATACTTTGTCTTTGTTAGTTATGTACTGGTAAGGATGTGGTGAATGTTCAGGACGGTTTAAATCAATCTACAAAAGAATTTATATTGATATGCATGACTAATCAATATAATAATTGTCTTACATATCACCTCTGACTTTGGACTCTCATGTTCAAGCCATCAGAAAGAGTAGTTTTGTGCCATTCAAACCTTGAAACGTGATATAGATTGATAATGACATTAAGTTGTGACAAGACACCTCTACTAAAGAAAATAACCATTTAGAGAACTCCCACCTTCCGCCTCTCAAAATCCCTAGCTTTCTGTTTTGAAACAGTCTGTGAATGTTGTGTTACAGAGAAGAGAACTCTGCAGATCTTCATCTTTTCCAGCATGAGCTCATTTATGATATTACTCTTCACCAGGAGCTGGAATAACAGCCCTCACCCATATCTTGCGTTAAACTGTTGAGTAAGTGTCTTTTGAAAAGTGCTTGTTTCTGTACTTACTTGCAGGTTATGTGGGACAGGTAGTACAATACTTATCTGGACCAGCTATAAGTCTTTGAACACAACCGAGAAGGAAAGTTGTGTTAACTCCACCTCAAGGCATTTGTTTTTCCCATCTGATCTGTGGAACAAAACTAAGGCCCTATAGTATGAATGTGGCGGGGGGGTTAATGGGCAGACCTGTAAGTTTTTATACCATTTCCATGAATTTAACAGCAAGGGCTG
>CM051663.1:142942525-142950025 GCA_028020825.1 Podargus strigoides | reverse complement strand
TGAAACTTTTTTACTGGCAAGAAGGAGAGCTAAAGGAATGAGACAGATTCAAAGATAGTTAAGTGTAGCTGTAAGTCTGACACCACTGCTGATATAGTTTAATTGAGGAGTAATTGGAACTAAGAAGGCTAGTTATTTTGTCAACTGTATGTATATTAGTTCCAGTCATTTTTAATCCGATGTAATGGTGATAAAGAGTCTAACTTACTTTGTTTAGTTAATAACATTAGGCCAGAAAGGATCACCTAGTCATTTCATGTTACCCGATACACTGCTAATATAAAAAATGTCTAATTACATCGACTACATACTCCCATGAAATGACCAATTAGAACATTTGCTGATTCTAAATGTTCACTGTTAGAAACATTTCCACAGGCTTTTTGCAGGTCGTGTTCAGAAATTCTACCCCAGCTGGTAGGATGCAGAAGGGCAGAATATGTGAGGAAAAAGTTGTTCTTAAGCAGCACAAAGGAGATTTAAATACTCAGACGCAGTGCACTGTGTTCCCACACAAAAATCAAACTAAAACGCACTTTTTTTGTATTCTCTAGGATTATGTAATATTGCACTTTTATATACACTTCTTGATGAATCAAGTAGATTGTATTGCATGTTCAAGACTCATGATAAAAGAGGTGCGTGTTAACACTTTAATATTTAGACCAACATATTTAGCGTAATTTGTATTCGCTTTCAAAGCTGATTTATTGACTGTGATCTGTAGCTGGTATGAATAATACCAGAAGAGTCTCTTATTTTTTTTTGTTACTTTACTGATGAGTCAATAACTGGCCCCTGAAAACATCAGTCCAGCATGTACCAACGTTTCATAAAGTGACACAATCTGACAATCGTATTGATAGCAAGTGTGTTAAACTCAAATTAAAATCAAAATAGAAAAATACAATAAATGAGAACAATCTCTTCCTTGTCTGAAGAAAATTGCTGACACTGTAAAAATTGCATTTTTAATGATTGAATGATTATCCCTTAAGTAATCATGCTGAAAAAATTGTCAGTTATGTTAAAGTAAATAACAGTACATCAGTATGTGCATTGCCAGACCTAATTAACGTAAAGTATTAGAAATATTGGAAGCAGTAAGACACAGTTATTTTGGCAATTTAAATGAAAGAAATACATTTATAAGGTCTGCAACTGATGCATATGATCAGCCAAATAAAAACTCAATACTGCAAAAGTATCTGAAAGTATGGATGTTAACAATTGTTCTGCAGGTGTCTAGAATGCCTGGCTGCCACACGTCTGCACTGTGCAAGGTCTCAATCCTTCTCTCACTTAAGTGAGTTCAAATGTTACCACCTGGATCAGTGGGCTGGTGTCAGGTGCTTTTCCTATTCTTCTTAGAGGATGCCCTAACCATTACTAATCTACTTACATGAAAGTTTTTTCTTGGAATAAAAGACAGATCTGACCATTAAAATTGTTTGAAATAGATAAAATATAACCTAAGAACCACGTCATGTAAATAATTATCATTTGCTAAAAGTAAAATTAACAAATGTTCTTTAAAATTAATTGATATATGCTGAATATGTGTTACATTGTTTTATTCAGGGCATTTAAAAATGAAATATATGATAAACTTTGTCTTATTATAATTAGATTAATTAAGGAGAGTAATTAAAAGACTTACAGTTTTTCTAAGAGCTAGAAATTATTAAACTATTCAGAAAAGAATCAAAGCTTTTATATAAAAAATCATTCCTCGAGCTGAATTGCAATAAATCAATAACAATGTTATTGTTCAATAGGTAATAATTGTCTTCATATAAACTGAAAATATTGTTTGGGATGATTAATATACAATGCTGCATTATGCATTTGGAATTGTCATTGCATAATTTTTGGTTCTAATGTTATTATGTAATTGAGAGAACATGTTCATTTGCCCTAATAACTACTAAGATGCACTTAATAAAATGAAATGTAATAATACTTGTAATTTAATCTATTCATGGAAGTAATTTTAAAAGTCTATCATACTACTTAATGTGGATAACATTCATAATTTATAAAGTGTTGTGATGCAGAATTGACAATGCCATTGTTTTTTCCACTTTGAGATTATTCTGCAGCCTTCATTATCTGCATACCAACCTCAGGATTATCAAGGGCAAACAAAAGATAATTAACAGCAGAAACAGGCAAATGCAGGAGCTACTGAGTGAGGTTTTTCATTTAATGCAGAACCTTTGAAAACTGGGAAATGGAAAAACTACTCAAAACCTTTTTTTTTCACCTTTGCAGAAAACTATTTCAATATGTTTTCTTTTTTACATTTTAAATGTCATTTTTTGCTATAAAACTATATTGGCATGTTCAACCTCAGATACATTCAGTAAATGAACATGTTAAGACAAGTATTTTTTCAAAGTGTTAATTTTCTGCATTCTTTTTTTTTTGTCTAGAACAGCAGACGGGTATGGTATACATATTCAGAGTCCATAGTTTCACTTTTCCATAGCAAGTCTACAAGTAAGCCGCTCAACTTCTCCATGCCTTACTGTATTACACTCTAAAGTAGGGATGAAAACATCTGCTACATGGATGTAATTAACAAATAAGGTGTCTTTTTATGTGTTAAGACCTTGTGGAAAAAAACGTGTGAGACCACCTATAGTATTTTTATATGTACTCACAGCAGGACAATAAAGCTTTACTAGATGCTGATAAAGGTCCAAGACAATATATTTCAATTGGTGAGAATCATTGAAAATTTTCTTTTTTTATTTGCACAAGGAAACCTGACTATGATTCTGCATTGCACTCTAAAATGTTTGCCATATAACTAATCATTTTGGAAACTAATCAATGAAGATCTTCCACAAAGAGAATCTTTTGAATGCAAGGCAAGGAAGCATTGTATCATTAGACTCTTATCTGTGAATGAACATCCTCCTACAAATAGTCCAGACAAAGTCATTTTACAAATGAAAATAAAGGACAGTGACATTCAGAGTTTCCCACAATTTACAGATGCAGATGGCAGTACAATTCCCCACCCCTTGCATACATAAGAAATTCTTATTAGAGGCGAATGTGATTATTAGCCTATGAGCTATCCATGAAAGATTCAGCCATTTGCCTTTAAACAACATGATATACTACCATACCTTCACTTTTTACATTTTAGAACTGAAAATACCTGATGAGTAACTGATCCAAAAAAGTATATACAAACAGTAGGAGCTTGCTTTCAGTCCACGCAATGGGCTAACAGTGCTTTACACAAGGATGAGGGTTAACATTAAGGCTCAAGTTGCAAGGCAGCTCTTTGGGTCTTGCTCTCTTCCAGGAGCTTTGATGTCTGTTGTACCACTAACAGTACCTTTACTATGAGAGGTGTCACTCATTTCTACTGCCCTAACCTTTTGCCTCTGGTCCTGACCCACACTGGACAGTGAAAAGCATCAGGAAGTAAGTGTGACAGGGAAGCCCATGTGAGTCGGGCTGTGCACCAAGCACGCTGCCTCTCTGCCAGACCCCAGCAGCCAGGAGAGGCTGAGGCCAAAACCCAGCACTCTCTTCATCTGCTTAGTTCAGTTCTTACAGCCAGACAAGTCAAAGTATCTTAGTGCCTAAATTGTGGCAATTGTCTGGTTGATGGTAAACTCAATGTGAGTCAACAATGTGTCCTGAAGGCCAACAGGGCTTGGGGTATCCTGGGGTGCACTAAGCACAGTGTAGCTAACCAGTGAAAAGAAGAGATTGTCCCACTGTGTTCAGCACTAGTGTGGCCTCACCTCCAGTACTGTGTGCAGTTTTGGGCTCCACCATATAAGAAGGCTATAAAAATATTACAATGTGTCCAGAGGATGGCTACAAAGATCGTGAAAGGACTAAATGGCATGACTTATAAGGAGCAGCTGAGGATGCTTCATTTATTCATCTTGGAGAAGAGGAGGTTGAAGGGTGATCTCATTGCTGTCTACAACTTCCTCATGAGCAGGAGCAGAGAGGGAGGTGTTGATCTCTTCTTTCTGCTGTCTGGTGAGGGGATGGCTTAAAACTGCTTGAGGGGAAATTCAGACTGGATATTAGGAACAAATTCTTCATTGGGAGGGTGGTCAAGCACTAGAACAAGCTCTCAAGGGAAGTGATCATGGTCCCAAACCTCTTGGTATTCAAGGAATGTTAGAACAATGCTCAACTTTATGGTTTAACGGGGTTTTTTTAAATATGGTTTTGCTTTTAGAGTGCCCTATGTGGAGGCAGAGGTTGCACTCAATGATCCCCATATGTGCCTTCCAGCTCAGGATACTCTATGAATTTAAGATTCTAAGTACCAGGACTCTCAGGCATTGAGTTGTCTGTCATTCCTTGCATCTTAAGTGTCTAGATATTTCTGAAAAATAGAGCTCCAAACTCTTCACACTCTCAGGAGTTATGTTTTGGAAATGCATGTGGTTCTTTTGAGAATGATGTAGCAGTTAAAAGTTAAAAGATGTGGTATAGAATCATAGAATCATAGAATGTATCGGGTTGGAAGGGACCTTCAAGGGTCATCTAGTCCAACCCCTTCTGGCATGTTGGCTGTATCACCCAGCTTGGTATCATCAGCGAGCTTGCTGGGGGTGCACTCAATCCCGGCATCAATATCAATAATGAAGATATGTGGTCCTCGGTCTCTGTGCAAAACTCCCATTTATGTTAATAGGAATTTTGTGATGAAGTGAGAATTACAGCTAATTGTAGAATAAAATGCAGATATTGAAAGATGTGTTAACAATAGAATGCTAATATGATAGTGTGTGTCCCTGTGTATATGCGTGTGCCAGAACCAAAATCCACTTCTCAGAATTTAAAAAATTAATAGATGAGATTAGGAGAACTAAGTGACTACTTTTTTTGTGTGTGATAATCCTTATAAGAGAATACAAGACTATTTTTTCAGTTACTGAGTCCCTGTCTTTTAAAGTAACTTACCAGTTCAGTGAACTGCTTGGGTGATACACAGAGGCTCACATGCAATGATTCACACTATAATTTGAAGTGGTTTACATTCATTCCTGCAAATGCACACACATTCCAAGCTTTAGGATACACACTCAAGAGAGACCTATAAGCATCTTACTGTGACAACTGGCCAGTTCCAAAGCTGTAGACCTTACATGGACAAAGACCTCAGAGTGACAGAGCTTCATCAGAACAAAAGGAGCTTCTGCAAGCAGATAGGGTGCCTGTGAAAAGGACTACTTTCAGCCAGTGTAGGAGGGACAATGAACTCTGTTTAGGTCTATGCTGGCAGTAAATTTTCCAGAACTCTTGGAAGAAGGCAGAGAAAGTTTGAGAAGATTTGCAGTAGGTCTCCACAATTTAAAATAAGCAACTTAAACTGTATCAAATGGATTATATTATAATATATTGGATACAGGTTGATTTTTCTCCCTTACAGGTAAGTTTATGAAAACACATGCACCACAAATCACAGAATCACAGAGTCACAGAATCACAGAATAGCCTTGGTTGGAACAGACCTCGAAGATTGTCAAGCCCAACCATTAACCTAACACTGCCAATTCCTCACTAAACCCTGTCCCTTAGCACCTCATCTACACCTTTCTTAAATACCTCCAGGGATGGGGACTCCACCACTGTCCTGGGCAGCCTTTTCCAATGCCTGACAAACCTTTCAGTGAAATTTTTTTCCCTAATATCTAACCTAAACCTCCCCTGGCACAACTTGAGCCTGTTACCCCTCGTCCTATTACTAGTTACTCGGGAGAAGAGAATACATGCACTCACAAATTTTTTACCTGAGGATGAAACAACAGTAGACAATAACTCTTTCAGAAAGAACTGCCTTTGTGCTCTGTTGAAACTCAGTGGTCACCTTCTAGTATTGAACCAAGAAAGAATTTTCTATTTCAAGCTGGGCTGTGTGTGATAAGGGAGCACGGAATCCTAACATTACCTTCTAAGCTTCACCTGCTGTTTACAGCGATCAGTGGAAGGATGAATAGAGCATCGAAGTCTTTCAGAAGCTCAGAAGTCCAATCTGACACCTGTAGAATCCTGACAATGGAGAAATGATTGGAGGGTTTGTGTCTTTGTGCTCTAGAGATGCCATGAGAGCTTTCCTGGCTGGACACTGGCTGCATGTTATGTTGTGGCTGCTTCAGTTACCCTTCAGGTTCTCCTTTCTCTCTTTAGTTTGGAGATCCTTCCTGAAACACATTTGAAGTATGGGGTCAGCTTCAATATATGGTCCTCCTTGTGCTGCAACTATCAACTTATGAGAATCAGAAAAACCATACTTTTCCTTCAATTTTCCTGGATAAGGTTATGCTTCTGGTTCTTCAATGGTAGGACTTATTGCTTAATTAATTGAAGCATTTGCCAGATTTCCAAAACTGCCTACTCAATGACCTGCCAAATATATGCAGAAACTGCAGGAACAAAGGCGTGGGTAGGCAATCTGCCTGTGTGTGCAATTACAGTAGGAGTTGCTCGTACACGTTGAGTGAATGTAGTTTTATGTATGCAATTATGGAAATCAAAGCCTAAACTTGTACTGAGAAACGTAGATATCTTCCAAACTGAAAGTGATGCCAACTCTATTTTCTACTTCCAACTGACTGAAGAGCTTTTAAACCTCTTTTACTACATTGATTCTTCTAGCTGTCCATGCACGCTGTGTCATATAGTAGTATTCAATTGATCTACAGTTGCAAGGGCCAAAGTGGATCTCCAGAGAGAGGGAGAATAATTACCCAAATTTATCAGTCGTGTCAGATAAATGTCTACAACTCAGGACGAACTCTTGTGAGTGGAGCTGGAGAAAGGAGTAATCTGGAACTCTTTTGAGTGTCTCATTGATGTGAGAATAGACTGAAGAAGCCCTTGTTTGGTGGTCCAATTGTTCAGTGAACACACACTGCTGAAGTTACAGAAGCATATCCATTAATCTGCATGCTACATGCTGCATAAAGGGATGAAAAATGCTTGATTCAAACCACAAAATGATTTATTTGAGTTACAGCTGGGTTTTTTTTGAATCAGCAGTGGTTTGCTAGAACGTATTTTGTGTCCAGAAATTCTCAATCAACACTTTTGTGGAATTCTTTCTTTTGTGTGCTGCAATCTGAGAGTGAATTTCAAGTCTGAATAATGTAGCTACTAGTTCTGCTCTTAGTCTGTCAAGTAAGGAAAAGCTACACTATAACCTTGCCTATGGACTTACAACAAGGTCTGACCATGGAAAAATATGGTTTGCTTGTGCCAGGCATAAAGTCTAAACACCTTTGACTTACAGAAGGTAGTTCTGCAACTCATATTTGTGAAATCATTTCAAAAAGAATGGAAAACATTAACTCATCTCTCAAGGAAACTGGGAGGAATATTGACTTCTGTACAGATAAGTGTTTAATTACACTGTTTGCTTGGAGTGGGTGAAGGGGGGAAAGACACTGGAGTCCTACAGGTCAAAACGTCACTGTAGTTCAATAATTCCCAGTTTCCTTATGAAGCTTC
>CM051663.1:142607525-142937525 GCA_028020825.1 Podargus strigoides | reverse complement strand
CATGGAGTATTACTCTTCCCGGCGCTGTGCATACATGGGAAAATGAACAAAAATGCTAATTTCCAATCTACTATGCAAACGGTAAAAGATGCCTATTTAGATACATATGCTTTCCTTAGGAAGGGTAAACAGTTCTTTAATTTAATATAGCTGACACTTGAAGATGTGTTTTTCTCTTTTACAAAGATAATTTTTGCATTGAACAAGTAAATGAGAATTCAAGTAGAAAACATCTTGTTAATGGCGACTAATAAAAACTAATATTGCATGCAATATAATGATATTAAACCTTGTAACTGGTACATAAAGCAAGATCATTCCTATTGTTGCTCTGTCAATGAACATCAAATACGCTTGCATACTAAATGTGTACCGGCCGGCCGGGGGTGTCGTTAACCCTGTGTGCGGCCGCTCCAGCGGTGTCCGGCTGCGGCGACGAGACGGGAGCGAGGGGCACAGTCCTGGCAGCCTGGACGGGCGAACGCCTCTCTTGGCCCTGGCACACGGAGGGGACAACCGAGGGGGTCCCACCGGCCACCAGCCCGGGCCGCCCCGCCGGAGGCCGCCACTGCCCCCGGGGCCTGCTGCCTCCCCCCGCAGCGCCCCGCCGCCCCCGGCCCGCGGCTGCCGGGCAGAGCGCCTCCGCAGCCCCGCGCACCGCTCCCCCGGGCAAACGCCGCGCAGTGCCGCCCGGCCGAAGTTCGCCCCGCGGGATGCGGAGGTGTGCTCGGAGCGGGGCGGGCGGCTCTGCTCGCCAGCCTGTGTGCGGAAGGGGCAGCACTGAGCATCCACCCGCGGGCGGCAGCGTCTCTCGGGATTCTGCCGCGCTCTCAGAGGGTGATCTGAGGCAGAAGCAGCTGCGGTTCCACAAAGATGAAACTTTGCAGGAGCTCTGGCACCTTCTCCCGAACCTCCCATCACCGGGGATACTCGCTTGGGTAAAACCAGCGGGCTTTGCCCTCGATTTTTCCTTCTGTTTTCACGACTTGATTTCCCAGCCCCAGGAACAAGCACCAGCTGAGGCTTCCCAGATGCTGTACACAGCCAACCTGCTCGCAAATTCAGCAGCCCAAGTACAGTACTCAGAACCGTACCCGGAGTTGGGTGCGCACACTTGAAAGTCCTGAGCATCTTCGCCACAGTCAGTGGCTACAGTCAGTGGCTAAAGAGGCTGAACACAACAGGACTGAAGTGTAGAGTACTGATCTGAATTTTAACCACATGATAGTTAATATTTTCCTCTCTTTGGACTTTTGTGGGGTTTTTTTCTTTTTTTTTTTTTTTTTTTTTTTTTTTTTTGAGGGAAATAAATTAATTTATAAAACCTCAGTATTTCAAAGTATAGATGGTTTATCCGTGGAACTAGTATATAATAAATGTCATTTTTTTCCTTTTTTCCTCTCAGGGTGTAAACAGTGTGTACAGGCTTTGTGTGAGATCCCAGTTGCTGATTTGAGTGAAAACAGAGGATTGGTTGTTGGGGTAATGTATTATTCACTGTTGGCCAGGTATATTTTAGTTTGCAAGACTTCTGCTGCGGTTCTTGCTAAATTCTTCCAAATTGAAATCAGATTTGGATTTAGGTCCTCTGAGATACTTATGCTCCTGCTCCATAATAAGAAGACATTTATTGTCGTGTTCATTTTCTGAAATTCATAGAAACAATGAAGACATCTGTGTATTTTTGTGCATAATTTAATACAGAATTTGAGCACAATTTTTACATGAGATTTCAGTGGAAGTGTCCGTGTGTCTTTAGTCATTTATGGCAAAGATGTAGTTCAGACTCTTGGAACTGGACAAAGTCCAGAGGCCCCAATATCTGAAAAGCATTTTCCCACCTTAGAGAACATGGGGTTGAGATGCGTGAAGATCATTGGTAAACCATTGCAGCAAAGCTGTGTTGGATTTTCAGTTACATGAAGAGTGTTTGTCCATATTAGGCTGATGTTCCTGAAGGCAGCATTTGTTCCTGAATCATCATTACACACGCATGCAAAATTTTTGCCCTTTATTATCCAAGTGCAGTTTCAGTACTCTGATTCATATACTCTATCCACTTGTAAAGCAGAAAAAAGTAACCAGAACCTTCTAAGCAGAATTTTCCATTGACATCACTGGAGAATCTGCTTAAAAACTGGTGGTATCATATGGTTGACGGAAAGTAGGCTATGCATGAACAGAAATATCTGTATGCTATAGCATCTTCTTTAAAAGAAAAAAGAACAACTAGCAAACAGGTTTGCTCGTATTAAGTGCTAGTCAAACTGCTGCTTGCAAATAACGTAATCAAAATATTTTGGTACTATTCTTCAGAAAATCATCAATAGTAAGTTTTTCTGTTTGTTTTTCTTAATCAATAAAACCAAAATCGACAAAATTTCTGGTCAAATAATATTCTAGGAATTTCTCCACCTGTCAAGTGGTTCACTGGAATGATTTCTGTTTCATTATTCAACCAGCTTGAAGGTTTTCACTCTTGTGATATTTGGCAGGGCAAATATTTTCAGTACCTGAAACTGACCCTCTTATTAACTGTGAAAAATTTCACTTGAACAATAAACAGTGTTCTGCCAAAGAATCACAACAACTTATTCCAAAGTACATTACTCAATCAAAAATCTTGGGCAACATTCATATGACCTCTGCCTGCTTTCAAAATGCAACATTAAGGCTTTTTTTTTTTCCCTCTAGAATTCTTCATTGAGTAATATGGATTGATTTTCAAAAGATAACCCAAGAGTTTCAGCAAAACATTTATTATACTTGGGATAATGATATTCAAAGGGACTCACCTTGCAACCTTTACACACACAAGCAGTTAACTCTTACTTATACAAGGACAACAAGGATTACTTGTATGTATAAGGGTTGCAGGGTCAGACTCAAAGGCCCCCAATACAAGAAAGCATTTAAGAGTAGGAATTACTTTGGTCTTTGGCTGTATAGAGCTGGAGTGCTGAGCTGGGGCCATAACTGATGTGGTGTCTCACGTTCCTGGAGTTAAAGGGTTTTGTCGGAGTCAGCTTTTATGTTTTCAATACAAAATTAGGAAAGTATTAGGAAAAAGGGGATATGTGAGAAACAAGGAGGTAGAAATGTATTAAAATGAGAATACAGAATATCAATAATGACATTACCTCCAGATCTTTCAGGTAGACTTCTCCAGGATCAAGGAAAGCTAACAAAGAGGCTAAGCTCCTTGAACAGTTCATATGCACTGGGATTTCTTACAATTAAATTTTTACCATTGACACCAAAGTTTTTCACAGAAATTAATTTGTTTGTTAAAATTTTCTCTGGGAAAGCACCTCAGCTTCAGGGGGAGGTTTTAGGACTGAAACAGAAAGAGCTTTTCATCACAAGACCATGCTATAGGCAGACCAGGGCACTGTCTGATCCGCAGGTGGAAGTTGAATTTTGATCTACCACATTTGAAATAGGTGCCCTTGTCACCATTGACTAGCCTGTGCTACACTCTCTTTTTTTTTTAATGGGTAACAATTTCATTTTCATGGGGAGTGAAAAAAAGTTTCAAAATTTTAAATGCTTTATGCAGAGAAATTTGTACTTTCCTGCCAGCCGTTCCTATACAACTTGGAAATCTGAAGGAACTTCTTGAGAAAAGATTCTCAAAAGAGCAAGATTTGGCCCCTGTGAAACTGGCAAAATACTTTGCAAATGCTTTCCATTTGAATGATTGAGTTACTCAAAGTTTAATAAATTACAATAGAGCTTTTACCAAATAAAAAGCAATTATGAAAAGACAGGAGCATTAATTTGCCCTATATTACAGAAACATACTTTGTACTGTTAGGTCAATATTTCCATTCCAAACCCGTTATCCAGGGATGTAAAACTTAGCCATAAACATTCATTCAGAACTGCAATGAGGCATAGGAATGTATCAAACTTGAATGTAGCCTTGGATAATTTTTAAATGTCAGAAAGGTTAGCAAAAAAAGGCAATTCTTTTTTGTACTCTTTCAATTCAAATAGTAACTCCCACTGTTTAGGCAGATAGCCGGCGTTGTTGAAGAGTGTGCTTGAGGTGCCTAAGTAGAAAACCAAACATAAAATAACTTTTTCATCTCCTACAGAGACCCAAACAAACGTTTGTTTACTGTGTTAAAAAACCAAATATTTATACAGTCATTTTTAGCATAGAATTTGGATAAAATTCAGTTGAGGTGAAAGTTATTGCATCCCCTGATGACGTCAATAGAGAGACAATTCTGCTCACAGTGCCTTTTATATCTGTGTTTAGGAGCTAGATAAACACAATATAATAGTGTTAGGGACATTATTATAAACAACTAGGGGATAAGAAACTCAGGAGCTGAGATTAGTTTGCTATTGCTGGATGGAGAAAACCTGGTCTGTGCCCTGCTAGCTCAGAGCATGTCTTTCATCATGCATCGGAACAGAGAAAGAAACTTCTTCCTGGAACACTAATCTGGAAACATGGTAAGCGGCACCGGCTATTGCCATTGTTTCCAAAATACAAGACAGCGAGTGAGAGAGTGGCTCAGCCTTAGGAAGCCAAATAACATCCTCTTGGCGTTAGAAGCTCTCCCTTATTACGTTAAGGGCAGAGTTTCTGACTGAGACTCTGGAGAGCTGCCCGGTGTGGCTCCTGCTGGGCATCCCTCCGCTCTGGGGAAGGTGAAACGCGATCCCCAAGGATGACGGCATTCCTCCCAGTGGATTACAAAAGCTGCCCTGCCTGCTTAGGCCATGAAATGGCTGGAAGCCTTGGAAAGGATGCACACCATGGAGTAATAAAAATCTAGGTAAGCTTCACACCTAGGCTGTCAGGTAGGGGGGACCCTCTGGAACTCACACTCAGAAAAAGAAAGAGACAGGGGATGACTAAGTTTTTCCTCTCTTTGGTGCAACAACATGTTGCCAGTGGATTCTGTCTTTCTTGAAGTCAATAAAGTTGCAGCCATCTGGCTGAAGTACTGTAGAGTTTGTTTTTTGTTTTTTTTTTTTTTTTCACCTTTACTGGCTCCTAGTTTTTTTGAAGCATTAACACCATTTCCTTCTTTTTAGCCATGTCTTAATTGAGCCAGACCAATGCTGGAAATCATGTTCAGATTTTCCTTCTTCTCTGATATGATTATTCAAAGTTTCACTCTGATGAACTGCTAATAACTGAACCGGCCTTCCACCAAAGACATGAATTCATATGCATTTTAAGGCATAATTTATAGCATCATATGACATCACCCTTACCACAAAGATGATTCACCACTATGGGAAATAAATACCACTGTTTAAAAAAACCTTTCCTCACTTGTTTAGAGGTAACTCTAGGCCCTGAAACTCCCTTGCATCACCTTGCACAAAAGGAGTCATTATGTTGATGCTACGACCAGGTGAATGGAGAAAAAAAGACAGACTGTTGGGAAAAGGGTCTGTCTAATGTATAGTACCTGCACATGCATGAGTCCCACACCTACTAGCACAGAGGTAGGTGACTGAGAGAGGAGCACGTACTTGGGCAGAGCAGACAGAAGTTGGGAAAAAGTGATCCGTGTACAGCAAGTCCCAGGCCAAAGCAAGATACTGATATCCATATTATTACTGATTAACACACTGTGAACTCTTCTGCAGATTCCAGGTAATTTCGATGGCACCATTGTAAGGCCACAGATCTGAGGAGTTCACAGAAACAGTGGTGCAGTGAGACCCACTGTTCTGAACCCATCAAAAGTGCTTCTCAGTGATATTACTTATTTTGCTGTTTCAACATTTTCTCTGCTTTTCCAATGTCAAAATGAAAAAAAGTGAGAAAAAAGAAGAAGGAAAGAACTCAAAAAGTGGAAAAAGTAAGGAGGGAGAGAAGAAAGTGACGGCCTGCACTTTTTATTTTGTCATTGCTCTTGAAAACAACAGCATTTGGCATCACATAGATCCTTTCAGTCATTATGTTGTTCACTGTACTTGGGGTCCACTTCAGTAAAACCTTTCAGATTAAAATGCCAGTGTTTATGCTCAACTGGCCCTAGATCTATGGGTTTAGAAGTTTTTTTTCCATGGGTTCCTGATCTCCACGCATTCTTGATTCTGCATGGCTGCAAGTCATGCCTCATAAAGGTGAGAATGTGGCGTAACTGTTCAGACTTAAAACCACAGTTCTTTGTGGTATGCTTTTCAGTTTTGTGTAAGGCCAAACATATGGCCAAATTCTAGGTACTTTGGTTGGTTCCATGTGCTGGCACAACCCAAGCAAGGGACATGCACAGAATTTGGACTTCAAATTAAAATATACATGTTTTCAAGCACAGTTTATGTCCACAAAAGCTGTAATAGTATGTTTCACGCATTTAGGTGACTTCAGTAGAAACTGTATATTAAAAAAAAAAGTTTCAAACTATTTCAAAGTCCAATCATATAATAATGTATTATAATGACTAGCACAATTGGTAGTGATTTTTGTATTTTAACACCTCATGTAATCATATAGTATTTGATGAAGTAAACTACTGTGCTTCATACTGCAGAGTACTACTGCAGCTACCGTTGCAAACAAAGTGAGATGTTGTCAGAGCTACAGATTAAACCTTGAGTTACTTTTCAGTATTTCTGTTGACATATGAACAGCAGGCCATTGCTGTGAAGGCAAACAACAGAAAAAGATGCAGTATTTTTTAAGTGTACCCAATGAGTTTTTAAAACTTAGTGATCTGTTACAATTTTGCAATGCCACATTTTTTTTACAGCCTTTTAAAATGCTCTTTTTATTAGCAACACCTTAAACTTCATCCTTCGTGAATGAACGGAACCAGTATCAGATGAAATGAGATTTCATATGACACTCTAATTTCTCTTTTTATCTTTGAGTCTTGCTTTTTACTTTGCTAGTTTCTAATCTGTTTCCCCAAAACTTTCCTCAATTTTGTGAATGTAACATTAAAATAATTTCATATTTAATTATATTATGAGCCTCAGTTAGAACATAGCAACCAGTAAATATAATTTACATAAAATAATTATTGCTCAGAGGTAATTTTTATGTATTTCTTCTGAAATAGATGTTGGCATATTTATTATGGCTTTCAGTGTGAATGCTTTGCACAATCGCAAAACAGTATCTCTTTAAGACTAATTTGCAGTATGAATTGCTTCCAGTTTGGTTCAGGTGTCATTTGTACCTTTTTGAATACCTTTGCTGCAACTTCTTTCCACTGCTGTTTGTCCCAGTGAAAATATCAAAGGACTGGTAAGTGCAAAACAGGTGTGGAAGTTTGCTGTTATACCTTCTCCTCACCTATATATTGTTCATGTGTACTTTCCTAATTAAACTCAATCTTGTATCTTCTCTGTGAGAGCTCTCCATTCACACTGAACACATCTTCACTACACACACCAACAGTTCTTGGCTCAGTTCCCTTCACTGCCCCATGTGGTACCTGAAAATGAGTGCTATTCTTCTGCATTGCTTCCCATACCATATACATCACTTCACAGACCCCATTGAGCTTCCTTTCCACTTTGTTTGTCAAGGCACACATTTTCCTATCTTTCTTTTACAGTTGACAGGATCTTGAGCTTCTCCTTCACCAAAATCACTTCTCTGAAATACCTTGTCACAAACAGAGACTGTCTCCAGCCCTTCCTTGTCCCCTTCAACTGTGATCCCTCAAGCAGTGTCTGAGCTGAACATGGAGATTTACATGGAGGATGAGCATTTACTCCCATTCTTTACTAAAAATCGATTTTAGCCCAAGGGAGTGGCATCTCAAGACCCTTCTTTCACATCACCTCCCATGAGTCCTAGACCTTTTGTGGGCATAGGAGCTCACTTTGAGACTACAGCATACCTACCTTTTCCTCTGAGAAGTGGAAGAACCTGATTACGTTTACGTTCATTTTGCTCAGATTTCATACTGCTCACTTCATAACACTGCTGAAGAAAAGCAAGAGAAAGGGACCTGCCAAGAGAAGCTTGTCCATGTTTATCATCTCTCCATTTTTAGCTGACCTTGAATTATAAGATGTGAATACCTTCTTGTGGCTCTAAGTGGTCACTGCAGAACATCATGGATGCTCTCCATCAGGAAAAAGTGAAGTAATTTCCTCTAATGTTGCCTATGTTATGTCTATTCTGTAGAAAAATAGGGCTTTGCTGTGTGATACTGCATAGCAGCCCCTTCAATAAAGTATAAATATCTGCAGACTTCCTGATCCTTGCACAAGCATTTAGCCACAAGACTTTTACTGCTGCTAATAGGACTCCTTCAACTAAATCTCTACACCTTTCTGTAATAATCTACACAGGAAGTAATGTTCTGTAATGTCATTCAATCTCTATTTTTATGTCATGCCACAGTGTAATATTCCTCATTCCATGGCAAATATACCTTCAGAAAATAGCCTGAGATGGGACAGAATAAGATCCATGATCAAATGAGAATCACTCACTGAAACAGAATTCTTTCTAGCAAGTTGATAAGCCAGACTACAAGGATATAAAAAGTACAAGGATGGTTTGTGCCAGGTACAGTCAATACTTGGAAGACTTGACTCTAAAAACCTATGAGGAAAAGAATTCATTCTATCCACTGAGTGTAAAAAGAGAAGCCAAGATATTTGAAAGAAAATTGAAGCTACCTGAACCATACCCTTCACTTTATTTGTGATCAAAACCACCATTGGATGGCTGTAGAGCAAGCCCAAACACACACAGAAAGGTGAAATGTTCAGCCAAAAGCAGAGGAGAAGTTTAAAGGAAACAAAAGGCACTGATCCTCAATCTTCCTTCAGTCTTGCAGAAGCTGTCTACATGGTTAGGGGAGACTAGAGTCAGCTTATAAAACAGCCTAGAGAGCAGGTTTTTTAATTCCAGAGTCTCAAGAACTTTCCAGATTTCATCTGGGATACAAGAAGCAAGACATGTTCTGAAGTAACTGACCGAGGATTTCATAGGAGATCTTTTGCAATTGAACTACTGAGCGGAAAATAGAGATTCACTGTAATGTTGTTGACCAACCTAGAGAATGGAAAAGGCTGTCATGGGGACAGATGCAGGTTTGATACACATTCTGCTGAGGTGAGATATAACAGCAGTCATTTACCACCCTACATATAAGTTCAGCATCCCGTTAACACTGATAGGTGTGGACTGCCTGCCTGTATCACATGCCATTGCTGAAGTCACAGAGCTGGGAAGCCCTTTCTACTCATTGTCCACTTACACGGGGGCTGCCTATGGCTGGGTAAAACACAGGTAAAAAAAATATTAATAGATTATAAGAAACTTATAAAGCAGAAAACTGGCTTTTGTTGTACATTGAATGACCTTTAAGAAGCAATCTATACTTGTGAGGTAGAGGAACAGTCTCCACTTTGTACCAATTTATGGAACAGCAGACATGCAATTAGTGCAATAAAATCAAACAATATTAAACCACAGCAAATGTTAATCAACCAACATCTGGGGAAAATGGATCTCGGCAGACTGATTTGATGTACTTATTTGTTTCGTTGAGAATACTAATAATTTCAGTAGATGCAAACTTGAATAAGATATTTGACTTATTTCCACAGTGTTCTGACACTTTCAGAAGTTACAAGCGAAGGTCTACGTGTCAAAAATTGATAATACTAAACCCTAATGAGTGGTAAACTTTGCATAGAGTAGGTCACTGGTATAAAATAGCAAACCACATTGCTTAATTGTTTGGATAAATAAAATGTATGTTTGGAAGTGGCTAAATATGAAGTCATACACACGAGAAAAATGCAGTTCGTATTTAGAGAATGAGCCACCCCTCCAGGAGAAAAAAATGACTATGAAGATGGCCTCATATTGGATCTGCATCCTGGAGCTCTTCGGATGTTATGTTTTCTTTCACAGGGTTGATAAAATCCTCATTTGCATATGTTGTCACTTAAGAAGCAGGAGAAAATAAGTTGTTGTTTTGGTTTGGTTTGTTTTTTTAGCATAACACAACTATTTAAATATTTGTCCAGTTCAGCTTCCTGAAATTAAGGAAATCCATTGAAAAGTAACAGAGGTTTTAAGGAAAAGCCTGGAAAATGAGATTGAAAAATGTATCTTCCAGTGTAAGATTCAAGAGTCTTGGTCTACTTAATTTATCAAGAGATAACTTAATCACAGTCCTTAAATACCTACATGGCAAACAGAAATTTCATAATGAGATGGCTCTTCAAGAGAACTAACAAAATTCTAATAAGATCCAATGGCTAGAAATTGAAGCTTGACAAAATTAGGCTAAAAATTAGGCACGCTTCTTTGACAGTGAGGGTAATGAACCACTAGAATAATGTATCAAAGACTTCTATGGTTACTTTGAGGAATTTTTCAATAATATTGCATTTTTTTAAGGTTTTGCTGTATTTCAAACAACTTCTATTTCAGAAAAGTCCATCAGGCTATTTTAAACAGGTCAGCCTGTGTGATCAAACCACACCCCACAGCTCTACACACTGTAGAACTGACAATAAAGCTCTTGGTGCCCAAACGTTTGCACATCTAAAAAAAAATTTAGTCTTCCAGGGCTAGCAATTATAGTTGCAGATTGGACATGGACTTTCCATCTCAGATAAGTTCAAATGAAACAGTTCAATAGGCAGTTATGAAGTAGATGCCCCAAATCACTTGATATACAACAAAATAGCAAAACAATGCAGGTTTTCATTATCTAAGTGCCATGAAAGTAGAGAAGCAAGCTGAGTAAATGCTTCTTTATTGACAATAAGATCTAGTGTGGAAGTTCAGCTGATGAGTATCTGTGTGATTTTGCTTTAGGCCTAGGGGTTGTTATCATATATTTCCAACTAAAAGACCCTTCAAAATGATACAGGAGCCCAGGCTGCTACAAAGAAGCACATTATGAAGTGTTAAGAGAATTGTGTTTTTTTGCCTAATGATAAAACCTGGATTTCTACTGGTGAAGCCAGATGAGCTCCAAAATAGCACTTAGGTGCTCAAAAGCACAGTTTGAACAAATTCAGGCAATTAAGAGAGTGACCTTCAAAACCTCTTCATATAACTGGCATCAGACTTGAGAGGCTGCAGACACCCACACTTCTATTCAAGAAACAGTCATTAAGTAAGAGGAATTCTGCTAGATTCAAGAGTATCGTCATCCTCTGATGGAGCAGAGCAGCTAGGTAACTGTCCCAGCTTTAAGGCCATTTGGGTTCAAGGATCTTCTCTGAAGTTTATGCTATGGTTTGTAGTTGTGGATTTAGTTGCCTTGAACCAGAGAATGCATCTCAGATTACCCACCTCTTAGATGGCTGCTCTAACAACCAGGCTGTTATCCAAAAGATTATTTATTTTTTCAAAGAACTGAACTTGTCTGTCACTCATAACTGAAGGGCTGACCTGGTTACAAAATTCCAACATACACATCTGGTATGTGAATCCCAGCCATACAGATACTCCTTATTCTTGGACAAAGACACTATCTTGAGCACTCTCATGTTTGATATTTCATATTAGGGAGCCAATTAACATTTCTTGTTCTTTCCCCCAAACCCACACCTCCTTTACCCTAATTGGATATGCAGAATATCACACATCTCAGAATTAAGTACCAAACTCCTAACCTGACACAAGAGACCTCTGAATATCACAGCCCTTGTGTCCCATTTGGGCTTTGGCACACAGTGATCAGATGTGATGAGATGGATCAGGATGCGTTAAGGCAAGCTGGCCCGCAAGGACTGCCTTGAGAAGAGTGAGAAAGGAAAGAGAAAACTCTTGTTGGAATGTATCACAAAAGTGATCTACATTAAAAAAACCCCATCAATCAAAACCAACCAATCAACCAAAAAGAAACCCAAGCAAATAAGAAAAAGCCTCACTTTTTTTTTTTTTTTTTTCTCTAAATTTTTTTATTCTGTGTCATCCATTCCCCATCCAGTCCACCACAACAGGAGTGAGGGAGGTTAAGGGCTGCCTAAACTGACCTTCTAGCATGGTTAGTGAAAGAGAAACACACAAAACTATTCTGTAAGTGAAAGATCAGATTATTAGCAGTCTTCCATACATTCAATTCTAGTTTAAAAAACTCCATCAGATCAAAAGAATAGAGGTGAAGCATTTTTTCCTGATCATGCTAAGTCAGAAGAAAGATTCTAGCAGTAACTAGAGAAACCAGACTAATGTCATGCTGATAAAATGGAAAAGGAAGAGGAAATTTAGCAAAAAAAAAAAAAAAAAGGGATATGATTTCTAGGGAATCATGGGAAATTCTGGACATTCTTATAAACCTGACCTAAGAGATAATAAAAGAAATAACCACAACTTTAAACTTCCCACGAAGACAGGAAAAATTCACAGATGAAGGAAAAGTCAAGAAGCAAGCAATAAGTTAGCTTCACCTCCTTCTTTGGCTGTTCTAATGAGGAACTGTAGTTCCAAGTGAGGATTGAGAGGGAAAAGAAAATTGAAAAAGGTAATAATTTAATGAGTCTAGTAAACAGATTTTGTAAAAACTACACAGGAAGAGAGTCTATCATCTGGTCAGGTCAGTCCCAGTGCAAGTGTACACTATGTACTTGTTTTGATAAAGAAGCAGTGAAAACTTTTTGCTAGACCAAGATGAGAATTATTTTGATAGAGTTCTTTTCCAAGGGAAAACTGCTAAGTTCTTACGTAGGAATTGCTTCAAAGAAGTATACAGATGCTTCAACAATATGTACAATGTATTTCAACTAAGAACAAATGATTTCAAGGTTTTCTGATCACTTAAGACTTTTCTTCTTGTCATAACTTCCTATTTCATTCTATCTATAAATATACAAAAAATCAACAGTGAACTAAAACATTTTCGTATGAGCTACACAGTTTTTAGCATTATTATTTCCTAGAAAATGAAAGTATTTTTATTCATAAGAGCCCTTTTCCTTGCTATACACTCTGTTCTAGAACAGAAAATAATTAAGGAGCTGTGGAACTTTTCATGAAATGGAAAACCTGCATCCTAAACAAATGTAGCTGTTACCAATTTGCCATGCTTAGGGAATTTTGAGTAGTTTACCAGGGATAAGTGATCCATTTGGGTTTTTAGTGTTCTAATTTGTTGGTATAAAGTGTGCATATGATCTCTTTTTACCTTGAATGGATATGGTAAGGACAAGGGGAAAGTCACAATGAGGTAATTCCAGTTACTAAACTGCTGCGGAGCCACTGCTGGGTATGTCAGTATTGCACAAGGTGGTGAAATGGAGAGTCATCCAGCCAGGTTCTGAACAACCTGCTGCACACAAAGCGGGGTCTAGGAGCCGTGTCAGTGCAGCAGTCTGTACAGGCTAAGGCAGGGATATTTCAGCAGGGCTGATTAGCCTAGGCTGAACAAATTAACATGGCTATGCTGTTTCTGATGTTTCAACTAACTCTGTGGACAGCCTCGTTGTGCCCAGTTCCCCTCAGATTTGTGTGAGCCATCTAATAATGCCTAAAGCAGCATTGCTAAGAACTGTCATAAGAGGTTTATTCTGCATTTTTAGGGATGCTGGAGAACTTATAGGGAGGCACATTTATTCTGTGTGGGTCTATTAGTGAAGGCTGAAAAACTGTGTCCTTCACCTGGACTGGAAGTATCTGAAATGGTCTTGGTCTGCACCAAACAAGAAAGCCTTATTCTCATAACAGAGCACTTACATATACCTAGGGAGAGCAGTATTTGAAAGTGGTTGAGATCTTGAAATATAGATAATCTCTTTCAGGTTCTGCAGCCCTCAAATTAGGTCTGGCAGATAAGCATGAAATCTTAACTTTATGCAATACTCAGTGGATAAACAGCATGGTAATCAGCAGACAAGGCTGACACACAAAACATCCCATTTTGATGAAAATGTCTATTCCTGTGCTATGTACTAACTGTAATTTCCTAAAGACTGGAATTTTCATGCCAGATAGATCATGTTGTTATAGTCCAGTTGGAAGGCGATAAAGTCCTGAGTTGCCAAGGCCACATCATCATCCAATTGCTTTGCCATCTGCTAGTAGCTTGGTGTCGATGACAAACCCAGGTGCATTCCTAAATATAGTAGTGATCTAACAACTTATGGCCATGTCTCTTCAACCAGAGAAGACTGAAGTGGAACATTTTGCTAAAGAACATCATAAATTTGAATAAGTAACAAAAATAATAGTGACAACAATAACTGTGTGGCCTTATCTCTGAAATAATCTGAATGCCATTTAAAAATGTTGAAAACTGTGTGCAAGAATTATTTTACTTGCTGGCCTGCGGTAGGATGTGGCATTTTTAATAGTGTGGAACACTGATATTGCTGTCTTAAAAAAGGGAAATGTAGAATGATATATAAAGCTACTCAAAGGACTTGAATGTGCAGAAAGAAAATAACTATGACTCCTCTCACAAACCAAAGAGCAGAATCTGTCTCCTAATGGTTGTAAAAAGCGCAACTGCCTTATTTAATTACTTAAAAATAGTCAAGTTTGGAGCTACAGGAATCAGCCTTCATTTGGCACCACAATCAAAAAATTGCCTTATAGCATTTGCTTCTGTTATGTCCAAACCCTTTCTCAGAATAGAGGAGGTGCTCCCCACATTACCACCACTTGAGAATGGCTTCTTCAGCACCCTCCAGACTCCCTGTCCTTGTGGACACGTATAGATGGGGTCACACAGCAGCAGTTCCCAGGGTGAGGGGATGCAGGTCACTTTGGGAAGAGTGGTGATGGCACAGAGCAGTAAGCCTGCCAGCTAAATAACCGCCTCTGCCAGCCGTTTCATTAAACATTATGGGCCCATCCGGAAGCCTACTGAAGCCAATGGAAACCCTCTTCATGATATCACGGTGTTTGCGCTTGTATTACTGAATCACCCTAATGTCCTAAGCAGTCCTTGGAAGAAGTTTGATGCTGTTTTATCAGATTATCTTTTTCTTGGAAAAAATTAAATGTGCTGTTTACTCTGTTTTTAAAGTTTCTTATATGAAATATATTTCAAAATATTTAATCCTTTAGCAAAGGAAATGTGATTGCGAACAAACACAAACCTGCTGCTGAGTATTTTTCTGGAACATGATTTATATTTACTTCAATTTTTCTGCCCAAAATTACACTTACTTTCCTCTAAAAATTGTCATTATTCTTTGGCCATTCTTTTATTGCAAAATAATTCACTCAGTTTCTGGTTAGAAAAGCTTTGCTGGAATGAAATGATCTTTCAGAACAGTGTACCTTTTTATGTTTCCAATATTAACTAACCACTCAGGGTGTGATCTTGTTGAAATCGGAGGATTTTCTATTATACAGGAGTGGAAATATTTAGCTTCTCTCTCCCCTCTCAGAAAACAAACCACATCCTGGAAAAAGCAATGTTTTAAACAGAATTTATACATGATAAGAAATTCATTCCACAAGTGGAGTAAGACCTTTAAAAGACCTTTATCTACCTCACAGAATAAATTTGATATGCCTTACAAACCATTATGCAAACTCTTCCTCTCGATGCATGCAGATGCAACACTCTCTTCTAAGTGCCAACGTCATTATTTCCATTCCAATGATGAAATCGGGTGTGGAGGGGGATAAGTTTATTGTAATGCACTTGTATATGATTACATACTAGACTGTAAAAATTTAATATTTATTTAGCTTTTTCTAATAAGCTTTTCAAAACCTAATAAATCTGTTTGCTCTGGAAGATCATTCAGAGGGGTTGGGCATCCTGCTAGTGGGGCTGTTGAGGCTGTTTAAAGAGCCTGGTTGATACACGCAGTGCATGGGACAAGAGTGTTACTCTTTAGGAAACTTTTGTTTGCATGGTTTGTAAACACAGAATATGGAGAGATTGAGCTTTATGTATTCAAGCTATTTCTCTAGAAGTTTTTCTGGAAATTTTGTTAAAAAAATGTGTCAAGGATGCTTGCAAGGCAGGACCCTGTCAGAAATACGAGATAAAAAATCACAGAACCTTCCTTTCTTGCTATGCCTGAATGGGGCTTCTGGCACTTCTGACTCAAAAGTATCTTGCCTGGTGCAAAAAGTTCAACAGAGGGACAACATACAACTTAATGTACAGCTGACATGAATTTTCAGGGATCTTAAATTGATGAGCACTGGCCAGAGCAGGTATCAGCTTCATTTATTTCACTCCTCTTTCTGTTTTGCCAAAGTCCTCTGCCTTAAAGCAAAGTGCTCTTTTCTTTCTGTTACTCCATTGTGGTGAGGAAATACAGGGTGATGCCAATGCAAACTCATTCCAACAAAGTGATTCCATAACAAAAATCTTTCACTAGCCAACCACCCATATTATAAACCCGCTCTGGGATTTTCTGATTATACAAGTCAGCGATAGCAGAGCAGACATTGCTGGCTGTGGATTCTCTACCCAGACCAGCTGCAGCATTTTGCCTCCCCAGCCATGTTTAAATAGGCAATGCAATGGGATGGAAACCAGTTTTGTGAATATAAGGTGGGAAGCCTACATTTTTGTGGAGTTTATATGTGTATTCACAGAAAAGAAATAAATTTAATAGGCAATTGCTAATTTTGATCTTTTTATAAAATTATGTGTACTATTTATTAGGAAATTTGACAAACAAGAGCACATTTAATATCATGGAGGTAATTCTGCCATCTTATTGTTCAATATTTCTTGGTCAAAATCTGTGCTTCAAAATTTGTTAAACCCATAAGTAAGGTTAAATAAAGAGTTTTGTCACATACTTGCATTATAGAGCACTTTTTCTATGTGTTTTTAACACATAAGGATATTTTTGATGATTTCACTGAGGCATTGGGAAGGTCCTTGATTTCACAGTAACTTGGTCTTGTTTAGTTTTTAAATGTTGGGTCCAAGAAACCTTCACGTGACTTCTAGAAATTTCTGAGTTAAAGGACAACTTAATGTATCTGAAGTTGGAAGGGAGTAATTAAGATACATATAAAGAGTTTGGGAAACAGGTTTGGATAACAGCATTACAAAGGTTAAATAATGTAATAAATTAATTAATAACAAATTATCCCATTTTGCTAAGGATACCAAGAGAAAGCTTGTGACATAAGGAAAAGATATGTTACCAGGACAATGTACTGGAGGTCCGATAGGGTCTAACTTCAGTACTTCTGCACTGTGGCAGTGCAGGGAGTTAGAGTGAGTTTGGAGCTGCCCTGGGTTCTACCAGGGACAAGAAAACAAGACAGAAACCTGGAACTTCTGCATTTCCTTAATTTTCACTGTGTCCCAGGGCAATTCAGAGATAGGGGAAAGTAGGGTTCAAAGTAATGGTGGGAACAAACAAAACTTAATCATCAGGATAACAGTGGAAGCAGACTTAACAGATTTGTTCAGCAGAATGTGTGCAAATACTTCCCCAAAAATTTACTGACAAGTACTTTTTGTCTTGACTCTTTGTTGAAGCAGTGACAAGAGAAAGGCAAATGGATATAAATAAAGCCAATCAATATTTCAATATTTTCAAAAATATATATCCTAAACCGGTTCCTCAATATCAGCAGTAAACCAAAAATAATCCCTTTTCAAAGTCAATGGGATGGTAACAACACTTAAAATTTTTGCCCGCAGATTGCTTCCCAAACTAGAGTGACTCTCAAGCTGTTTTCATCAATTTAATTCCAATAATGAATGTAGTTGGTATGATTCTTCTTGCTGTTTTATAGAGGCGCATACCTTGAATGTATATATTTTTGAGAAATTTCCTTTCCTTAAGATACTACAGGCCTGTTGCTTTTCTCTTATACCAAGCAGATCAATAGTTACACCAAATAAAGCTTGTATGAGAAGAGAACCAACCCTGACTTTCAAGAATATTCATAGCTTTAGACACACTGACTGCAGGAAATCTGCCTCTCTGACTCTTCAGTTCTAGCCTTTAATACACTCTCTGCTGGCATCATGACATTTTTCTTAAGTTGACCCCCTGAGACCTTGGGTCATAAGGCTTATTTCACTTTGTATGATTTGTCTTAGATGTGAATTCAGGTTGTTTCTCGTGTGTGCCACCTACTTCTCCAGAGGAGCAGTGAGCTACCAGGGCAGCTGAATCATTCCCCACCCTGGTGAAGCCCGCTGAAATGGCTCCCCCACCATGTGTCCACCTATTTAAGCAATCAGGGAATGCTGTGAGGAACAAACTTTCTTAGATTATTTCTGTTTAGGAATAAAGTGATAAAGCACTTTTTCCTTGTGCCATTTCCAATTGGAAATACCATGAGGAAGCAGGTTTCTCATTATATTTCCTATTTGTTTAAGCGTATTCCCATGCCAAGGGAACAGCTGAATCAAAAGGCAGGCAATGCCCCAGAATTTTGATGCAAGCTAATGGCAAGTGAGAGTGAATTACTTCTATCTTCTTTAAATTTTTTTTCCCCCAAACTTGTTGAAATGTTTTTGATGCAAAATGAAAAAAAAATTATAAGTTGGGAAGCCTCCATGAAGACTTACTCATCTTTTCTGGCAACAAACTGCTAGCTAATTTATGTAAATAACACTGTATGCTTTCTGGTGTTAGCTAACAGAATTCAGTGAAATGGAGAGCCCAGGCACTGGTTGAGGCTGATCGTAACTCGCCCTGTCCTCTTGCATTTGCTGGAAGACTGAGTACGATGTTATGATATTTCACTTTGTTTTTATTCTCATCTCAACCAAAACTTTTTCTTTTCATAACCAGCATATGTAGGGCAAAGCTCTTTTATCTTGCACCAAGGTAAATACTATTCTGCAAGCAAGATTTTACCACGAGGCAGGGAAGGGAAAGGGAATCTCTCTTCACTCCCTGATATTACCCATGATGGATAAAACCTGGACTCCCTCTTTATGCTAAAGTCCTGTTCCCCCTTCTGGGAGTTCAACTGTTTGGCATCATTATTTCTTTCTTTTAGCTGCTTGGTTCTCAGGCAATGAAACTCACTGTGTTTAACTTCATACTGCTTACCAGGCAGTCCTATGTATATTATTTATATCCCATTTAAATCTAAAAAAAATTAAAATACATTTACGTGAGATGTATGCAGTTCATTGGCCTCTCTTTCTTCAGGTGACCTTTTCTGTAGGTAGTAACATCTATGATCTGAATTCCTAATGACTTGACAACGTGGTTCACATCACAACGTGACCACTGCAAGAGTCCACACCTA
Source organism: Podargus strigoides (assembly GCA_028020825.1). Taxonomy (NCBI): domain Eukaryota; kingdom Metazoa; phylum Chordata; class Aves; order Caprimulgiformes; family Podargidae; genus Podargus; species Podargus strigoides. The sequence goes on along the minus strand of CM051663.1, from coordinate 142,918,408 downwards.
CTCCATTTCTCCTCAGCCATTTTCCAAGGCTCAGAGCAAGAGGCACTTGCCGGCCAGTGGTCTCAGTCAGGGCTGATGATAACAGAGGAAAACATCTCTGCAGGAAAAGTAATGCTTACGCATGCGGACAGCTTCAGCACCACCTTCTCAGCACTTGTGCCTCTGCAGGGGTATTACGCTGTCTAGCAGACAAAATGTCATCTTAGCACATGGCCATGAATGCATGAAGTTGATATATCATGCCCTCTTGTAAGAATTAAAGCCTATTTTTTTTTTTTTTTATGGAAAGTTTTCTAACTAAAAATGTCAAAATTGCTGTCTGTTCTGAGCCTTTGCATCTATAGTTAGCTGGAGGTATGCTTGTTTCACTCCAGGTCATTTCTGGATTAACTTCAAAAATAATAAAGAAAAAGACTTCCACTGTCACAAAAGAAAAGTTTTGAGGTCTTTTTCATCAGGATTTGTTTTCATGCTAGTGGGAGGAAGAGGGGAAGAATGCTTTGTTTTATGAAGGTCATTAAATTATTTCTACTTCATAGGATTTTAATTTTAGATCTTTTTATACTATTGATAATGTTTGTTGCTTCTAATTTTTATTTGTTTTCTAAATTTTCTTTCTCACATTTCCTAGTGATTGAGAGAGTAAGATTGTTAAACAAGTAGAATGAAGAATTCTTCACCACATTTTATTTTCAGTAGTTAAAGGGTAATTCTTTTTGTCCCCAAGACGGTTTATTTGGACAGTATTTTAACATTAACAACTTTTTCCTGAGTTAAGATTTCAGTTTAAAAAAGCCCTGTTTTACAAAACGATGAGTACATTACAAAAGTGGAAACTGAGACAGAAAGAGATATATGATTTGTAATTAATTCAGCTCAATGACAGAATCTTAAAATCTTTCTGACTTAATCAGGGTTAAGAAATGAATTTCTTACAGAGAAACCAACAGACCAGGTTTCTCTGTACTCTGCTCTGAGTAATTTTTTAATTGAAGAGGAGTGTGAAAATATTGAATGATAGAATGCCAGGAATAATTATAATTACAATAACAATCTATGCAAGTTTTACAACAGGCACTGAATACTTTGTTCCTATTATGTATTTTTGTGGTTAAAAATAATGTGTGTACCAATAGTCCTTTTTACTGCATTTTAGAATTCTGGTGTGGAAAAAAAATAAAGGAAAAAGCAAAAGAAACTTGTCACTTAGTAATTCATATGGAAAGAGACCTAGCCTACAAGAGGACATTGTCAGCTGAATGAAAGAGATTAAATTGATAAGAAAGAATAGAGGTCTGCTTCCTTCATTGTCTTGGAAAATACATTTGTTAGGCAGCTTTCCAACACAGAAAAGAGAATAAGACACTTCCTAGGACAGAAAGATTAGTAGTTGGAATAGCAGTCTTTCATGATAAACAAACCACATCTTTTTACCCTTTTAGTATTTGAGAATTGTTCCCCAACTTTACTGTCCTTTTATCAAGATGTGAACATGACTGCAACTGTATCTTAAAGAAGACCTAGACTTTAACACAAGGCTTTTCATTTATTTGATTTAATATATGTTAGCCACACTCAGGTTTTGATTGTAGATGCCTAGCTATCACCTGGTGACAAATATGCTTTCTTAGGCAGTCTCATATTTCTGTGACAAGTTTTTGGTAACACTGCTCCATATAAAAATGTGACATAAGCAGCTACTGCTGAGGACACAACATGAAATTAATTGGCTAATTTTTGTCAATTTAAAGGAGCTGAGTCAATTACTTGATCAAAGACTCCAAACATCACCTACTCAATGCTCTTTCAAATGCCTAAAGGATCTCAGTTTATGAATTCGTTTTCCATACTGGTCATAGTACAAAAGAAACACTTGGTTAACACTAGATCACAATAAAACAAGCCATTGTTTGTTCAAAGAAATTGTTTAATGGAAAAGGCCATTATCAGTTAAATAACTCTTATAATATGACAATGGGCTAATGTGAATTTGCAGCTGTTCTGAGTTCCCACAGACTTTTCTCTAGTTTAAAAGCTTGAACAAAAGCCAACTCATTGTATTGACTGTAAGAGGCTTCAAATAAGGTCTTATATTCAAACAATGTATTTCACGTAATAATCAATCTCAAGATAAATTCGGAATTACAGGCAATACATACATGTGTGTTTACACATCGTACGATATCTGTAAATTTTCACCTCATATATTAGCATCTGTTAACCACCCAGTTCTGACCTAACTTCCAACAGAAATGACTCAGCCATATCTGCTATGACTTCTCCTACCTCCTGTGTGGTTGAACATCTTCATGTCCCATTAATTACTCATGGAACTGACAATATTCAGAAACACAGATGTGAACTTGTGTAGAAAGAACTTTAAGTTGCTTTGAAAATGTCCTTGAAAATTTAACTACACTCATCAGTAAAACACCTTGTAAAATATCTTCAGTAGGTGTATGAGACTCATTTTAAAGCAAGCAAGGTTTAGCTAATTAACTCAGTTTTATGCTGGGAAAAAACCCCAACAGTATTAGTTTACTTCAAATTCATTAAAGCAACTGAAGTCTCATACATTTCCTTGTGGTTGCAGGGGACAGAAATATAGCTCTGCTTCTAAGCAAGTAGAATAGACAGCATGGATTTGTTTTGGAGGAACATATTAGCGTATACTGGTATCCTTTCCTCCCATTCTTTATCTTATTGTGGACCGTAAATTAATACCAAACATAGTCCAAAGAATTCCTGCAGAGTACAGGTCTTGTAGAATAAACCAAGCCTACGTGGTGACATGACAGTGCCTTTTGGAAAGACAAAGCCCAGCTCTCAAAAGGAGCTGACTTTCTTGCACATCCGGTATAGCGAGGTCCGTTGCCCAGATGTTCACAGACACAAGAATTTAAGAACTTAGTAGTTCTCATCTCTGCCTGTTTCTCTCTATAAAATTACATTGGATTCAAAGGTGGTAAAACTGGCAAATTCTAATTCCAACAAAAGGATTGATTCTACCATCATTACTCTGCCCATGTACACAAAGACAATTAGATGTCTGACACATGATTCAATTTGATCTTAGTAACATCTCCAGCAAATTTTCTATTAAAAATACTGTAGAAAAATATGGCTTATTTATTAAATTTTCTTGGAAAAAATTGTGCAATTTTGACCAAAAAAAATGTGTCCTGTTAAAAAATTTAGTCACCTCTAGCAGTTTGCATTACCGTGATCACTTATCTCTGAAAATGATAGATTAAAGCACATTACTCCCCTAAGTTTCTGTAAAATAAAATGATAAAATATGACAGTTGCATCCCACACTTCCTATAAAGTTGGCATGTTTCTTTGAAAGGCAGGAGTGTACATTGCATTCATTATCTGTGCTGTAAATGCATGTTGTTGTTTGGGGTTTGTTGTTTTTACAGAATCTTACTATTTAATGAAAATGTTGTGTGTGAAGTATTAAAGCTGATATTGCATCTGTAAGGCACTGATATTCCAAACATATGTAATTCATTAAAAGAGTACAGTTAGTTAAACTACTCTTATTGATGGTATCAAAATAATTATAATCACTTGCTTGATGTGCGAGACAATATTAGCAGGGCTGTTGACCTTTTAAAGTCTGCCAGTAGGGACAGCTGAAAGCCTTTCAGGAAAAAAAAAAAAAAAAAGGAGAGCTGCTTGCTGCATTTCAGAAAGCTAACCAAATCCAGAGTTTGACCTTCCTGATGCATGTCACTTGGCCAAAATTACATCCCCATGGTATCCTGAAGGTCCTTTGTGTAGTATAAATTGGCACAAAATTAGACCTATTAGTGTTCACTTTGTTGAATAGTTGAGGAGCAAGTTTAAACAGGATGATCAAGGACTAGTGTGTACCTATGCATGCTACTATGTACATAGGTAACTTTATTTAATCAATATTTCTGAAAGAATTAAGTATAAAATGGAAAACAACATATTTAGGCTGGAGCACAGAACTTTCTTCATTACCTAGAATCTTAGAAGGAGCCACGGAGGCAGGAAATCATAGGAATTTCTCAGTTTGATACAGTTGTGGGAGAAATTACAAGACCTGGCTGCATGCGGCAGCGGTGTATTAGATTTAGGGCTGTGGGCATTGATCTTTGTTGGGTTAGCAGTGTCAATTTGAGACATCCCTGCACTGAGCTGTGCACTTTGCTCATCCTCCCAGTGATGATAGAAGGAGCTAGATGTCTGCTCCATGCTGACCCTGACTCACAGTCCCCTGTATTTCCTTAAACTGCCTTGCATATAAATCTTGGTTAATCCTCAGAGTGAGAACCAGGTTGTTCAAATGTGCTTGTTCTGTCACCCTGGATAGAGAGCAGTCTGTGGCAGACTACTGGTGAGTGCAACGTGAGATCCTTCACATCCCACAGCATGAGGAAAAACTCCAGGTGATGGAGACGCCTTCACAGTGGAGATGGTCTATGCATTTTCTCGTGTATGCAAGTAAATTTGGTGCTGCTGCAGTATCAGATCTGTAGGTTCAATAAAGAGTAGTACCTGAATACACTACCATTTACACTGTGAGCTTCAGGACTGTGGTTCCAGTGGCACCAGGTTGCAGTTTTTGTGCCCAGTTGCCACTGAATTCCATGCTGATCAAATCTGACCACGTTTCTCCCCCTGTGTGTCTCCACAGTGCATCCCCCAGCACAGCCAGGCCCCACAGGGGCTGCCTGTCCTCCCTGGGACTCCCACCAGCCCTGCCCATGTGCTCAACAGCTCTTTCTGGCTCAGGCCCTGGCCCTGGTGCTCCCAGCCTTGTTGTATACAATGCAATAAAAATAAATAATAAAAACAATTAAAAAATTAACCCCCCCAAACCTCACTCAAAACCAACACTTAAACAAATAAATTGAATTTGAGAAAGTTTTAAGGGTATTGTTGGTACACTTTGACAATATTATAAAGATTTGTACCACTCTAAAGCTACAAATGTCACTGTCCTTTGTGGTGGGGTTTGCTTTGTTTAATTTTAAAGATGCGAAAGGCTGATGTCCATATCTGAGCAAGTGACCTCAGAATTTATCATTAATGGAAAGGAATGGGTACTTTTAGAGAACAATTAATCTGACCTATTTTACACCTATCTATGAATCCCATCCCTAGTGTTGTACACACATAAACTAAAAGGGACAATATTTTAAATATAGAGAGACGGTCACTAACTCTTCCAGCAAGAGCACACAGGGCATTGCAAAAGTCATTTTGCCCATGGTATTTCCCATATTAATCACTTGGAAAGCAGGCAGACCATTTTTGCATGCAATTATTCACCTATTTGTTAAGTCCCCAAACCAGACTTTTTTGATTTCTACCATCTTCTCAGCAAATCTTTACTTTTAAACATACTTGGAAAATGTAAAGACTACTCAAAGCAAGTGATCCTGAATCTGGACCTTGGCAGTGTAGATTTGCATAATTGCTTGCAAGTCATTTTTTGAGTACATGGAGACACATTAAAGGGTTAAACTTCAGAAGGCACTGCTGGAACACAAAATTCTGAATAGTGAAAATCAGGTAGTTCAAGTAGCACAGTCATGTGCAAATGGAGACAATTTGACTTAGAAACAGCTTTTTGAAATGTGTTCAACTTCTATATGCCTCATTGTGTTTTTTTTAGTGCATAGAATGCATAGAATAATAAATACCTCACATGGAGTAAATTATGTGCTTGCCAACACACAATACATCAGTGGCAAAGATGGGGATAGAGCCCTGGACTGCAGACTTGTGCTTTAAACACTAGCTGTTCTCCCTTTCCCTAGTTCAAGCTCTGGCTTTAACCATTATTACTTTGAGTTTTATTGTAGCTTTTCTCTATCATTAAATAACAGTTTATTTCAAAATTACCTTTTATTTAAAATAAATTGACTTTCAAAAGGAATGTAAACTTTCTCAATATATTTTGTTTCCTTTTGCTTCTGTCTCTCACACTTGCCTCAACACACTTCTAGCCATAGTCAGACATGAAATAAGAAGATACAGCTCTCTTGGCTTCTGGTACTCATTTACTATAAAGGTAGCATCTAGATAGGAGATGGCTCTGATTCAGCTGTTCATAGATTTAGTGTGTATCTATTTTTATGGGACTTTGTAAGCATACCATGGCACGATTTGCTAATGGAGAGAGAGGAAGAGATTCCGTGTTAAATTCTATTGCCATCTCTGTTACTAATCTGACAGGTGACCTTGACCCTTCAGTTCTCATTAGTTTTTCTGTATTTTGTCTATCTTGTTTATTAAGTCCATAATTCTGCAGAAACATATGCCCATGTTTAGTTTACTTATTAGAGTAATTCAAGTTTTAAAAGTTTACAGTCTGAGTAGGTGTCTTTATAGGACATGGATGGGCTCTTCCTGAGTGTTTATATGGAATGTAGAACATTCCTAAACTTGGCCAGAGAATATACATACTGCCATCATACTGATGCTAGACAACTATCAACAGGCATAAACTGCTATGAACTGGACAGAATTTTACTGATTTTCTGTTGTCTCATACACCAAAGTGAAATTCTTACCCTGTAGTAAGGCATGTCATAATAAAAAATTCCATATTAATTGTTTTTATCCATATTTGCACTGCTGAAAATGAATGCATGAAAGAGTGAGGTCTTAAACATACTTGTTTGGTTTTAAAAATTTCAGCATTCCCAATGAACCCTTGCATCTTCCATTTTTTCCTTTGTTTTCTCCTGCTTCTATAACAACAGTTACATCACCTGTTTTGTCGAATTATTCACTGCTACTGTCAATGAAGAAGTTAAGCAAGAATGTTTTCTCATGATCAAAAGTATATATGTATGTTTACTGTATACCGTGTCAAATAAAATCCCCTGCCAGTGTAAATTCTCTGCCATCGTAAATTCTGACTGTCATCAAGAGCTTCTTCAAGGCATGGTTCTAGGAACAAGCAACTATGCAGTTACTTATAGCAGCAAGGTGAACTGTACTACAAAAATGACTAAAGCTCTGTTTTCTTTGCTCTGCTGTGAAGCCTTTTAAGCTGTCACCTCCATGGGGAAGGGATCTGAGAGATGACAAGTCCTCACATAGAGTAGTCTCTTCCAGCAGCAGACATTTCTTTGCCTACTTTTTCCATTCCTTCTGCAGCCATATGAACAGCACAGGGAGCTCACTAGGATGCTTCCTTGCTTTGCACCTTAGCTCCGCCCCTACTGTGCCATGTTCAAACTACATGGCTCCAGCCCAGTCCAAGGCCTGGACATCTTAATGACCAGCTTCAAAATTAAGTTTACCTACTGTACTGAGAAGCTCTGAGACTAATGTTTGAAGCTAATTGAGATTTTTTTGGAACATAAATTGCATACTTAAAAGATGTTGATTTTAGAAAAAACTAATAGAGAAGAAGATGATGTATGAAAGGTTTTTTTGGGGGGGGAGAAATTAACAAAAGGAAAATAAAAAGCTATTTAAAAGATCAGTATTTTAAAAATAATATTCAAATCACAGGAAATTATCCTTTTTTTGATATATACTATCATTATTATAAATCCCAATATGAAAGAAAAACACTGAATAGTTGTGATGTTAAATTCCTGACTTGTATGGTTTATTAGTTTCTTTCTAGTATTAGTATTTTGGAAGTTACCTTACTTACCCCTCTACACACTTACGCAGTGCTGACTGATGCTAATAAAAGTCACACATACATGTGCAGATTAGAACTCAGTTATCTGAAGAGTTCAATTTGAGCATGAAATACAGGCAGAGCAAATATGGGATACGTTAGGGATTTTGAGACTTTGTTAAGAGTAAGGAAATGGTATTGGGATTTTGTTAAATGATAGGCAAGGAAATCTTTTTGCTATCACAAAGTGGTGTCAGAATGATATTGCTGTGAACTGGGAACACAGTACGATTTTCTTACAGGTTGTCAGAGGAAGGCAGGGGGAAGGGCTGCTCCCTGTGGTATACATTGATTTATTGACTACAGTCACAGTTATTTGCTTCAGCCAGCATGATCTGAAATGCATGTATAAAAGCATATAGGTATAGGAATTTTCAACCCAAATCAGAATCCTAATTAACTGTAAATCGTAAAGCCAGTAGCCTGAGGTATATTAAAATGAGAACTTTGTACATGAAAGGCTGCACATGCCCCAAAATCTAAGTATTTCCTACTTATAAACCACCAAATTCACTGCATCAGCTTCCATGACTGTAATTCTGCTCCTGAGGGATATACAAGTAGAGTTAACTGAAAACAAATATGAGTTTGCAACTCATAGAACAAGTCATTTTATGGGCACATTAAAAACCACTGACATAAGGAAAGACAACATAAAATATTTGTACTTAAGGTAAGAATATGACATTAAAGCCAGAAGTAAACTTAGTCCATTGTACTTCATCAAATGCCTCTTTAATCTATAAATGTGTGTGATTATAAAGACATTAATTTCAAGGAGAAGACCACATCAGTAAAGCACAGCTGAAACGCCTGGCACGATTGAATTTCACTCAGAACCAAGCACAACAGTGAGAAACTGAAGTTACAAAACACACTGGAGTTGAACAGAACTGACACAGAGGACACTGTTCTCTCAGACACATAAAAGAGTTTTGGTTATAAAGATCCAGTCCTGCTTAGGGCAGTGTGGGTTTTGTTGCCTTTTAACAGGAGCAGGATCAAGCTGTAAAGGGATATTTAGTCCTTTGGTGTTCAGGCAGCAAACAACAAATCAGAAGCTGCAGAGCCCTTGAGCCTGGGGAACCTCTGCTCCATATCACCATTGCTGTTGCATGGTGCCAAGTTATCTTGTGATCTTGATTTAAATAACAGCTATACCCTCCCCCTTATCATGTGCTGACTAACTGTATGTCTTCTCAGGCCAGGGTTGAATAGGAGCTATGATGTTTCCTCAGGTACTCTATCCCTGTGCTCTGCAAACTGAAAAGTGGCTGTATAACGTGTATGTGTATGTGTGTGTCTTTCCCAAGGGACATAACTTTTTCAGGTAACTGCTCAGGCACAGTAAACTCTATTTCTAAATTGTTAATTACTTGAAAGCAGAGTATCCCCTAAAATAATTTGGACTATAGGTTAACACATATATGAAATGCCAGTCCTCCTTTTTGGCTTGGTATGATTGGAAGAGATCTGCTATTTCCTCTGTTTTCCTCATGGAAGAGAGAGTTTAACAGTAAATGAAAGTTTACTGTAGAAATTGCAAAACATACACAATCAGAACAAAACAAACTCCTGCACTATGAACTAAAGAGGTGACAGGAAGAACCTCAACAATGGCTTAATGCTAAAATGTCACTCCTCATTAGTTCCCTCACACCAAACAATGTGCAAGAAATAATGATTGAAAAAGGGGTAGTGAAAAAAAAAGCTAATGCATGTTAAGGGAGATATGAATGGGAATATCTTGGGAGTACCCTGAGGTCAGATACAGTACAGATATTGGCAAAGGCAACACTAATACTAATACTAATCATGGAATATCTCAAGTTGGAATGGACCCATAGGGATACTGGACCCATACTTCCATACTGGATATTCACATTACAGAATATTGTAGGGCCCACTGTTGAAGTGGCAAAACTTCACCCAATTTACAGTGACTGTTCAGCTGGTATTACAGTTCAAATCTATTACCTACTCTCAGAAAAGCCCGTCATCACCCATTGAAGGGGGAAAAGTTACCTATGTATTCACTAACTGCAAGCTTTTATCTAAATGCTGCATTCAAGAATTTTCTGTGGATTTGTAACATTCCTTGGAAGTCTTTAGATCCATACAGCAGTGAATAAATTATAAGAAGACATAATTATGGCATTTTCATCTCTGACAGATAAAATTTTACTCCATAAGCATAGAAAAGAAAGCTGCTGTTTTTCTCAGATTAACACCCAAATATTTCTTAAAAAAAACCCAAACAAAAAAAAAACCACAAAAAAAAGCCAGAAACAAGTCTTTTGCTGAAAAATTACATATTTAGAAAATATTGTCCAGGGTAATTGTTCATATAGGACCTCAACAGAAACATATTTCAGATACTGTAGCTACTGTATATTCAGAGTGTATGAACACTGTATATTCAGAGTAGATGATAATCTCTGTAATGTTTATTACAAAGCTCCTTGTGGATACCCAAATGTAATTTTAATGGTACCCTGAAGAAAAAAAAAAAAGAAGGTATAGCACTCAAATTGGATTCCAGAGATAAGGTTAGTTACTGAGGGTATATTTATGTCAACTGAATTTAGCTATCCAGTGTGCATGTGTCTAATTTAGGCTCTGTTTGCAGTCCATCGAGGGAAGTAGGTACCTCAAGAGGGAGATCAATTCCACTCACTTTGACAACTGTTTCAGGACAGGACAAACCCCCAGTGACTAGAGAGGAAAACCAGATGACTGGATTAGCAACCTAACTTTGAGACAGCAGAGACAGAGAAAGTGTATTGGATCTGGAATGATACTGCCTGTTTGCACATGGAATCATGTCCTCGAGTCCCACCTAGCACATGGAGCACAGCCTTGCAGGTCTCAGCCTGGATAATGGAGCCAGCATCCTCCCGCCAGCTGTCATGGAGCCAGAGCCGCAGCCCAGCCATGATAGCTTCCATCTCCTGCTCTCCAGGACACACAAAGTCTAAATCATGCCTGACCAACCTGAATGCTTACCATGATAGTCTTGTGAATTGAGACCAGTAGTGGTCATTTACCTTGACTTTATCAAGTTTTTCAATATGTTGAAAGATGAGATGTTACAGTCTAGATGGGTGGACAACCAGATGGGTAAAAGTCTGGTCATACTCTACATGAAAGCCAGTAACAAGTTGAGGTACTGGAGTAGTCTACACTATGGCCTGTTTAATGCTAGGTTAAATGTTGGACTTGATGATCTTAGAGGTCTTTTCCAACCAAGGCTGTTCTGTGATTTCTTTCCAGTGGGCCAGACAGTCTCGTGTTTCTCAGCCCAAACCCACAGTGGTCACTTACTCAAAAAGAGAGAAATGAAATGTGAAGTTTCCAAACATCTCAAGGGACTCAAATTCCTCCACATCTGCCAGAAGTCACTAGGAGACAGGTCTACATCAAATGTTTCGGTCTGAGATCTCAAGTCATCATTGTATCTTTATTCAGCAAATCGCTGTAGCATATATGTAAATCTTCAAGCTTAAATACCATTAACATCAAAGGGATGTAAGCATGAACTTAAATGTTTTGTTGAACTGGTACCCTTGGCCCCACTCCAACAAAACATGTAAGAATATGCTTAAATTTAAGAATGTTTAACCCTGTTAACTTCTATAGAGTTGATTTTCTACAGTTTCCTGAAGTAAAACACAGATTTCAATGCTTTGCTAAGTCACTATCTTAATGAAGATGCAATGCCCCTATCTCATCAGCATTACAAGCCTCAGTTAAATTGGTCACACTAAGGCACGAAGACTAGAGCTATGCATACTGCAAGGAGAAAAAATCCTTTAGAAATGCCTAGCCAAATGGTAAATACTGAAAACTAAATACTTTAAAAAGTGAATTCCAAAATAATGTAAGCCAAATTAAAGCCTCAGTTCATCCAGGACTCAAGCACTTGATGAGCTTTAAACACATTGTCGTTTATGCTTACATTTAGGCATGTGCTTAAGTACCATGATGAGCTCATCCATCAGTGTACACCTTCCCGTTTATATATTAGATGAAGTAAAATCCTTTGGCTTTTGTAGATCACATTGCTTTGCCTGAGATACCAGATGAGTTGCTCCACTCTGATGCCTATATGTGCACAATAAATCCAGACACAAAAATCAATAGAAACTTTTAAACCTGTGAGGTTGTAGATGGGCCCCTTGGAAGAAGTCAAATGTTAAAAAAATGAATCTCACATAACTATGAGATTGATATTATAGGCAAAGAATTTTTCATGTTCATGTAAATTCAGATCCTTTTCACAGAAGTTAAGAAAGCTTTGGTAAAATAAGTTGTACACAATCTTTTTAATGATGTATGTTTCTAGATTTTTCATGTTCATACATTGTTATGCAAATGAACTTTTATACAATTTTCTGCAGTATGCCACACAAGCAACTTACTATTTGGTCATAGATTTTGAATTTTATGGAAGAAGTGCGTTTTACTCAAAAATTAGGTAAATATAATACATTCTATACAAAGATTAATGATATATATCTTTACAAAGGAGTCACAGGGCTGTGTTTTGTTTACGCAGGATGGCACCCTATATGCTAAATGTATCATAGGTTTATGTTACTGTAACGATGCATCATTCCTCAGCTATTAATCTAAACTGCAGAGTACATGTATATTTAATAATCCTCAGAAAGTCTGTAAGACTTATTTACATTTTCTGTACATACTGCAGCTTTAAAGACCTTTTAGTATCGACTGCTAATTCTTTATCATCACAATGCTTTAATATAAGTAAAAAAAAATAAACAACAATGTCAAATGAGTTAAATCAGTACTCAAGATTCCAATAAGGAGGTTTTGCCCTTAAACTAAGATTGCAAACCAATGCCATTTTTCAGCTTTGAGAGTGCAGTGCACTGAAGATGTAATATTTAAAATATTTGAAGAGCTGAATATCATACACAGGATGTGTAATGACATTCCTTCCAGTAACCTGAACAGAAAACCAGAAGAATAAAGAAAAGAAACAGTGAAATGAGAAAATTGGTCATAATAGCAGTCCCTTATAATAAATTCAGCATTTATCTGAAAAATTAGTTAATAGAAACTTACAGTATGTAGCGTTAAGTTCTTGTTTTCACTTGTAACATATGCTTAGAAACTGATAAATATTTATCTTTCTTTCATTATAATAATTCGTATCTAAGAAGAAAAACTGCAATTGCTTTGATTATATGGTTTTTTCCATCCTTACTGCATGCCAGAAGAAACAACATTTGTAAAAAATTAATTTTTTTTATTAACAGGAAACTGCTTGCAAAAAATAGGGAAAAATGGGAAACTAGATTTATAAAAAAAGTCTGAAAGAACAAAGCACAGACATTATAATATCATCATTTAGAATCTATGAACTGAAATGTATTTTTAAAGACAAAGTTAATGCCTCCCTTTGAAATCCTCATGTTAAAATAAAAACCACAACTTTAATAGAAGACAGACACAGGTACTGTATGAAGAATTACAGCTTAGAAAATTAATAAAAATAGTATCTAAAACAGTATTAGTAAGATATGAAGCTCATTCATTAATGGTCTCTGTGATAATATATCACTGAAAATGTTGCATGAAGGACAGTTTTTGATAGGATTATGTACAGTATAATAGCAAGATATTGAAATTAAAATTCACTGAGAAGATACATCTTGTGAACTGAAGGGTAAGAAGATAATAATGGTAACATTAATAATAATAAATAACAAGTATAAAATGATTCACATAAATAGAATTTCCATCAGCAACCATTATTGTAATTATGGGAATGATAAAGTAATAATCTACAGTAAATAGCTAATCTTTATTGATTCACTATTTAATTTCTTTTTTTAAAGGGCTTTAGAATTGCTGTCAATAACAATAATGTGTACATGGGGAAAAGTTATGTAGAGAATAAATGATAAAAACAGTATTGTGTAATGTGTTTCTAAAGAATCTTTTGAAGATATCAATGTTGTATATGAAAAGAAAATTCTTAAAATAATTTTCCCACTTATTTAATGAATGCTGTGAGATTTCTTCAACACATGGTTATGGGGGTTCCAGTGGCATATTGGGAAAATTTAGAAAGCACCTGCCTTTTTAATCACATCTCTCTCTGAGGTAAGAACAGCTCTCCATCAATGGCAGCTATGAAGAAAAAACAAACCATAAACTGTCTGACCCTACAGCAACCCTAGAGGTGATTTCACAACCAACAGCAAAATTAGCACCAGAAGCAACCAAAAGGCCAAGGAAGAGGCTGAATAAGAAAAACTCTAAGGAACTATGATGCTGAGGAGATATATTCTACCCATTTAGCATATGGGTACCAAACAAACCTTCTGTGTGGCAGCAAGCACTAGCTCAAATGTGAGGACAGACAAAAAGAAAGGACCTTATAAGAGCAATGGAAATGGTGGTCATACAGTGGCACTGAAAGTAGAGTCCAATTTCAATTGCTTTTGAATTCATAGAAGAATAGGAAATAGTTTATGATATGTCTAAGAAAAAGCTCAACAATGCAGTCCCAAGAGAAAGACTAAATTTCAATTCATAAATATTTTCTCTTAAGTTTTTTAGTATATTCATCATCCTAGTTTTGATAATAATGTAGATGGCCTTCGTTCATCCACATACGAGCATTTTTATAGTCTGTTTTGCTTCCAAATTAAGAAGGAGATTGGATAATATTAACCTCCACTGTACATTGTGATTTTATTTTTGCCCTGCATGTTGCTGTCTAATGGAGTTTTGTAGGCCTGTGGCCAAAAAAACATTTCATATAGGTGAGTACGTAAGAGGGTCTTTCTCATCTAAGCAAAATCAGTCTGCCTTGAACTACATATACTGTAATACTGGACAAGATTGTTTCCACTGTGTAATGCAGAATGTATTTCTGATTTTGCAAACACTTCTCATGAGCTCGTAGAAAGGAAGTAGTCACTGGAAGAAAAAAAAAAAAACAAATGCCAGGTTCACTATGGGAAAATAACACAAACCCAGTATGGGTCTATCTCCTTCTGACAGTTAAAATTCATGTCCTTCTCATAATGGCACGTGGCCATACTGGCATAAAGAACAGAGCAAACAATGATTGCTGCACTCCAGATGTTCGATGTCCAAATGAGCTATGTTGTGCCTCCAAGGTGGTGGACTCAAGAATGGGATGCCTGGCTAAAAATCTGGCCCTCATAAGTTTGCATTATTGTCAGATAGATAGGAAACATACAAAGGAAGGTTTCTGCTTAAGTGAGAGAAACTGGGAATAATTTGAAATATTTGATATGCTCTGAAGTGCAGCAAAAGGACATCTCACCTTGAGGGTAGATGTCAATGCTACAATATACATGTGGTAAAAAGCAAAATGTTTTTATTGGCATAAAGAACCAACCAGAAATATGTAGCAATAATTGTGGGATTTTTTTTCTTTTGGGGGGGAGCTGATATTTCCCACCATACCCATTCCCAAGAGAGGCCAGATGACACATGATGCAGAGTTCTGAGAGAAGACAGAGTGGATTCTGTGTGCAGAGAGAGTGAAAGGACACGGTTTACACAGCTAAGGAAGAAGATGGGTACATGGGAGGAACGTTGTGCATACATATACATGCAAGGAGAAATCAGGAAGTTCATTTATCTATGATACAACAGTTGTAAGAGGGGAACTCTGTGAAATTAGCAAGTCATATATTTAAAAGTCTATTTTCCAAACAAATAATGGGACTTAGTGTCATGAGATATTTTTAGAAACTTGCAGGATTCAGATCATTTAAGTGAACAATAAAACACTCCACAGTAACATTACAATGGATGAAACATTGCAAAGAACAGAAAACTCTGTGTATGACTAAGTGCAAAAACCGACTGCTATTGAGACTGAAACTTCCCTCTGGGGACTCGTTTCATAATTCTCCATTAGGAGCTTCTTGAACATCCTTCTGAAGCATGTGGCATTAGCCCCTCCTGGAAACAGGATAACAAAAACTTTTGCCATATTCCTTAACTATTAATAGTTGCTTTGATTTCCCACAGACTTATAAGAGGATAGAGTAAATTAACTCCAGCTCCTGTTAGCCAGGTTCCTCTTTTAATTTTTATCGTAATTTTTTTATCCACTTCAGTGGACATTTTCCTGAAGTAAGAAGTGTGGGAGTATGACCTTTGTAAATATGTCTGCCATGTGACAGTGATTGTTCTCATAATTATTCATTATTCAAGACTATAAGAAGAATTACTGCTTTCAAATACACTGCAAATCACAAATGCCTATATCAGGGCTATCCTTAGGCAGGCTTCTGGAATGCTATTTCCAAATGGAGAATTCTGACAAATTTGTTTTCTTCTGTCCTGAATTCATTTATCTTTAAAATGTACAAGGGTGGTCATTCTTTACTTGAGCAGATCTTACCTTCTTTTCAGGTAGGGCACTCATTTATGAAGTGGGTAGGAGTCCAAGGACTGGGAGTCAGTTGCATTCAAGAGCTAATGGATGGAAAAAAATTAAATGTGAATAAGTATGCAAGATTATACACACTGTAAATGAGGCATGGAATTTTAAAATAAAGCCCTAAAATTCTGCTGCTCAGGCTATTGTTAATTAGATAATTTAAATCTATTAAAAAATACTGAATTCAATCTGTTCCCTTTTCTATGCTTTATTTCTGTTGATGATTTTGTGTGAAAGTAAAATGATCTCACAGTTGTACGATTGCTCTACCCTTTACTCTTGATGCATTGTATAAAATGAAATGCAGTACAGATGTCAACCTAAAAACTAAATAGCTTATATTTCTAAAGCACCGTGAAAAAATATTAACACTATAGAAACAATGGCTCAGTAATTACTTTTTGCTGTGGAGTGAGGTTAGGCATTTATCCTTATAGATCCCTAATACACTTAAAGTCAGCACTGCCCCTGTGGTCCTTTTACCTTTGTTGATAAATGTATTGTACAGGATACCTTGTATGACCACTACAGTATTTGAGGTCATGCTAAGCTGTTAGCACAAATGGTGTGAACAATAGTTTATATGCCACTTAACTCCTTGGGAGAAACATTTAACCTTGCCAGAGAGGACAGATCAGTCATGTATAGTTATTAAAGTCTAGAAGGTTTTGTTATGCTCTGGAATACTTTTATAGAACTACAATGCTCTGGTATGAGCTTTACCAAGCAGGGGAGCAACAAAGTCAACAATTATCTTTGCTGTCTTTGAAAGGGATAGTCAAAGTTTTCAACAAAAGATTTTCATAGACTTACCTTACGAAGCACAGACGTTTTAATATATTTAATCACTAGACTTCCTGAACAACGCCAACCAGATAATAATATATTAAGCCACTGCTTTAAAATAGACCAAGTTCACAAAACAGCTGTGATTTTGATGGCCTTGAAATTGGCAGTCAACAATAAAAAACGAAGATCTCCTTGATTACAATTTTCAAAATCAGGCTGAAACTTCGTAAATTACACAGATAGCCAACATTATTTAATTACCAAGTAACCACAAAAAGCACCTTCCAAGCAAATATATTTGCTAGAATTTCTCATGAATAGAAAGGACAGAGTAAACAAAGAAAACCCAGTAGATTACTACAGATTTATCAGGTACTCTACATGCAGATGACAATGAAACTGCTGCTAACAGACGGACTCAGTTTCATGATCTAAGAAACTATTCCCACATTGTTGTTTATTCTGAAGAACTGATTGTCAGATCCAACCAGCTTCTGTCACTTTTAGAAAACACAAAACTCAAGGCAGCTCAGGTTCAGGTAGCCTCATCCATTTCCAGTTCAGCGGCACAAGTCCATGAGCCCTTGTATCTGCATGTGGTTTTGTACTCCTCCAAACATCACTAACCACCAGTGAATCTTTAAATTTCTAGAGTTAACTCAGAATGCTGATGCACTTGTCTTAGTCTGGCCTGCATTTTCTGTTCAGCATGTTCAAATTAACCACTTCCTCTCCTGAATTTTGGGCTTAGCATCTCTGTGTACAAATGAACAGGTGCTACTTAGGTAAAGGGGACCTCAGATAGGGTTTGAGGTTACAGAGGAGAAGTCACCTTCCTTCACCAGTCACTCTGCCACATGACACATCACTTACTGCACTGCTTCTACCCTTTCTTCCCTGACATATCCTCAAGTGGAACTGTCTCTGACTCTACCTGGATTATTGATACCTGACTCCATGCCTGCAGTGACAAAGACTCACTCAGCTTTATGGAGGCTCCTTTCACTGGCACACTGACATCCCTTCACACTGCAGCAGTCTTTGCATCCTGTCAGGAAACTCTATCATGTTCTGTGATAGGCAGGAACAAATATGTTCGAGGATGAGCATTTGGGGGAAAAAAAATCACTGCATACATGCCTTCATGGATAGATTTAGTTGTCCATGTACATATTTCCTACCAAGAACTACTACTTCATTAAGTAAGAATATTTACTATGTTTTCAAGAGAAGGACATGGAGAACAGTGAGAATAGGAAGAAATCCATTTTCTACCACTGTCTTTTAAAATCTCCTAACTAGCAAAATTAAACCATGTCTCTTTATTTATTTATTGCACTTGTAAAAAGATTAATGGGGATGTGATTCCTTCAGGCTTTTACATATAACCCCATCACACAAAGAACAAAATGATACAGTGCAGCAAAAGAACTAAATTAGCTACATTTATTTAAATAACTGCTATGGAGGAAACAATAAATCAACAAGAATCCTCACAAAAATGTGTTTACAAAGTGTCTTGTAATTTGTTTTAGCAAGGACAGAGACTTCTAGCTCTTAGCTAAGCTTCCTTCTAACAGTCTATTATCATATCAACTGTTAATGAGTGTTTGCTATAGAAAAGCATTTCTAGCTAAAAAGACTATGTGTAACTTCTGCCTTACTGTCCTTTAAGACATGGCTGGAAAACCCTACATGAAATAGATTTTCCTAACAAACATTTTGTCAAAGGCTTCTAAAAACTTGGGGGACAATCAAAATTAACTGACAGTGCTTTGTTAAATCACAAAAAGCAGTTATTTGAATGGTCATAATCATGCAATTATCTCATCTTCACTGTATTTCAAAAGGCTGTATCTGTATCTAGTCCTATATCAGGAGTGAGTAGGGGGAGCTAGAATGCTGAACCTGTGATGTATTCATAAATCAGTACTTTCAGAGCCTGTCATGGGCTCCATAATGAGGGTCATTATTCAGGCAGAGTGTCAAAACTACTATCAAAGGACCTTCTCAGAATCACAATCATTCTGTTTCTTGTTAAATAAGCAATGTAGTACACAAAAATGGCAAACAAGAAGCAGGTCAATTTGATACAGTATGAGGGCACAGAGACCTCTAGAGTAATTTACCCTCTGGGAATTCTGATAGCTTGTGAGATAAATTATATACACCCTCAGAAAAGATTAATGGTAATAAAATCCCAGGAATATTTTCAGAAAAAAAATGTCCATATGTACATATGGCAACTTCAGTAACAAAGAAGACATTTTCTAAAGCGGAGCACTTAAGGAAAATTGTTATTAGAACTGCAAGTAGCTCTCTGGAAAGCTACTAAATCTTATTACAAAGTTGGCAATATTCAGTGGCAATATCTTATTTTGATTTGCTGAAAGAGTTTATTTTTTAAAAAAATTAAAAACTACAGCCTTTCTGCATTAAAAAGAAAGGGGACAAAGGGGGAAGAAAAGGAAAGACAAACTGTCAAAAAATGGATTTACTGAGACAGGCTATTATTGACTTCATTTTATTATAAGCAATAGGAGATAAAAGAGGAATTATTAACAAAGTGTCATCTGGACATTTGACCACAATAGCAATAAATGCAAATTATTTGTAAGTGGTTGAAGGCTGTATTCAAATCACATAACACAGGTGCCTAAGTTTGGCACTAGCATTACTTCCCTCCTTTCACTTTAGGGAACCAGAATGTAAAAGCCTTACATGTGAAGTAGTCTGAATTGCTTATTCTCCCTTGACCTAAAACATTACATTAGTAATGGGTAAATTAGGCACCAGTGAAGGCAGTCTAAATTCTGGTACAAAATGACTTCTAGATACTATAGTAGCCAATCATTTTGGGATTAATACTCAACCTCTTCTGACACCAGTGAAGTTCAGTGTCTCAGAAGATTAGGCTTAAGCAAAAGCTTTTTATTTTCCCTTGTTGATTAGGTATCTATGTCTTGATTGTATGCGTTATATAAATTTATATTATACTTATGTATTACACATGCAGATATATACATATATATATGTATGTATGTAATTCATATTCATATACAGTATACCTCTGAAACAGTAAAATACTGTAGGGCAGAAATTTCACAACAGTATCTTTATGTAGTGCTTTTTACTTGACTGGTTCAAGACTTCTCCTAAGGCTTTGCTTAAGAAACAGTAAAATAGACTTAAACAGAATTTAGCTTGGCCCTTGACCTTATGTAGTCATGGTGTTCAGTGATGGATGTCCAGAGGTCCATTTTTTAAGCCCAGACTCAGATATCATTTGAATACTACTTGTGGCACTGACTTTCTTGTGTGCCTATGCAGAGCACTGTTGACTTCAACAGGGTTTTTCTGCAAGTGGGAAGTTCCTGGAGAAATGCCACAATTGCACCTAATACAAATTCTAGAGTCTGAGACATTCAAATGAGTTTCTAGGTACTCAAAGATTTTGAAACTCAGCTATCTTGTGTAGATGCCCTATTACTATCTTCCACTCTTATTTTTTTGTTAAATTTCTACAGTTCAGTAATGCAGATGTTTGTATCCACATGCACACTTACATGGCGTAACTTTATGATACAGACTGATAACATTTTATGTATCCCCCTAAAAAGCAAATAAATTGTGGGTCATAAGATCTAAGTCTGCTCCTTTTCTCATATTACCCTTAGTGATCAGCAAGGTAAGAAGTAGATTAAAAAACAGTCCCACTAAGTGCCTCATAAATCCCTCAGCTTCGCTTTATGAAACTGAATTTTGTCTGACAATAGATCCTACCTTGTCTAGACTTATTGTTTAAGTAAATTTGTATCTTTGGAATAATCAAAAGCAAACCAATTATATTCAGGCATCTTTTTATCCATCTGTTTGGATATAACTGTCTATTAAATGGTGTTTGCATATGAAGCAATGTTCTATTGTATGCATAGGTACTCAATTATTTAGATTATACATTTGAATAAACTGTGCAGTTAAAGGAGTACCCTTGTAATGCAGGACAATTACATTTTTCTAGCACAGTTTACAGGTTATTAAACTAATATCAATTTGGCCAACACAGCTGGACCCTAACCTTCACCTATGAAAGTTCTTTTCTTTAGGGGTACATTTTACCCCTACAATTATCAGTCATTGTGCGTCACTTCAAATTATGTCAAATTATGTAAAAGGGTTATAGAAAAAAGCTTGCGTGAATAGAGACTACAAAAAAATTAATTTCACACTAAAGACTGTGCATTAAAATGTAGGTTAGCTTAATGCAGCTATAAAAGTCTTGTCTATGCACATGATGGGTCAGTCTAAAAGGTACCTTGTCCATAAGAAAATCACTCTATCTGGCTAGCATAAGAAATTAATACTGTGTTGTCATACCGTGAAAGAGCAGTTCACTGAATATCTCATCTTCCTACCAATCAGGGGATGACTATCACATTGTTCCAAAGGATAATACAGTTGTCTTTATGTTGAAGAAAAAGAAAAAATCAAATAATACTAAACACTCAGAAATGAGTGTTTGCCAGTCCTTGAAATAAGTTTTCAGTGACTAATTATGAGTATCTGTTCAGAATGGAATGGGGGAAGAGAGAGAGATGTGTAATAAAAAAACCTCACAGCTTCAGCATTCTGGGCATCTTCATCTGCCTTGTACTTTGTAGAAGGTATACTTTGAATGTGTACAAATTGACTTTAAAATGAATTCTGTTCTTTTGCATCTGTTATACACCTGTATGTTCAAAGGGGCAGAACAGATATTTATGATGATCATTCGTCAGTGAAACCATGCTGAGAATCTGGAGCTGCATGGTGTTTGTCCAGTTTGCACTTTTGCTAGTGTTCTTCACTGAATAGCCTTTCTTTTCTTCCCTTCCCTTTGATCATCATTATTCTGAAATAACTGTCTGGAAGCAAGAGAATGCAGGAAAGCTGAATTTATTTTATAAGGATGAATCTCCATAGACTCCTCCATACTCAGTGTTGGTAGATAAGCTTCACTGAGAACAAGTCAGAGCATCTAAAATTAGTTTCCTACTCTAAATCATGGTTAGGAGAATCTTACTTTTCTCAATTATTTGGGGACTCAGTGGGTAGTGATGGTCAATACAATCTAAATTTTTCACCATCTTGAGATTAAAAGATGTATTATGATACTGCTAAATATCACGATACTATTCAGTTAAAGGCAATTAATGAACAAAATATCCACGCAGTCAGAAATAATAGCTCTGTACAGTGAACAGCCTGCTTAACCTCAGAATGCTATAGATTTTTGTGTGACCTCATGTAGTGTAACTTGTCATTTTTCTAAGGTGCCGCAGAATATATCCTCTTTTCTACGAAACTAATTGCTCTATCTATAGCTGATAGCCATTTTACTTTGCCTGACAGCAGCTGTTCTCCTTAGCAGTTTACCTCCAAAAGAATGCTGAGAGTGTTCACTGCAGCTGAATTTCACAGGGAAAGATGGAAAACCCAGTAAACAGTTTGCTCTTACATTCAGATGGATGCTAGAAGTTTAGACTAACGAGACTAGTGAGTTTCTTTGGAAATTGTGCAATGTCTCCAGACCAAGATGGATTTTTTCTAGTACTCAGAGCATCTAATACTTATGAAGCTACCTGCATGGAGCTGACAAACATTGTGAGAAAACAGATCCACAGCTACCAAGAGAAAACCTGTTAAATTGTTTGCCTAGGAAGTTAGGAAGTATTGTCTGTCTACTTCTTCCTTTCCTCCAGCTAAAAGTTCCTCGGGTCTCTCTGGACTTGGGTATGGATCTGCATATAACTGTCTTCTTTTCTTCCCTGCTGGTTTGAGAGAGGACTGGACGTCATGCGCTATTCAGTGATGACTGGCTGACATCAGAGCACAAGTCAGGGAAGGTCAAGGTGTTGCTTAACCCATGTTCAGAATACTGCAGGGGGAGAAGACACATTGCAGATTCCAGGCTGAGGTCTGGCTAAATCCACAGCAATACCCAGAAGCATATTTTTGCAAGTTCACTTAGGCTTTCTGCTATCAAGCATGAAAGCATAGATACTTCTGATTCAGACTCTGATCTTGAACCCTATTTCATTCATTAATCCATACAGTCATGCCAGGGGACAAGGAATCCCAGTAGTACCTTTCCAACTGCAAAGTGGAATTCAGCAGAACCAACAGGACCCTCAGGAGCAAGGGAAATCTATCTTTTATAATACTAACACACGCTCACTGAGACCTTCAAAGTTATCATGGTTCCCTTGGAGTTACGAGTGCAGAGCCCACGCTCTGAGATACCTGATGTGAAGCTGAATGTGCTGAACAAAGGGACCAAAGCTTGCACAATACCTCCCTCTCTGTGCCTATAGGAAAGCAGCTGGTAAGGAAACCTGGCACCAAATGCTGTTATGCACAGCCACTGCTGATGTGGTCTGACCCCCTAAGATCACTTTGCAAATGTGGGAAAGTCATGTGAGGAAGTCACATCACAATTATTATAGCTCGTTGTAGTTCTGTTACTGATCAAGTAACCTACTGGCTTTCAAAGGCTGAATAGCATTTTGATTATATTTTCTATCAGAAAGAACTACCAAATGGTGTGACAATAGCATGCAATATACATTTTTTGAATAGAACTATGAACACACATATATAAATCGCTGAAAACCTTTCCAAAGTTGAAAGTTTTAATGTTCTAAATGAGACTGAAAGTTTAGTAATCACTGGCTGGCCACATTTAGCTTATATATGCTTCTATTTTCACTAATAATACTTTGAAATGTGCCTTGATAGATGGTGCAACGTATTTGTGCTTGCAGCTACCATTTTTTTTTTTCCCTTCTCTTTTCCTTCCAACTTTTAGGGTACAGAATGGATATAATGATATAAAACTTGATGGCTTTCTTTCACAGGTACATTTCGAACTGTAAGTCCTATCTCATATACTTCTGAACCAGATCCACATGTGGCAAATCTTCCAATCTCAGCTTCACCTCTCCTGAAATTGAATAATAAGATAAAAATAAATATGTGCACACTTTAATGAGCTAGGTGTGTCTGTTTGTTTAAATTCCACTACGTATAAATTTTTCCCTTCAATAGAAGCCTGTGGAGTTTTAGTACAACATTACCCTTGACTCCCGCCCGTCATTCCCCCATAACCTTTCAGTCACACTCATGCTTTGCTCCCTCCAGGTCACTTGTAATTGGCCTCTTTTCCTTTGTGTTCAGTAGCCTTCCAGTTTTCTGCGAGCCTGCTCACAACTGAATTGACACTAAAGAAAGAGTGGATAAAGGCAGACCTGAAGTCTGTGCAGAGGATAGGTAGGGACTTGTGTTCCTGAATACAAGTGGGTCAAAAAATGTGTTCTCAGAAGCTGCTGAGAGACTTGGTCCAGGTTGTTATACTACTCCCAAGGAGCTGCACTTTTTGAAAAATGTCAGAAACTATTACTGTGAAGAAAATCTGAAATACTCTGTAAACCAGCTGTGATAAACCACTGCTTAGTAGATACTTCAGACATATATGGGCAAAGATCTGCAGGCCAGAGTCCTGTTGTTTCTAAGACCTCTTCTGTGAGAGATGTTGGCAATACCCCCAGCCATCACAGTACGACGCTGGCCTTTCTGCCAAAGGGCCCGCGTGACGGCTTGGAAATAGCTTAAAAGTTGTAGCTCTTCTGAGATGTACTTCTCCCTCTGTACTCCCCCAACATCCCAGACACACACTGTGCAATTTTTTTTTTTTACATGCAAAGGGAGGATATGGGCCTTAGGGATCTATTCATTAATAACTTATACAATATTTACATGGGGATTTTTATGTAGTTTACCCAGAAGTGTTTTGAATTGGCTGCAAGAAATTGGTATTCATTGTAATGAGCTTTTCTGAGCAAAACAGGACACTGCAACATGTAAGGTACTGCAGTCTGAACGAGCAGTTGAGAAGCAACAATCAGGCATAAGTGGGGACACCACCAGGCAGACAAAAGAAAAGCATTAGGAGGGATTTGAAGCAGCACGAGAACCTTGCACAAAGTGGAATATACTGTTATTCACTGCTAATTGTCCAAACACCTTGGGTGTTGCTGGTTATTTTCTCTGAATTCAGCATGAGGTGATTAAAAAGGCAATCAGCGAAGACTGAAAAAGTGCTGACCCAAATGTTGCAAAAATAATAAAGCAGGAAACATACTTTAAAACACATGGTTGAACCTCATCTTTCCTTTTTGTCAGTCAGCCTTCTGGTACACTGATGGTGTCCTCATCATTTTTTCTTGTCTGTGCTCTTTCTCATGTCCCCCAGAAGGCATTAAATTAAAAAAGGCAACATCAGGTATTCACAAATTCTATTTTCCTGGTCCTTACTTTTTCTACACTACAATATTCTTTCTACCTTGCTTTTCTTTTTTTTTTTTTTTGCTTTTTCTATTTCACTTTCCTCAATTTTTGTTTCATCCACCAGAATAAATGTGGTGAGAAGAGATGAGAAAGCTGCGGGTGAGATTTTGGTAGCCAGAATGGATACCATTACAATTGCTGTGTGAGCAATTTTGCCACATGAGTCAGTGAAGTGCTTCATGAGTATGAGCTCCACCTGTGACCAGCTGGAGTAGAGACTACTTCAGAGTTCAAAAAGAAGGCGAGATGCAAGAGACTGGTGTTCCCATGTGCCAGTATAAGTTGGGGACTGACCTGCTGGAGAGCAGTGTAGGGGAAAGGGAGCTGAGGGTCCTGGTGGACAGCAGGATGCCCATGAGCCAGCAATGTGCCCTTGCGGCCAAGAAGGCCAATGGCATCCTGGGGTGTATTAGAAGGGGGGTAGTTAATAGGTTGAGAGAGGTTCTCCTCCTCCTCTATGCTGCCCTGTTGAGGCCGCAGCTGGACTATTGTGTCCAGGTCTGGGCCCCCCAGTTCAAGAAGGACAGGGAACTGCTTGAGAGAGTCCAGCGCAGAGCCACAAAGATGATGAAGGGAGTGGAACATCTCCCTTATGAGGAAAGGCTGAGGGAGCTGGGTCTCTTCAGCTTGAATAAGAGGAGACTGAGTAGGTGACCTCATTAATGTCCGTAAATATGTAAAGGGTGAGTGTCATGAGGATGGAGCCAGGCTCTTCTCAGTGACATCCAATGGTAGGGCAAGGGGCAATGGGTGCAAGCTGGAACATAGGAGGTTCCACATAAATATGAGGAAGAACTTCTTCACAGTGAGGGTAAGAGAGCACTGGAACAGGCTGCCCAGAGAGGTTGTGGAGTCTCCTTCTCTGAAGACATTCAAAACCTGACTGGACGTGTTCCTGTGTGACCTGACCTAGGTGTTCCTGCTCTGGCAGAGGATTGGACTAGATGATCTTTTGAGGTCCCTTCCAATCCCTAACATTCTGTGATTCTGTGTGATTCTGTGATTCACAGAACTCTCTTTCAAATAGAAATCAGAAAGGCTGCAGAAAGCAAGTTTTTATTTTCCTGTCTTCTTTTAGGCACCCACTCTATTGTATTGTGAAATGGACCTAAACAAATCTCCTCCACAAATCCCCCTTCTCAAAAGTAACCATAATTAGAAATGTCACTTCTCATACTGTTCCTCTGGTTTGGTGGTGTGGTTTTTTAATCCTCAGGTGAAAGAGGTCAAAAAAGCAGCACTGCTCTGTAAGTTGCAGCAGTGCCTGCTGTAAGGCAGACATGATTTACCATGCCATATGACAGACCCCTGTTTCAACTCACACGGGCTAGTGATTTGCATTCATATAGCTAAACCATTGTTGTAAAGGAAAAAAAGCCCACCATAGACAAACTTAGCCAAACTTTCAGTAACTGTAATGACAGCTTAGAGAACTGCTATGCACTCCAGAAATCTTGGGTAATCAAGTAAATTTTGGTAGACACACGCTCTGCTTAAATTTCTGAAATGTCAGTGAACACAATGTTCTCAAACATTATCCCACATTTCGATTAAAAAATGACAATTTGTAACTTGTATTCTATATATTACAGTATTGATTAACAGAAAAAAAGGGAAATTAAAAAAAAAAAACAGTGGGATAAAATGCATGAATAATCTAAATATACTGTGTATCCATATACTTCTGGGTAGCAGGCAAGATAAACCTTGTTAAAAGAGATCAGAAAATTCCAGAAGTTGAAATGCTCAGTGGCTGTGTTTTTATTTTTTTTTTTTAAAAAAAAGTTTTTATTGAAAATAGGATGCCTTGCTGATTTCAAGTTCAGTTGGCTGTGAGCGCTGAGCCAATCCGCGGTCCAAGCAGAAAGGCTATAAATTCACACAAGAATTAAAAACAGCTCTTTGGACTCTGCAGAGAATTGAAACAAGACCAAGACATGTGTCTGCTATGAATACCTGTGCCCCATTGGAAGCAATCTTAACATTTACTGTTTGGCCAGATGCTGAGAAGACTAGTCAACTATTTGCGCAGAGGCTGGAATGCTACTAACTATAAATATCTCCAGAGTTCTGTTTGCCAACAAGCCTCTGAAATGGTGCCATTCGCTGCAGCTCTCAAAATTCCGGTGTCACACACATGTATATATTAGAGTGTTGCTAGAGAAATAGAGAAGCTGTCTGAAAGAAAATCACAGGGGGAACTCCTCACATCTGTATTTTAAAATACAAAGTACATTTACACTTTTCATTTATTTATTTGCATGACAAACAGCAACAAAAGTAGGAAAGCCTGTATGAAGAACATTCATACGTTTGCTACCTAGTTTTGCTTTGTTTTTTACAAAAACACATTTAAAACTATAGCAAAAGTGTAGAGGCTTCTGTACATCAAAAAATATTTGGTAACAAATGGCATGGTATTCTACTTTGACACCGTTGTAAATACATTTCCAGCATT
Source organism: Podargus strigoides (assembly GCA_028020825.1). Lineage (NCBI taxonomy): Eukaryota > Metazoa > Chordata > Aves > Caprimulgiformes > Podargidae > Podargus > Podargus strigoides. The sequence goes on along the minus strand of CM051663.1, from coordinate 142,890,631 downwards.
TATCCCTAAAATGTTATCTCTGGAATTTAGCTTTTATAATGTTCTGGGAAATGTCCTGAAGACATAGCACTTTGTTTCATTTTTCAAAGAAGTTTTGCAATACTGGAAAAGAAGCCTATTAGTGACTAAATATAATATTCCTCAACATCCCCTGCTGTTACAACAGCAGAAAAGTTGAGGAAAAAATAAACAACGGAATTGCAGTGCTTCATAAATGGGAACAAACCTCTGTCACCACAGCAAAACTTTTGTTGAGTTTAGATATTTACTAGTGTGTGTGAGCAAAGTATTAGAATATTATACTATAATAATTGCACAGAATTAAAAAATTAAAATTCTAGAAATCAGATTCTTTCCCCTTGCTTTGGTGTAGATTACTCAAAGGGAAGGGAAACCTTTCTAGAAGTACAATTCTTTGTCTGAGCACTGACAATTTGAATTAGCACTGAAGTAGGCTGTAACCTGAGGAGTGACTGTGAAGAGACTAGTTAAGGTAAGTAGTCTGTACTTTCCTAAGGAGTCCTATTACCACACAGATTCAATTTTCCCTAAACGGTAGGAAATCTCAGCAAGCAGCAAGGCTGGCAGGCTTTTAAAAAGTGGCCAATATTTTTATTCAGTGAATAAAAAAGAAGCAAACTGATGACAACGGTAAGTGAGAAGAACAATAACCCAGGTCACATATTCAGTATTCAATATCCAATTCAAAACTGATATTTTCTTTCTTTTTCTTTACTGAAGGTGTGTCTAATTAAGGGATTCTTGCTTATTTTCTGACAAAGTTCCATCATAAATGAAATAAATGGAGTGGCTCCTGTGAAAGTTGCGAAGACAAAGATATCAGTGAAATTCAGAACTTCCTGTTTGCTTTGCTACGTTGCTGTTCAGAAGTGCCAGATCTGATGTCAGCAGCCACTCATATGGCAAAGGAGAATTAGAATCCCCCAAATCCCTTTAAATAGCTTACCAAGTGCTATTTTTAACATAAAGGTGAAGGGTGCACTCTGAGAGAAGCATTCACTTCTTCATCAGACACAAGGCTGCTAACAAAGCTGTCACCTCCACCCCTCCCACAACTACCTGTGTCACCATTTGCAGCTCCAGTGCCAGCACCTTCAGTGCCTCAATCATCTCTGAGACTTCCCCCTCCATCATCAGCGCCGATGAATTTCTCTCTATTACTGCTCCTGATACAAGTCTCGCCAGCAGCTGTTTTAAACACCTTTGAGCCTCTCCTCCTCTCTCTCACACATTGAAACATTTCAGCTGACAGTCTATTTTTTAGCAGCACTTGAGTGCTGGCTTTTAAAGCATTTGATGTCTCTAGCATTTCAACCCCTTCCTTCACACCTTCTGCTCATAGGGCCAAGAGATATGTGAGGAATTTCTTTTCGTTTCCAAAAAAAATATCCTTTGTTTTCTTTTCACAAGAATTCACCTCATGACCATGTTTAGCTGAAGCACAATGAAAGAAAAATAAACTTTGTACAGCATTATCAGAAAATATCAACACAGCGCATGCGCTGAATTACTGAAAGACAAAGGATTTACAGTATTATAAATGTCTTTAATTTGTGAAAACTGGAAATTTGCCAGAATGGCTTGCTTATTAATTTAACCATTGAACACTCATCTTAAATTGCTGCTTATGAGACTTCTACAGACATCAGACGTTTTTTTCCTCTTATTTGTCTCCATGTATTTTGAAGTCAGAGAGTCATTAGAAAAATTATTATTTTTCAGCTCAAAAATATGTACATTGTCCTTCTTGCTGAATAGTAAGTTTCCTGTATAGCTTTTCCTCAGGATCTGTGAAACTGTAGAATAACAGAGTGAATCAAGGAGGCTAAAATTAGGTGGGGAGAACTGAGTATACATTCCACTTCAGCAGCTGTTTACATAAAGTGGACATTTCTTTCCTGTTTATAAAAACTGATTACAATCACAAGTACCTCAATCCATGCACATCTTTGGAATGAATTATGCACTTCCCTAATGGGCATAAGAACTAGGAAAACAAGGTGCCATCATTAATTTGAAACACAGTAAGCTAGGGGAAACTCATCTGTCCTGGTAAACTGAAAATCCTTGCAAATCCTCTATTAAACATCAGAATCTCCAAGACAGCTCATCTTCAACTAGTAGTAAAGGTGGATGCGTGTCTTGATTTTGTTCTCTGTGCTCAGCAGGTTTTACTTTGGTGTAAATAACACTCTTTTTTTTTGAAATTGAAATATTTTTATTTGTTCAGCACTTTGTTGGAGTCCATGTCACTTTGCAAGAAGACATACTGTCTTTTAGAACTTCTTCCCAGAGCTTTATGTTGCTACTTAGATCCCTGTGTACTTACTGGGAAACATCAGAGCTCCTTAATATTCAGGCTTTCTCTAGATTCAAGAATTTGCACTTATGATCTTTAGTCAGATCACAATCAGAAGAATTTGGAGATGCTTTAAGTCTGTGAAGAAGATATTTGATTAATCTTCAAGGCAAATACTAACCAAAAGTCCCCAGAATTCTTGGTGGTATAAGATACCTTCAGAAAAGCCTATTGTCACAGATGTGACACTCTTCTGCTTTTAAAATCAGGCCATTTTAAACTATTTCAATCTGCGGCACCGGAATAATTAATAGCTTCCAAATGTCTTTGACACTGAATTGAGTAAGTCATTCAGCCTGGTAATGTTTGAAATAGGCCAAGAATTTGACCCTAGCTATTCAGGTAGAAAGGAACCCCAAGGGAACAAAGGACAAAATATCATCTGTATTCTTCACTCCTTCACTGTCAACTGTTCCCACCAACACAAGTTCTTATTTCTGCAAAAGTAGATTATGACCAAATCCAATAACACTGTGCATACAGTCATATATTCCCAGCCTTTTAGAATTATATTTTTTAACTATGACTTGAAGTCTTTTATTTATTTATTCATTTAATACAACATGCAGTCATCTGAGTTTGCCCACCTTCTTTTTAGGACTTGGCTACACTTTCCATTTGGGGTATTTTGATTAAAAATGATGACTTTAATGCCATATCAACATGTGATGTTAAAAATTTTACAATGAAAAAATACCAAGTTGGAAATCTGAGGTCTCATATCTCTTTGACTTGTGGAAGTGCGACACAGGAAGAAAGATCAGAAGACTGGAGGAGCATAGGAAAAACAAACCAAGTGGGAGAGTGGATGTCGATGAAGTAAAGAAAATGGTAAATTCCTGAGACAAATTAATTTGACAATTCAGTAGAACACTGGAAATACTAGCCTAATCCCATGTACAATTTTATGAGCCACAGATAATCCCATCTCTTTATAGAATCAAATTCAAAACTTACTTAGAACTTGTCATCCTGAGTTATTCACAGATACTACCAATAGTCAGCAAATACAGCCTCAAAACAGTATTATCACGTACAAAATGGTGCTCACTATCTACAGTGTTTCAGGTTGACCTGTTGTTCCTATAAAGAATCATGTGCGAAACAGATCTGTGGGATGTAAGAGTTTTTGTCTAACTGGTATGACATAATTGTCTCATGAGTTCTTTAAATGAACTGCATTTTCAAGTTGAATGGGGAGGACAATCACTTCTGAAGCTGGTTGTCTGCTCAAGGTATACGCATGTGTACCCAGCCTTGCACTACACGCCCTCTACATTAAAGTCTCATTAGAATCTGGCGCTCAAATATTGCTTTTCCCCTCTTTTGTTTGGTCTGAAATTCTTCGAATCTCACACTCAGAAGGAAGTCATGCAGGTTTCGTGTAAGGTGATCTGTTCACATGAAGAACCTATATCCCTGTTCTTTGTGGTGTAGGAGCATGGTAAAGCAGTTTTTTTATTTTTGGTTATCCTCACAGCAGAAGAAACAATAACCATAGGGCAAACTCAGATCTTTCTGTGTGTATCTTGACATCCAGTTGTGCCAGCTAACCTCACTTTTGATCCAAATTGTAACTTCTACCCAAGTCCCACTTTCCACTCTTCCATATTTGATCTGGCTCTTGAAAAGAAGACAAAGAAATCCCGCTTACATTTAAGTAACTGAGAGTGCCTTCTCAATAGGGCCGATGTTGCAGCAGGAGAGAATAACACAGTACCCCAAAAGTAGGCTACTGATGCCAATGGACCATTGTCCATGTCTTTTCTACCGTTATCACAGTCAGACCAATCTCCCTAGCTTTGCCTAAAGGCACCTTCACGTTACAAGAGAATACCTTCTACACTGTCTCTGGGATAGTGTGACTAATTTACTTCTTGTTCGTTGCCTCACTGCACACACAGGTTTTTGACAGCCTGTCCTAGATGGTCTTCTAATTTGGCCCAGTTCTGTACTACAGCCTGCTAGCCCATGAATCTCTGTTTCACTGTCATTCTCATAATCCCTCATAGCGACCACTTTATGGCTTGTCTCTTGTGCTCACACAAATCTTCACATCTTCCAGTGTGTATAAGGACCCAGGCTTACAAAAGATAACATTTATTCCAAATAAGATTCCTGCATATCAGCAACACTCCTTGCAAGCTAAGTTCCACGCAAACAAATCAGTTTGCAGGATCAAGGCATTAAGGTTTAACTGAATATCTACCAAATATAACTAACACCCTTCTTCATTTCTCTAAGGGAGCTGATTCACCTTCATAACTCATTCTGTTGTGGGCATTCATTTACCATTTTGACACAATCTAGTGCCTCACTGCATGATGCTGATGATGTCTTTGTCAATGTGAAGAATGCAGTACAATTGTTGCAGAAATTGTCTAAGAAACTGAGACCTTAATATGTACCATCTGTTTTACAAAAAAGCTCAATGTGGTAATGCATTTGCAATACCAGAAGCAATATCTCTAAGACATGAAATGAACATATGCTGTCTAAGAGCCTTCAGGCTGACATTGAAAAAGAGAAAAGATAGTACTTCAAGGCAAATATTGTCCCAATAGAAAGACTGCCAGAACCAATATGGCTCAGTCTATTGACAAGTCTCTGGTGAACAACATCATATAAAGACATGCATATTGTTATGGGTCGTACAGCTCTATGCCCCATTTTTTTTCAGCTTGGGAAAAAAAGTAGAGAACACCTTCATTGTCACACTGGCTATTCTCCTGTTTCAGATCAACAGATGTTGTCAGATGAAGACATCCTATCCATTATTCTTTGATTAACTGTTTTTTTAAAAGAATTCAATGAAACTCAGACTAGCTTCTTGTACTAGGTTAAGTAAACAGCCTACTTGGGAGGAAAGAACTGAAAGAAGCCTCTGCTTTCTAATGTATTTTTTTTATTCTTAAATTAATACATTTTATGCATGAAGATATCTGTGATTCTGAAGCTAAAATGTTATTGAAACTTCAATAGCTAGCAATGAGTTTTTTACATACCAGAAGATGCAGTAATTTTATTTTAAAGTCTATTATCCTTAAAGGAAAGTATCTAAGTTATTGTCCTGTCCGCCACAGTTTATACCAACATAATCTAAAATCTATATTCCTTTCATAGAAGACATAAACAAAAAATGTTATGTTACAGAAATGGATATCTTTGGGTGACATTTAATTTGTCTTCCATTATAAAAATAAAAAAGAAAAACTCTTCCGGTGACATTTTGGTTTTCTAGATTGCTAGACTGGAGAGAGCAGGAATAGATAAGGTATTTATTAAATATTTTATATTCTAAATATGTAGGTTTTCAAGCAATTATTTAACTAAAGGGGTGGGAGGGGGACCTGCCATACTCTGTATGTGAATTTGTTGCTGTCCTTAATGCCATCAATACCTTTCACAATGTAAAGGAATCTAGCCTGTCCTTTTTGACGTTAAAGGCAGAGCTCTTTCAGCAATGGTTACTTAAAAAATATAGTTTAAGGAATACTCCTAATTTTTCTGCTTAGAATACTCAAGGATATTTACATACTTTTGGTATGTGTATTAAGCAGTCTTGATTAAATTTTGAGGTTTTAGGCAGAACTCTGGTAGGGTTCTCCTGATGTCTTTAATGCTACGTCATCTTAAATGGGAAGTAACATACTGATAACAAGAACCCGTGTTTCTAGACCTAGAACATACATGATGGAACTATGGCTTCACACCTAAAGATGGCTGCAACCTTGTTAAATTTGTATAGGCAAATGAGGATCCGGGAAATCCACAGCATTTCTCCTGTGGATTTTATTAGTTCCACAGGAGGGAGTCTTTCTTCTACAGATTATAGATGTTACCAGCACACTAAAGGAGCTTGTAAACAGTGCTTGAGGAAGCTACCTTTCTTTAGATCTCAGAAACTCTGCAGGAGGTAGCTCTTCCCCTACAGATCTTAGAAGCACAGGTTATTTTGAGTGCAATATCATTCTAATTAACTACACCTTCAATTATGTCAAACAAGGGCAAAATCACTGACCTTTCACTAAAGGCAAAGTCATCAAAGCAAGGTTTTTCAAAATATGTAAGGGAGGAGAACCAAAGGAAGACCTCACATCATCGTCTCTGGAGACTGTGGTAGCTACCTAGCTGTTTCTCTGTCATGTGGTCAATAACGTACTCTGTAGTGAGAGGCTTCTTCCTCCTAGATTTGCGTGATGTTTGGTAAGTTCTGTGCACTCAAGAATTTCAAGACCAATGGAGTAACTTCTTCCTATAAATCTTTTTCTATAATCAGAAAAATAAGCTGGTTTCAGATACAAACCCTTTTTTGAATATGCAAGTTTTAACTAATTGCTGCTGTGAGAACCAGGAGAAAGTAAACCAAAACAACAGAAAATATTGTTTACTCAGAAAAGAAATATCAGCAAAAGGCTTTGTTACTACACCTAGTCACAGCAGGAATTAATAGTTATTACTAGTATACTGTATCCATAAAAAAACCTGCAGATAAGCAAATGAAATGTTGAACACTGAAGAGTGACAATTAGCTGAGTTAAACATTGTTGTGGGACTTTTGGAGACTATTTCAAGATCCATAAAGCTTAGCATGCTTTAAAATACTGAAACAATGATACAAGTTTCAATTTTTAGTATTTTCAGTCTTTTAATATATAATTTGCAATGTTTAAATGAACAGACAACTGTTTTCTGGTGCCGTTTTATCTTAAGTAACTTTCTTGCTTTGAATATTTCAAAAGCGATGTAAAATAAATTTCGAACACCATCAGCAAAGCAGCTGAAAAGATGATGTCAAAAAGCATGTGGTGAATGAATTTTCAGTAAGTCCTGTCATGAAAGACTACAGTATGAAAAACAAGGAGAGGACAATATATAATGCTTCCATTTATTCTCTCTAAGTGCTGCCCAAAACAAAAACCCATACAAATATAAAGACTTTTAGAAACAGAACTGAGAGGACAAATGTTCCTTCTATCTAAGATCTGAATTGTTGTCTAGATGTGTCTGTTTGTCTCTATTAAATATCTAGAGAGCATAACCATTTAACAGGACTAGTGTTAAAGGGGCATCTGTAAACCACAAGGTTTTAAAAATTGATAATTAAAAATTGACCTCCTTATGTAAACAAGAAAATTAACCTAGATGTGAAGATCCACTCTGCTACTCCTAAGCAACTTGGACTTGATCTGGAAAATGCCCCAACCCTCTCCTACGTACTATAACCAGGATAGGGACACTGGATGTAAAATCTGTTACAACTCAAGTAAAATACATAAAAACTATTTCAGTGAGAAGGAGAGGTTAGAATTTGATTATCTGTTGAACAGAATTGACTGGGGAATGAGAAACAACATGGAGAAAATTGGAAGAAATAACTAATGGACAAGTTGAAGTCCTCACTATCCAAAACTCTTGAGAGTGGGAATTCATCTTAGCTAACATCAACTGTTAGTTATTAACAAGTTAAGTTGTTTAAGCTAATCATCTAGGCTCCCTCCCTAATCAATGGAGAGAAATAGACTCCTCCAAAGAACAACCAGTTCCATCTATAGTATATTTTAGGATGCGATAAACTAACTTTCAAAGAGCCTAATTCTCCTCATTGACTGTAGTAGAAACCCAGACAATTTGCTTTATCTGGACATCCGTCTTTTAAACTGCTAAAGTGAGATAAAATGAGCGATTGTTTGCACTATGAGAAAGAGGCACAGAGCTTAAACAAACTGCACTGATCTTCCTCTTTGTCCTCTTCTACTTCATTCTCATAAATATCTGCCTTGCTGACTGCCTTATCTATATTGTTAGAAAGAGTGGAGAACATCCTCAATTTCTCTGACAATTTGATATTGTCTTATCCTCTGATTTGCCAAAAACTCATATCGCACAATGTATTGCAATTGCTGTTCTGAAATGCTTCATTTGAGTCTTGAACTGCAAGTGTTATTATGGCAAATAACTGCTGTATGCTTTCCATTTTCAGTAGTGCTGGCACTGCATGAGTGTCTGTCCAGGCTCAGGGAAAAGTAGTTTTTCTTTGGAAATCTAGACCAAGAGCTAAAACAAGCCAAAAAGTATAAATTCTAATAAGCAAAAACTAATAAGAAATTTAACAGTAAATATTAATTTGTACCAGTGGGTCATAGATAGGACTCTTCCCAGGAGACAAAGAAAGACCAGATGTACAGGTATATTACCTATGATCCTACAAATGCTTAGTAATAGCATCCCTAGAACTAGGACAGTTGCTCATTTAATCTAAAAAGTGTGGCTACATAGGCTATAATGTGTGAAATACGCGTCTGACAGACACAGTGTACATAGTACAGCACTGGGAGAGGTCAGTTAGATTTCATAGAGAAGCGTAGAAAAGAACAAAAGCATTGCAGAGATAGTATCATGTATACAACCTGTAGTTTCGATTTACTAGAAATGTTAATATAATTTAAGTCAATTCTTTAGGCATGGCTTTGGTGGAGGGGATGAGGATTAACAGTCTGTTCACCCTCCCGTGATCCAGCATTTGAAGGAAGAAAATTTACATAACCAAAGACCACATAAGCCTCATCATATTTACAGTTGCTCTTTGCTCTGGTCTCTATTTCGTATGCTATCATCATTCAGTCATTTCTATGTATTTCAATGAATTCTATAAAGATGGGGACTACCAATAAATCTTTGTTAAGTATAACTTTCTCTCTTTTTTTAACCTCTCAATTTTTCAATTTTATAGAACTGGTGTACTTTTACTTGGAACCCCTTAGTTAAAAGTTGACTCATGTACTTCCGTTTTTCTTCACTACCTCTGTCACCATTGCTGCTGCAACTACAGAAAAAAGGAGGGGGGGGGGGGGAAGGAAAAAGGCTTAGTATGTTTTTTAACTTAAAAAGCAAGGACTTTCCAGGAAAACATGCACAACAACTGACATTTTTTTCTAATGTGAAACCTGCATTTTGAAGATAATTTTCTTCAGATTTTCCTCTGATGAACTGAACTCTTGTTCTTCAACATCTGAATTTTATTATTTGTGATAATGAGCACTGTTGAGCATGTGGGAAGATTTAGATCAAGTGAGACAGCAAACCAGACCTGAACCTTGACCTTCTCTTCCAGCCTCCTTCATGATGTGCTACCTAGTAGTTTTTATACAACAGTTCATTTTTAAAATTTATTTTTTTTTGCTTCCCCCATTCAAAAATAACTAATGAAAAATGTATTTATGTTGTTTCTGGTTTACAGCAAGGTATTTCACACATTTCTGTTTATTGTGACTGGCCAGAATACCGTTACAGTAGCTGTTGTTCATTCCATCACCGAGTATATGTAGCTCATACAATGAACTGCAGTGGGTCAAACAGTGGTGGCTAATAAGACTAATAAGTCTTATTCTATGTTGGAGCTAACAAATCCTTTATCAGTACTTCAACCATTCTGCTTACGTGGCCTCATTGTTAAGATTATGCCTTTCATCTATGGGAACTAATCCCTTTCATATACAATTTTAGCAAGAAGCTTATAAAATGTGTATTAAAGCAGTACTGACTTGTCCAACAATAAAAAGTACAATTAGGCTTCCAACACAGAGCATTACTAATTTGCATAAAAACCTCTCTAACCCATTCCTTTTACTGCAGAATATAACCAAAAAGTTACATTCTGTACCATGCCCCAGTAATTTACTGTAGAATCAGTAGATAGCTGTACCTGTGTAATAGTGTTCACTTTCTTTGTGCAAATCTTTTAAAAGTGAATTTACATGCCGAATGTATCAATAGGAAATAGTATTAAAGATCATTACAGTGAATGACCAGATACAATGGGTTCCTTTGATAATACCCCATAATGCAATAACTCAAGACTTACTTATTGAGAGTACCTATCCTGATAGAGTCATGGGTAGGGTCACACTGTAGACTCAATTTTATCATACTTTGCAGTTGCAATAGATCATTTTCATAATGTACTATTTAAGCAAGAAGCTTATAAGAACTGTAGAAGAGTAATAATGACCAGTCTATGTATAAAAATGTATAAATAGTTAGGTTTCCAACACTAAGCATTTCCATCTAAGAAGATTAGTTAATATCCCTTTTGCAAAATTTCTCATTTCCATAACCAAATAGGTGCTATTGTCTATTTACTCTCCAAGTACTACACCTCTTTGTAGCACTACTGAAATTTCTTTTCTGTGTGTACTCTGGAATATATTAAATTAGATTAGTAAAGCACATGTCAACTAGTAAATAATAGTAAGACATTATTCATATGGGGTTTAGACTCCCTAGAATTAGCCAAAAGAAAATCAGAACAAACCACTTACCGTTAACTACTTCTCTCTACAGAGAGCACAGAAATTCCTCATGACCAGAGATATTAGCTTTCTTCTTGCTTGCTTAATGAAGAACAGTATTTCCTTACCAAAGTAACACAAGATGACAATGCCTCAGGTCACTGCAGGGTATGTCATATCATGTAACACAACACAACCTGATGTCACCTGATCCAACAGGCCATGTGCCTGTTGCCTATTTGTAAAAAATAGTACTTTTTTTCAGAAGAGAAGGCATGTCACCTTAGATAAAAAAACATCAGCTTTACCTTTTAGTACAAAGGCTTCTGTGTTCACAATTAACTTGGATTTTAAATCCAATTCACAAGGAATAGGAACTATTTCCAATTCAGTTATTCAGTGTTGCCTATACTGACAAGGAAATGTCTATAGCTACCTTTTAGAGAAACTATCTTTAATCAGCAAAGGTTTAGATTACAGAGAGTCTAAATATGCCCTGTGAAATGACGCTACCCAAAAAACCCCCAAAGAACTGAACTCGTCAAGACACTAAAACTACTGGTCTTGGGAACATGTGTCTGTCTGTTTCAAGATCAGCACAATTCTCCTCTACACTCTCTATTTTGCTGATACATTTGACTATTGAATGATGGCATATTTTAGAAGAATTACAATGAATTGTGTTATAAATGTTAAATATAGTTATTTATTCCATTATTAAACCAAGGAAACAATGATCTGTAAGAAAATCTTAAAATTGGTGTGTTACTGATAAAGCAATTACATAGTCAATGAACTTTTAAAAATGTCTAATCTCAGCTGCCAGTATAAAGTGATTTTATTTTTAATACCCCCCATATATCTAAACACCTTAAGGCACTACTTTTGAAACCTTAATCCTCTTGAACTCTTTGCTGAAATAAACACCAAAAGTTAAGGAAAAATATTTTTAGAAATAAATCTAAGAGAAAAATAAACTAATATTACTGCAAATTAACAAGTAAGAAACCTAATTAAATTTTAACAGTGTTTGAAAGGTTTGCTGTGCTAATTAGATAAAGTATAGATTTCTCTCACATTCACATGTGATGATGCACCAAATAGAATGCAGAGAAATTCACTCCTGATCCTGCACCCCTCAGGCAAACAGGTGTTCTAAAACTAACTGACTTTTACTTGGTCTCTCAAAACCAAGAAGTGGAAGGAAGGAAGGAAGGAAGGAAGGAAGGAAGGAAGGAAGGAAGGAAGGAAGGAAGGAAGGAAGGAAGGAAGGAAGGAAGGAAGGAAGGAAGGAAGGAAGGAAGGAAGGAAGGAAGGAAGGAAGGAAGGAAGGAAGGAAGGAAGGAAGGAAGGAAGGAAGGAAGGAAGGAAGGAAGGAAGGAAGGAAGGAAGGAAGGAAGGAAGAATAAAAAGTGAGAGAGAAAGAAAGACGCTATCTTTCTATAAAAACATTAGTTTACCAACATATCTAATAAACAAATAACTGCATAAACTTTTGTCATAGCTTTACAATTTCAAAGTTTCATCACCTTCTCTTTCAGTCAATTTAGGGGAAGGCTTCCTTCTTTCTTCCATTTTATTGTGGAGTACCTGTTTGGGAGCTGCAGGAAGGATAATTCTTCATTAAATAATGATTCTTATTATCACAAACATTAATGCAGGAGCTGCAAGTTCAAGATCTATGCTATTTGTTCTTTTACACTGTATCTGAAAAATCTGTATGTATTACACTATCCTGTTTTGGCATTCTCTTTTTTATATGTACATTATGTATATTTATATAAGATTTGCAATTAAGTAAGTACAACTATGAACTACTATTTTACAGAAATGGAGATTCCCAGGAGCAGGAAACTGCTGTTGGATATCCAAAATCCATTATTTTCATCTGGAGTTTATTGCCTTGGCAAGCAAGAGTGCGATAAGAGGAGCAAAATTAAAAGGCTGTTCTAAAAATGTGGCTCTTTTTCAGCCTCAAAGTATACTCAGAATCACAAAATCACAGAAATCAGTGCTTAACAAGTATGACAACAATTGAAAAGCTAGATCTGAATGCTTTTTATATTTGAAGCAAATTCCAATCACTGTATCTGAACACCTAATTTTATAGAGCTGCAATTTGGATCTGAACTTTGCATCCTAGCATGTTTAGTTTAGAAACATTAAATTAGTTTTAATCCTCAGCAGTGAAAACCTGCCACCATTCTATGCTGGCAGCAATATACAAAGGCGTGAGCAATACAATCACCTCAGAGGAAATGCTGCTTTACTATTTTCCCTCAGTTTGACCCTTGCTAGCATGCATGAATCAAATCAAGAGCTTGAAGATTTTGCAGACCTGGATTAACATATTTGTAAGGCTCAGTTGGATTTCCACAAAGAAAGTAGATATGGAAAGAAAAACTCTTTGTTGCTTATGGAAAGTCTGATAAACATGTGGTCAACACCTGGATTTTAAAGGGATTCTGTTCCTGGCTCAATAAAAGTACAATAGCCACCTTCTGAGGCATTCAAGCAATAAAACAAGATGATAGCAACAAAAAGAGCTGCCACATGTCATTTTCTTCACCTCTTTGATTTTGTTCAATAACAATCAACTTTTAAAAACAAAAGAGGAAAGTAACAGGTTAAAAAGAATATTTATTACAAAATGTGTATTAGAACATGGGAACACATGTACCATGAGGCATATGTTTTCCAGTTTGTACTGTGAAAATATCATATTGTTGAATACATTTCCATATGACAGTGTTTTGCATCTTGGAAATGCCTGATAAAACTGCTGTATGCGAATGATGTAAAATTAATGCTTACTGGAGTTTCTGTACATCCCACTGACCTCTGCAAGGTTAATGAGAGAAAATTCTGTCCTTTAAGCATAAAATATTGCTGTTTAGTGCAGGCAAATATATGCACAAGAAATTGCACTAAATTAGGATTGAATTCTTGCTAGATTTTCTGCCAGTATACATTAGAAGAAAGGCAAAAGGCATCTCCTCACTAACATAGCTCTCAGTAATCAGGAGATGCATTGGCATAGCAGCCCTTTTGGAATTGTTGGACTGTTGTCCCTATTCAGCTTGTAGAGTAGATTAGAAATATTATCTCCCCCCCTCCAAGGTACATAGTAAATATAACACTACTACCAGAAATGTATGGGCCCGAGTGAGAAGACAACATGTGGCACATCAGACTTGTAAGTAATTTTTTATATATCAGCCATCATGCCTCAAGCCTGGTCTGACTAGCTGCTTTAGGGAGTGAAATACTCTCCCCTATGGGAATAAATGGAGACTTGCTCCATTTTAGATATATTAACTTTTAATGTTCTGGTGATAGATGAGACAAATCCTATTCCAAAAGTCAGGACTGTGGGGCTTTCCTCTCGTTTGTGCCAATGAATGTAAGGCATTCACCAGTCAGGGCTACCAACCAGCCAAAACTAGGAACTTACAGGAATACACTGTATCTTTCCTATGGAAATTTTCCTATGGGAAATGAGAAAAGGATGGTGAAAGGCTTGCTTCCACTCTATATAGAGGTTTAACTCTTTCCTAAATAGATAAGTCTGGCAAACTTTCCTGGAATTGCAGTGCTATGTCTACAGAGGCTGAAAAGGGATCTGAAGTTCTTATAAACAGCAAAGTTCTAAGAGTTTATATCTAGAAAGGGTGAAAGATGTAATAACTCCAGCTTCACTTGTAAAAAAAAAACAGCAGAATTTTAAATTTTAAATAGCATATTGCTTCTAAAATTCATATAGTATTTGTTGCTGATCAAGACATTAGGCATATGGTTAGATGTGAGATTCAGGTAAGCCAAATCCATTTCAGTATCTTGTTGCCAACAGTTCCTAGAAAAAAATTTAAAGAAGTAACAATTGAGTTACAGATTAGAAGGGAAAACTCAGTGACCTCCCATTCTGCCTAAACATTTCTACAGTAATGAATATCTTCACTTCAATAAAAAAACTACATAAATATACAAAACAAAACCTGAATAAGAAAAAAAAGTGATTTTGTTATAGTGTATGGCAACACATTTCTAGAGAGAATCTAGATATTTCAGGTAGGATTTTTCCTGTTCACTAACACCGTGTTCAGCTGTAATTGCAAGTTACCTGCCTCGTGTCAGAGTTTTAGTAGAGTGCATTTTGGTTTCAGGTAGAACTTCAAAACAGCTAATTAAGCAAAACAAAAACAGAGAAAGACAATGTCCATCCACTGAGGCAACACTACATATGAGGACTGAAGCAGCTCAGTTGCACGTCAAAGTACATGTGCATCACACTTTGAAATCTTAAGCCCTATTATGGGGAAACACAAAGAACATGAATTTGCTTCTCTGCTATTAACAGATATCATTCACTTTTACTGTATACATCAAGCAGCCAAGTAACATATCTTTTTAGGCAGAATATTTGCATTAAGCAGCTTTCAGCAAAGAAACTATATAGTTGCCAAAGGAACAATGATTTTTATTTCATGTTTAAAAAGGGGTTTACAGACTGAAGCAAACTTGGAAAAAAGAAAAACTTTAATGGTAAAAAGATGTAACTGGCTGTGGGGAAAGAATAGATGTAATTATTATGGGTTTGTTTTTAGAAACTGTCTGCTTAGAAGAGTCAAAAACTCTTTGCTTTTGAAAAATTCACTCTGTTTCTCAGATTTTCTGGTTTATTTCTGTTATAGACATATGTAAATTTATATGTAGGGCATTATCTGAAGCAATACAACATATTTAAAGACAGAGAAATGATGGCATTGTCCACTCCATATGTTAAAATGTCATAAAACTGTTTTAAAAATTATGATTTTGTTAAAAATAAAAAATAGTTTTAAGAATGCAATGTTATAGTTCTTTCATTTGTGTTCTCACTTCTGAGCCTTACAAATAACTCAGGTGGTAAATTCAATCTTTTTACACCAGTTTTATAGGCTAGAAACTTACTTTTTAAATGTGAAAGAAGGAATTCTTATACACTCTTTTGATTGCAGGATTTGGTGCTATAAGAGAAAACACCATAAATGTTGAGGGTTACCACAATGAAAGCCAGTTAAAAGAAAATAAATACCATGGCAGATTATGCCTGAGAAGCCATACTGTAGAAATACCTTGTGTGGACTGAAAAACTGTTGGCATATATATATACTGTAGTAACGTTTATGGCTTTGCAAGTATTTTCTGCCTTTTCTGCTCAGTTATGGTTTACCCTGAGCAGCCCTTTCTTTTCTTTCTTATAAGGAACATGAAACGTATAGTCCCTTGATTAAACTAGAAATCAAACTGAGTCCCACATTGCAGATCTAAATCAGGAGCAAAAAGTTCTTAAAGAGTCAGCTGCAGAATATTTACTTTTCTGTATACAGGACAGCGACCACTCCTCAAGTTAGGACATGATTAAGGATTTTCCTATACTTGAAATCAGAGAGATCATTTTTCATATTCAGCTTTTCTGAAAATAGTGCATGAGTCTCTAGAGTGCTAATTGTCTCTGCGAGACAGACCAGGAATGTTGCCTCTGTCTTCCAGAGGCATTCATAATGTAACATTAGGTAGTGATTGCAAATGTTGGTCTCATTTTTTTTTATATTTGAGAGATTTATCACATTCATGAAAGCAAAATAAACTCCTAGCCACATTAGCTATAATTTAACAAAATATTGTGTTTGCTTGTTTAAATAAATCAGTTGCTAAACCCTAAGGTCTTGAAATAAATAAGTTAAAGGCCATCTTAATATGGATCTAGGACTGGAATCTCTCAGAACTTGGTCAGAATGAGCTATAGGTAAAATAAGGGAGGTGAAGGAAAGAGGGAAATCTGAGATCAATGAGTTTCCTGCTGGGAACACCCAATGGTTCAAACAGATGTAGACTCCAAGGAAGAGAAGTGGTACAACAATAGGTAGCTCAAATTCTTGAACATATTCTACTCAGAAAATACAGCTTGATTACAACACTCAGAAATATATGAGTCCAACAGTCCAGTCACCCTTCCCAGAGACATGCACAGTAAATTTCTTGTAGAACTCTGCTTAGACAAGTTCTGAGAGCGTGTGTGGTCTTCTATTTAGCTGGTCAAGTTAATCTCTCTGTGGTAAGGGAAAATCACTAAAGTATATGATTTTAACACAGGACAATAAAGTGACTCCAGAGTTTTATTCTAAACTTACTGACTGAACCACTCTTAATGTGATAAATGTTTATGGATTCTTCTAATTACAAGTCTGGTTTAAAGCTAAGGCACTTAGAGAATACAGCTCTCTTTCATAAAGTTTCTGAGGTTTCCCTATAATAATCAATTACCATAATGAGTTTTTTTAAAGCTGCCATTTGTCACTTTCTTAAAATATATAAACTACCCAGTATAAAGATAAATAGCAAGAGCCAGTCTACCCTGAGGCCCTCTACTGAAGACGTCCATTAAATCAAAATCAACTGGAAAACCTGTTGGATTTTATTTCAAAGTCAATCCTGCTTGTGCTAAATAAAAATCTTCAGAAAACAAGTGTAGCTTTATGGCAAGAAACACTGCTTTCTTAATAGAATCTTGGAAAAAAAAAAAAAAGTTGGTCTTAATCCTTGAAACCAAAGTCAAAGTGGCTTTGAAGTAAAATAGGCAACTACATAAATCTGAGACAGGACTAGGGAAATCATATACCATCTGCTTTTAGTCCTGACTGCATCTTTGATATCTGCCACAATCTTTGAAGGTGGCCACAGTTTCAACAGTGTTGACATGGCAGATTCCTTTGCTGGGCTGACTCTGCTGTAGACAACTTCGTTAGTTTTCAAGATCTGTGTTGGTGAAACCAGGCAAAACCATCATGCTCTGACTGCTTCATCTCTTGTCAGCATGACGTCATTCTTCTCACTCCTAAATTTAATATGCATGATTGCTTAGTAGCAATAATGTAATGTCTTTGCTTAAAAGGAGTGTTCACTTAGGGCGCTGTTGCAGTACACTCTAAGCAAATAATTCACAGATATTCTTGGTACATGTACTTTCAGGTTTTGAATTTTTCTTGGATATTTGGCCAGACTTTTATTGCATACATAGGCTCTTGAATCTCCTACAAGTTATACCTTGTATAAGTAAATGTTCCAACAGTCCAAGAGCCCAAACAAAACACAAAGTTGGAACAAAAACACTTTGCAAAGCACAATTGCTGCTTTGTTGCTGGCATTCCTGGCAAAAACTGATGGCTATGTCAGCAGGAGAACCACTCAGGGTTTCTTTTATCAGGGGTCCTGTCAAAGAGGCTCATATTCTGTGAATGAAAAGAGGATTTTAATTTCCTTTTTTTTTTCCCTCCCGAACAAGAAAATAAAATGCAATGTATTCAAACAGCATGATATCTCTGACACCCTGAGACTATTTGTGTTTAACATCTAAGTCAATGCCACCCAAATAAATATGAGAAGATAATTACAGATGGACAAACAGGTACTTTGGGTTATGTATACTTATTGGAAATTTGTACTACATGAAGACCTCCAGGAAAAGGCAGTTGACAGTTCCTTTCCAAAGACTGTAGTGCATAACCACAACTACAGTAAGAATGAATAATTTTTAGCACTCTTTGCTTAACAGAGGATTTCTCTAACTGTATTTAATAAATACAGTTTCAAAACAATGACAAAAGTCATTATTTAGTTAGCAAGTAATACTATGAGAACAGAAATGAGTAAGCTTTCAGGAGAATATCTGTTTCTTCTAAGCTTTGTTTAGTATATCACTGCTTTTCTCGTTCTTCAAACTACAGTGAGAATTTTGTGAGGATGCTTACTTGCTGTTAGTTTATCAAGTGCCTGCTGTTTATTCAGTTCCAGAGGTTCTTGGACCTCTTGCTCATTCAGAAGCGCTTTGGATGCACTCAGCTGTACTATGTCCATCCTAAAGCCTGCAGGAGTACTGCCTTCCCTCTAATAGAGGACATTTTTAGAGTCATGCACCTGATTAGGGTTACAGATGTGAAAGACAAGGATGATGTCATAGGATTGTTTGTACAAAGTTGGTTTAATTTGCAGCAATCTTGGAAATTCTTCTGAAAAAAGCATATGTTGTTAGAAAACCATAGCGGATGAGTTGTGCTGATCCCATTCTTCTTTCTTAACTGAAGATAAATCTATTCTTTCAAATGTACAGGTGACCATGACACAGTTCAGACTCTCACAACATGGAATCTACATTCCAGTTGTGGATCTATTCTCTTTTGATAGATCCAAAGATTTTGTAACCCGTACTTGAATATCTTAAGGTTCTAATCTGTTCTTTTTAATGTTGTTCAATGAGTTCTGTATTAGGTATACCCTTTCTTTAGGTAACTGTGATGTCATACCACAGAATCACAGAATCACAGAATCACAGAATGTTAGGGATTGGAAGGGACCTCAAAAGATCATCTAGTCTAATCCCCCTGCCGGAGCAGGAACACCTAGGTCAGGTCACACAGGAACGCATCCAGGCAGGCCTTGAGTGTCTCCAGAGAAGAAGACTCCATGACCTTTCTGGGCAGCCTGTGCCAGTGCTCTGTTACCCTCACTGTGAAGAAATTCTTCCTCATATTTATGCAGAACCTCCTATGTTCCAGCTTGCATCCATTGCCCCTTGTCCTATCATTGGGTGTCACTGAGAAGAGCCTGGCTCCATCCTCATGACACTCACCCTTCACATATCTATAAACATCAATGAGGTCACCCCTCAGTCTCCTCTTCTCCAAGCTAAAGAGACCCAGCTCCCTCAGCCTTTCCTCATAAGGGAGATGTTCTACTCCCTTAATCATCTTTGTGGCTCTACGCTGGACTCTCTCAAGTAGTTCCCTGTCCTTCTTGAACTGGGAGGCCCAGACCTGGACACAATATTCCAGCTGCAGCCTCAGCAGGGCAGAGTAGAGGGGGAGGAGAACCTCTCTCTCGACCTACTAACCACCCCCCTTCTAATATACCCCAGGATGCCATTGGCCTTCTTGGCCGCAAGGGCACATTGCTGGTTCATGGTCATCCTGCTGTCCACCAGGACCCCCAGGTCCCTTTCCCTTGTGCTGCTCTCCAACAGGTCAGTTTCATTACCTTGTGTATACATGTAATTTTATATCACAGAATCACGGAATATTCAGAGTTGGAAGGGACCTCCAGAGATCATCTAGTCCATATCCCCTGCTTAAAAGCAGGATCCCCTACAGCACATCACTCAGGACTGCATCAAGGCAAGTCTTGAAATTCTCCAGAGAAGGAGACTCCATAGGCATCTGCTCTTGAACAAAAATATCTTCCCTTTATGAATTTACTTTTCCAAGAAGTTTATTCTACTGTAATTTGTTAGACAACACTGAACTGTCTGGCCTTGTTTGGTTATATACAGTTCTTACATAAAAATTTTGAAAATATCTCACTGACTTAAAAGCCTAAATTTCATTTTTAAAAATTACAGTTGTATTTCAAAGACTAAAGGACTAAATAATTTATCTTATACAAGAGTGAGATGGTGTCTGTGTTTTCTATTAAAATTGTGCATGCATTCAACACAGGGCTCAAAGAAAAGCTTACCCTGACCTTACTTAACCTGTCCCAAAAGCTCTGCTGGATGGCTACTGTCAGCAGTCTCCTACCTGCCATGTGCTCTGGTTAAAACTTATTTGTATGCTGCAGATTAGTAGTACCAGAAGTCACCAGTGCCATTCCCACCGTATTTTTATTCCTGAATTTATGGGTCTTCTACTGGTCTTACCACCTGGGGGAAAAAACAAGTCTATTTCCCAGATGAGGGCCACTGAATAAACATGCGGACAGTGGGGATGTTCACTCTAACTTAAGGCTCATTTGTATAAGTCCATTTACAGGGCTCAAGCTAAGTGAGAGTAACTCCAATGAAAACCTCTATTGTAAATGTATACATACCCAGAAGATCCCTAACCCTGCATTTTTCTTGAACGTGCATGAAGCCAAATTTTACAAAATCTTTGAAGTGTCCTTTCATTTGCTACCTGGAAGCAACCAAGTGTTTGAGCAATTTGGTGCCATGCAGCATATCTGCAACCCTGTATGAGATTCACAAACTATATGTTTTCCATACCATTTTCAGGCCTTGATCCAATAAGGCAATGTTTGCAAGATTAAAATAAACATTCCAGGGCACTGAAACTTGATCATCCATATTGTTAAATTGTTCAATTGGCCTCAGCACAGTTTTAGCCCTGACTAGCTAAAACTTGCTTTTGAAAACATTTACCAGGCACAGTTACAGAGTTAGTGCTACTCACAGACTATTCACAAGAGGCAGTCCGAATGAAGCTGTCCTATTTTTAAAGCTAAGAGAGTTTAATAGTAGGGACACTTAACATTCTTCATCAACTCAATGCCAAAGTACGCTCCCAACATCTTTAATTTACAAGTATGGATATAGCCTCAGAGTTCTCAAACATGTTTAATACAAAAGGCTGTTGTGGTAATGGTAGCAATGAGGACACTGTCACTGCTGCCATACCAGTGTGACTCAATAGCTCCTGTCCTAGAGCATTACAAGATTGGCTGAAAACTTATTTATAATTTTTAAGAAAGTATATTTTAAAATATAAGTAAGTCTCAAATTAAAACATTAGACAATGTATTTTGACCAACACTGAACATGCCATGTATGACTATCTGTTCAAGTAATACAATTATACCAGATACAGATTCTACCTTGAAGTATTGAATGATAAATCTGAATTGGTGGAAATCACTAGGAAGACAACTGGACCCAGAGTCTGTTGAAATGAAATTCAGCTATTGGCAGAAGCAGAATCTTTCACAGTTGCACAGAGAATATTTTCTTCATTTCTGTCAAATTGATTCAATTACTAGCTCACTGAGAGGTGAGAAACTGACTGGGAGTTGAAAAAATTATAAAGATTTGTTTTCTTTCTCCAGTCTATTGTTACAAACCAGGTGCAGGAGGATGAGATCTACTAATTCTAAAATCCCAGTGATTATGAGGGCAAAAAGGAAATGGTTCAGTCCCTCTTTCTAGATAAGTCTGTAACCCTTGGACAGGGGGTTCAGTGCTCTGTCATTCAATGCTTAATTTGATGCAGCACAACTCTGTGACCTTGGATCAGTTTTACTGAGAAAATTGTTGTTTAAGGTGTGAGAAAATCCATGAGCTAAAACCATAAAAGATAAGAAAAGTAAAAACACAGTCAGAATTGAAACTCTTGAGATGGTGACAGCAGCTCAAGGATTCAAGAAGAAAAATACTGACATGGAAAGGTAAAAAATGCTGAGACAAATAGCAAATCACTGGATGTCAGTAACGCAGCAACACTGAGGAGTAGCTCCTTCCGTGACCAATGGAGGCCTCTGCTTCTCTATCTGATAGACCTCCAGGTACTCATCGGGTTTCTCAAGGGAAGGAGGAGAGAGGGTGAGTGTACCAAACCTTGGCCCAGTCACAGGTAGTGTCGAGCTCTCTGCTGTGTTTATTAACCAATAAACAGCTACTGCATACTCTTAAAATGTGTATATCCTCTCTGAAGAGCTTCTTTCCACAAGACAAGAGATGCTTGGACAAAAATGACCTAGTGACTGAGGGCTACAGGTGGTTTAATGTAGAAAAATAAAATGCAAGCTTGTTAAATAAATTCATGCATTCCTTGTTTAGAAGCAAGTTAATTCTGTTTTACTTAAATTAAAAAATATGAACAATATTTCTGCTTCATTAAAAGAATAGTCTTTTCTGAAGAAATCAAGTATAAAGACATGATATTCATCTAGTTGAACCAAACTAAAAAAAATATAGCGATCACCATATGCTAACACAATGGAAACTTCTATTAGAATTAGCATAAATGCATATTAGCAGTAAATGTGCTCAAATAAATGTGCAAAGATTTTGTATATCCAACTACATAACAAAGAGAAGCATCAAATACAAAACCTGCTTCAACAATGTATTTTAATGTTTGCCAAACATTAGGAATCTGACTTTTTACAGGAGAATAAATAAGCAAATATGAATTCAAAACAACACAAACAGAATTATTTAAATCAAAGTTTTATGAATGTAGAAAGCTGCTATACAATTTACCCAAGCGGAGAAAGACTTCATGTAATTCAATCCTCTGCAGGAATATGAACCCACAATCCCTAGAAAAATGCCTAGCCACCAAGATGAGTCTATGTGGAAGAATAAGACATGAAAATCAAACTTTAATTTCATCCTCCTGAAATATTAACAGAAAAAATACTAATTACATTAGAAAAAACACATTGATTTTGTTAAATATGACTATGACATTCACTTGGGAAAAAATGAGGTTTATATTTCTATCATGCTCTCACTTCTCTATATTCTCTAATTTTAAATATACTACCAGAAAACCATTGCTATTGAAAATAGAACTGACCATCCTGGGGCTGTGGGATTCTGGAGTTTTTTTCTCAAGAACATGTATATTACACATGGAGAGAGTTCAGGGCTATGAGTTCTAGTTTTCAAGTGGAGGTGAACCACTTTCCGTACTACCTAGAGCTGGCTGCCCTGCTCCCAAAACACTGTGTCTTCTACTAGAAAGATAATAATGTTGAAAATGATTATGATGTTTGTGAATGTGGTATTAAAATTTGCTGAAAGCCAAAAAGGGCTTAGGCTCTTACGGGATTTTTTTTCCTACTTCGAAAGTTTGACTTAAATTCTTAAATCATTAAGGTCCAGATTCATAAAAGCATTACAAATTTAATCTCAAAATCTTCAGTTCTGAAAAAAGTATAAATTGTCTGCTGCATAACCCTGAAAGCAGATAAACATCACTATTGTCTTAGTTTTTTGCATTAAATGTTTTTTTTTTAAGGTCTAAAAAAAACCCTCCTCAGAACAAAAAAAAAAAGAAAATTAAATTGCAGGCCTGCTGTGTATATGCAATTATGAACAGAGAATATATATATTATTATACCTTGTTAATTAAAGGATTTATGATCAGTTACTCTCTCTACCATCATCTTCCTATGTGGCCTTTCCTAAACCAATTAGTCTCACTGAACCTTAGTTGAATTATAGGATGCATTTCTCACAAAGTTTCAGCGAAGTTAAATACATTACAGATTTGGAGGTCATTAGATAAAATTAGGCAAGGAATTTACATAGAGAAAGAAGGAAAGAACCCTCACTTTTGGCATAGTAAGCTCCTGTTGGGACATGTTGTGATAACTACTTGCAGATATGTTGCTTAGGTGCCCCTGGGTGGTTTGGAATTATGAATATAAATTGATCTTTGACAGTGGAAGGTGTAATACAGTTTTGGTTTTAGTTTGTTGCTTTTTTTTTTTCAGTTATATATCTCATCTTCTCTGCATTGTGTCTTCATATGAACATCAACAGAAAACAAAGAGGAGGTGTGAAATAAATAGGCTCCTCTGCAAGACTGAATAAAAATCAACCACAAGAAAAGGCATTTGTGAACCATTTGAATTTCTGTGTAGCTGAAATTCTTTCAGGAAATAGGATCACATTAAATGATAAAAGGAACTAAGAGGGAAATAAGAATTTATTAATTCCACAATTTTGAAGTATTATCTATCACAAGCAAAGGAGATGGAACTACCAAAATATAAAAAAAAAACCAGTTGAGAAGCTTCCCTGAGAAAAGGGGGAACATTCAGTGTGTAAAAGAGTTCTGAAAATTAAGTAGACAAGGATTTCAGATTTTTAATCAACATTTATATCAACATTTGAAGGACTATTTTTAACTACTTAAAAACTAATAAATGTATTGAAAACAGAGAAAATTGTCTAACAAAAGAGGAAACATTATTTAATTACATTGAAAGTTTTTGTGAAAAACATGTCAAGTAAGCCTCCATAAGGTATGATAGATAATTTGATATTTAGGATCAGTTTCAAAAGACTAAGGCAACATCATTAAAAGGATTAAAAACATGGATTTAAAAGAAAATTTTAAAAGTCAATAGTATTTACACATAGAACTTACACTGGCTGCGTAATTACAGAAGGCAGATATTTAGATACTGGTCCAAAGTCTGCTTTTGAGGCTTAATGGAAACTAATTTCAAAGGATTCAGCTCTGCATGGCTAGCTCTTCATCAGGAAAAGGAACCGAAGACAACTGCATGTGACACTGACTCTGTGATTGCCTTGTAGCCTGGTGGTTACAGGTACTACATGCCTTATGCCTACTAGCTTGATAGACTGCTTTAGCTTGTGAATGTCCTTGATTGGAACTGGAGGGGAGAGGGAGGGTGTGGAGGTAACTGTGCACAGAGACATCTGCTAAAATCAATATTTTAAAGTAGTCAGAAATAACACTGTTTCCCATAGCCAATTAAATATGAGTGGATATATAACATTTCATGTGGGAAAAAACCCCAGCAAAACATACAAGCAAAAAACATGCAAGCTGCAGGTGAAATAAGACTACAATAACTGTTGCAGCCCTAGATAGAAAAGGCTATGCAACTGTGGATACGTTAGGGTTAATGATTGCAAGTTCAAAATGTATTTGAGAAGAAGAAAATGAAAGTATTCTACAGAATAAAATGTGTGCTTTGGCAATGACTTATACAGAACACTGGGCTTACAGAAAAAGCACTGGTCCAGACAAATAACTTCTTTATTTATGTCAAGAATTTTTAAAATGCTACATTTAATTTTAATATCATGATGAGAAGTATTTCTCCTGCTTGATAGGCCTCATTACACTACACTGAATATAGTGTTTGCCTTATTTAACAATTTTTATCAATCATTTAGCAATGGATAATACACTCAATGTCGATAGAAATACAAGTAACAAAGGCACAAGGGTACAATCAACTAGGAAAAACAATTTTTGTCTTAGTGCATGATAATACTACCACAGTGAAATAAGAAAAATGTCTGTTGCTATTAAATGAAATATATCAGGATGGTAAGGAGAATCTTAATGAATTCTAGTTTTATTTTGTGAAAACTCTGAATCATTATGACTTTTATTATGCTCTAGCTTATACTTCCTATTCTAAGGAAACCTGGGTGTGGCTAACATTTCTGTTAATAAATAGGCCAGTCACAGTTTATGGGAACCTGAATACATCTTAATTCAGAAGAATAAACTGGTATCTGCCAGACAAAGCTAATTCTCTTTCATCCAGGGAAGGCTTCGAGTTTGGAGAGCTGAAATGAATGTAAAACATCCTTATTGAGGCCATAGTATAATATATACATATATCCTACCAAAAACCTCTAAAACCAAAACTTCAGACTGATACATTTAATATCCTAGGTAATGGAAAAGTATTTAAAGTTCTTCAGTTTCTCAGGCATTTACATAAAAAAATAATTACTCTTTCTATGTATAGGTACTAATATTGATCTCTAATTTAATCATATGCTTCTTTATTTAAACGAAGAGCATGTTAAAACCTCTTCCTTTGCCTAAGAGAGAACTAAAATAAGCATAAAGATTTCATATGATACCATACCCCTGTTGCTGCAAGTTGCTGAGGCCACCAATGCACAATGAATGTGTGTGAGTTGTGATGCCTATCAATCTATTAAGCTGATCATCAAATCGTTTTCTTAGAGCTTCTTCAGCCTTACAAAGTCAAACTGTGGTTAAGAGCCCATCAGTCCTTCACACTGATGTGCTCTAAAGATTCTGGACTATGTTTATCTCAACAGCAAAAAAAACCTCACAATGACTTGTCTGTTAAGCACTTGTGATTCTGTATGAATAATAAAAAATAATATAAATATTCAGCAGAGATCTACCCTGGCAAATGGAATATTTTTGTTTTCCATTAGCCCTTTTAAACTAATTAATGAATTAATGAGTGAAAAGAAGCAATACCAGACCTCAGTAGACTGAAGTGAGGTCACTCTGGTGCCATTTCCAATTAACATTAGCATTTCATATGCATTATATACTATTGAATGCTGAATCTTTGTGGGTTGGGAGTATTTTGTAGCTGGAACAAGGGACCAAGGACCTGGAACTAGGTTGGTTCAATTATTTGTTCTTCCACTGACTCAACTTGTCTCCTCCAGCAAGCCACCAAAGGTGGCAGCTACCAGTGTATCTACCTGGAAGAGTGATGTGAGGCATAATTAACTAATAGCTTTAAAGCACTGGGCTATAACCCGAAGAAAGGAACAATAGACGTACAAATCATTTTACTATTTTTTGAAATCTGCATATAAATGGACCACCATATTTGGAGGCCTGTAGATGTTGGTTTTGTTGTGTTTTTTTTAATGAGACTACTGACAGCCAACACTACTAGCTTGCCATGTGAAAGAACTACCAGAGAATATAATTTTACTTGTGTAGCTAAGCAATGAAAGAGAGGCTTCTCTCTGGTAATTTTTCAAAATGTTGCATGGGGTTTTAACTATGTGACTCTTACTGACTTAAATGGGAGTCATGCAGCTAAAAACCCATACAACACTTTGAAAATGTATCCCTAAGTGTTTTGTCAATAATAGTATGTGAGTAATAAAATGGGATTCATTCTTTTCAGCGTAAGACATACAAACATTATGTTTATATCAGCACAATTACTGACTTTCTGTAGGTTGATAGCTAGTCTTTAGTCATACTATAATTGGCATCCTGATCACATACTGTCATTTTAATGTGTTCTTCAGAACACACATTATGTTATTAGATTCTTGCTGTGAAAGAAGTGCAGAACAACTATATCATAAAAAACTGCAATAATACTAACTCAAAAAATCATTCCCTATTCAAAAGGTGATATAGATTAGTATCTACCTGAGTAATAATTTTCTAGAAATATTTCCAAATTGTGAAAACACAGGTAATTTCAGGGGAAAAAAAAAAAAAGATAGATCCACTGTATACTGCCTGTACTGAGAAAAAAACAACATACAGAATGGCTCTGAAAGGATTGTCTCAGGCAGTCAGAAGGGAGGAATCCTGTGCCCTTCCTGATTGATAGCTTAAGCTTATGAAACATTTTCATATTGAAAAATCCTATGTATTCTGGTTGGATAACAACAGCGAAATATTTGGAAAAGTTCTGGTTTTGTGGTATGTCTCATTAGCTGTAGACATTATTCACAACTCTGTTAACTGGCTGGTGCCCTTATCCTTCGGTGATTTTGAGACGATAGACAAACCAAATGCTGGGACTTGTAAAATGGATTATTCTTGTCATGGTTATTGAGGAACAATTATTATTCAATAATTAGTCTGCTATTTCTCATTGATTGCAAAGAAAATCCTGATCTTAAGCTGATTCTCAAGCTATTAAAGATGATTCATAAAAAAAAAGAAAGGAAAAAACTGCTGCACTAATCAATTCATGACACATAAAGAACATTTGAGAAGAAGAGGAGTTTAAAAGGGCCTGAGAGGTCAGAGATATAATAATGTGCTTAAAGTGGACATATGGAGGAAAAGGTGTGAAGATACCAGCTCAAAGAAGCATCATGCACAGGGGCTAGCCACAACATAGTCATGAGAGGAGAGTATAGGCTATTTCACTGTCTAATAAGACCATGTATGGAGTTATAACAATATTTTATTATTATATTATCTCTAAGTAGACATAGCCTTTATTTAGCTTATCATGTAGCTCATAAACAGAAAATGTGAACCCTAGAATCATCATGTTAAGTGCTTTTTTAGTAATGGGAAGACAGAAGAAGAATTACAAACTCACCTGCAAAGCTCTGCAGTATATGTTATCCTTGACCTGCCATTATAATCTGCTACTTCTACTGAAAAGAAGCTGCCAATTGTGCTATTAGGTGGTGATTTTATGAGGTAGACAAATACCTCCTAGAAAATATATGGCATTTTTTTGGTAATTCAGAAGATAATGTCTCAGCATTGGAAAAACAAAATGTAGATAAATAATTAACAACAGAATAGACCTGATTATGTTAATTTTCAATATATTGATTGGACAGTTATCATATATGTATCTATTCTTACAGATCTCTGGAAGATGAGAGATGTTTGCCTGAGTATTAAACAAGTTGAGACTTGTGTTTTTACTTCCACGACAAAAAAAAAAAAAAAAAAAGGAAAAAAAAGATTGTGAAAGCCTTAACACCTGCAGTAAGCAACATTTCATTAATACAGATAGTAATAAATATTTTGTGTGGTCAAGTCACTGACAGGTCCCCTCTGCTAAACAATTCTTTCCTATCTGGCAATTTCCATTATTTTTCAAGCATAACTGTCAATAAAATGCAAAAAAATTTTGATCAAGGAAAGACTTAGGTCCTATGACTACTAGGTTAATGGTGTAAATATATGGATATTCCACTATTGAAACACCCAGATTTCTTATTTAAATCTGCCCCAGCAGGCTTAGGGGATCAAAATAGAAAAGTCTCATCTGGTGCTGATTTTATCTCTCTGGGCTTCACGTCTAGTGTAGGTAAAGCACTTCACCAAAAACCACCTGCAACAAACCCAAGCTCTTCCTATATAAAATCTTTTATTGCAAATAGTTCATTCCATTCCAATATTGATATCTCATCTCTGTGTCTACAGGCAGGATAAGCAGTGCTGAAGACAGACTAGCCTTGTGTTTCTGCCAGTACTTTGACAAAGTCTGAAAGTGGTTTCCAAGCAGGCTTAAATGGACCAGTACTTCTATTTTTCCTGCTGTTTTTTTTTTTTTTCACACTTCTTAACAAAGCAGATTTTATTAAACAACGGATTAAATGATAATTTAACGTCTTTCAAATTTGTTATTATGTTTCTGACTTTATTACAAAGTGTGTTTTCCAACTGAAGTAACATGCTTTTGTATATGAAGTATCATTAATGCAGGCACCAGTGTGTACAATTTATAGACCATTCTTAAATTGCTTTATCTTTAAAATGATGTTGCAAAGCAGTCATTTAATAAGCAGTTAATGTGATTACGTAAGAGCTGTATAATGACTTAACATGATTAGATATTTTATGTGTTTCTCTTCACAAAATAACCAAGTAAACGTACATGAAACGATTCTGGAATAATACTATGTATATTGTGTTGATAAACTAGAAGGTGAATTTGTTAAAAGTTAGCCTCATTGGCTGTGAATTTGCTTCCTTCCTGGGATGTCTACACTGTTGTCATTGCAGAGAATGCTGCTCTTGAGGACACACCAGGGTTAACTTGAAATCTGTTCAAGTGGAAGTGTCAATAGACAGCCACGGTCACATGGAGCTTGGTTTAACCATCTGAACACTTCATTTGCTTCTCCAGCAGCTTCTGCAGCCCATACTCAGCTCCTTGCTGCTGAAACTATACTGCCATCAGTACTTCTGCTAGCTAGTATAAAGCTTCTGCAGCTTATTCTAAGCAAGATGCGGTCACAGCAGTGCAGGTATAGCTTTTATGGAAATTAACCAGAAAGTTTCTGAAGGTGTATTGCAGACACTACGGACAGCACAGAAAAGAACAATCACACTGAAAATTATCATAAATCACCTAACTTGAACAGGCTTTGCTGCAGACTGGGTTAGTGCTTAATCATTTTAGACAACATATTTAGTGCAAATCAATGCATACAACCAGTACCAAATTCACTACAGGTGTGAGCAAGCATGACTTCAACTGAGCTGTGCCTGCTTATATTAGATTTGGCCTAAGCTCAGAGTGGCTTTCATCAGCTATAGTTTACAGTGCTCCAGATGATATATCTCTTGCCATAGCATAAAAGTAGTAATAAAAAGAAATACAAGGATGAACTGTGTTATGATGACCACAATCTACAGTTAGAGGTTAGATGTATAGGAGGCATTATATAGGTTCAACAACATCTGCCATATTTCTTTGTAACATGGTTTTCTAAGGATTCTGGTAGGCCAGCTCTGTTAAAGGAATTTTCTGCTCCTTACTGCCCTACCCTTGTCCTCTCTTGCAGGCTGTTTCCTCACTGCCAGCAGTGGCTACATGAGTAGCGTATCAATGCTTCAGCTGGCAGTCCAGCACCAGCACAGATCCACTTATAGGAGCACCTTTAGTTTTTCAGAGTGTGAAAACAGCACTTGCAGCGTGGACATGCTTTCCATTCTGCATCTCCAACATGGAACAGGGAGTTCCCAGCAAAGGGCTGTGGCACACAGCTCAATCTACATTGCTGTAATCTCTGCACTGCTGTTCCAGTCACTGTTTAGACAAGGAAGAGCTTAGGTCCTATGGAAACAGAGACAGTAGAACTACTGCACCCAAAAGCTGTGTCTTTGCTAGAGAGAGAAGGTGCTTTCTGAAGTCAACAGAAGCAAAAACTGTAGTGACAAAAAAATAGATCAATTCCTAAGCAAACAAAAAAAGACGGAATGAAAGACCAGTCTTTAACACCATGTAGTTAACTGAGGAAGACAAAACTGGATGTGGGAATCCAGACAGAGATCCCAGGAAAGGATGCAGCTCTGCAGGCAACAGGCTGCAGGGAATGCCACAGCATCCCCTTGGTAACAGGGGGCTGTATGCACTGCGAGCAGGTGAATGATCTGCTCAGCCTGGTGATGGAGCTAAAGGAGGAGGTGGAAAGGCTGAGGGCAATAAGGGAGTGTGTGAGGGAGGTAGACTGGAGGAGTCAGGCCCTACCATCCTTGAGGACAGGGCAGTGGGTGCAGGCTCCCCTAGAAAGAGAGGATCCCCTCCCTCTTCCTGTACCTGATGGCAAGGGAGATAAGAGGTAAGGGGGAATGGAAACTGGTCCCTGCTCGACGAGGCAGGCGAATCCCCTCCCAGCCTCCCATCCCTTCCTGGCTACCCTTGCAGAACAGGTATGGGGCTCTCGAAATGGAGGGACAACTGGAGAGGCAAACAGACAAAAATGGAGACGAGGGTCCATCAGAAGGGTCACCCAAGGCAAGTCAGTCTCCCCCACAAGTTAGGACCAGCTCTAACAAGAAGAAGAGAAGGATAATTGTAGTTGGTGACTCCCTTCTGAGAGGAAGAGAGGCCCCCATATGCCGACCGGTTTGAAACGGGGAGGGGATAAAATTGGGCCTGATAGAGTTGAACTCAAAGGAGGCAGACCACAACTGGTAAGGAAGCCGTCAGCCCGGCTCAAGTGCTTCTACACTAATGCACACAGCATGGGCAACAAACAGGAGGAGCTGGAAGCCATTGTGCAGCACGACAGCTGTGATGTAGTTGCCATCACAGAAACGTGGTGGGATGACTCTCATGAATGGAGTGCTGCAATGGATGGCTATAAGCTCTACAGGAGGAATAGGCGAGGTAGAAAGGGCGGTGGGGTGGTGCTCTATGTTAGGGAGTGTTTTGACGGTATGGAGATCGATAAGTGTGATGAGACAGTTGAATGTTTATGGGTTAAGTTGAGGAAGGTGAACAAGGCGGATATCCTGCTGGGAATCTACTACAGGCCACCCAACCAGGATGAAGAGGTCAATGAACTGTTCTGTAAAAAACTGGCAGAAGCTGCAAAGTCACAAGCCCTTGTTCTTGTGGGGGACTTCAGCTTAACAGACATCTGCTGGAAATATAACACAGCAGAGAGAAAACAATCCAAGAAGTTTCTGCAGTACATGGAAGATAACTTCCTGACTCAGGTGGTACGTGAGCCCACCAGGGAAGGTGCCTTGTTAGACCTGTTGTTCATGAACAGGGAAGGACTGGTAGGTGATGTGGTGGTCGGAGGCCGTCTTGGGCTGAGCGACCATCAAATGTCACAGTTCTCTACCCTTTGCCCAGTTAGGAGGGGGGCAGCAAATCCATCACCTTGGACTTCCGAAGGGCAGACTTCAACCTGTTTAGAACACTGGTTGAGAAAGTCCCTTGGGGAACAGTCCTAGAGGGCAAAGGGGTTCAGGAAGGATGGACTCTTTTCAAGGAGAAACTGTTAGAGATGCAGGAGCAGGCTGTCCTCATGTGTCGTAAGACAGACTGGCGGGGAAAGGGACCAGCATGGTTGAACAGGGAGCTCCTGCTGGGACTTAGGAGAAGGAAGAGAGTCTACCACCTTTGGAAGAAGGGGCAGGCTACTCGGGAAGAGTATAGGGATTTAGTTAGGTTGTGTAGGAAGAACATTAGGGGGGCAAAAGCTCAGCTTGAACTCAGCCTGGCCACTGCTGCAAGAGATAATCAGAAGAGTTTTTACAAATATATTAACAATAAAAAAAGATGCAGGGAGAATCTCCATCCCTTATTGGATGTGAGGGGGAACATTGTTACCAAGGATGACGAAAAGGCTGAGGTACTTAACGCCTTCTTTGCTTCGGTCTTTAACAGTCAGACCAGTTATCCTCATCGTATTCAGTCGCCTGAGCTGGAAGATTGGGATGGAGATCAGAATAAACCACTCATAATCCAGGAAATAGTAGTGAAGGACCTGCTGAGTCAATTAGACACCCACAAGTCTATGGGACCGGATGAGATCCACCCGAGAGTGCTGAGGGAGCTGGCGGAGGAACTTGCCAAGCCGCTCTCCATCATCTCTCAGCAGTCCTGGTTATCGGGGGAGGTCCTGGACGACTGGAAACTTGCCAGTGTGACGCCCATCTACAAGAAGGGCAGGAAGGAGAATCCGGGGAACTACAGGCCTGTCAGCCTGACCTTGGTGCCAGGGAAGATTATGGAATGGTTCATCTTGGGGGAGATCACGTGGCAAGTGCAGGACAATGGGGGGACCAAGTCCACTCAGCATGGGTTCACGAAGGGCAAGTCCTGTTTAACCAACCTGATCTCCTTCTATGATCAGGTGACCCGCCTAGTGGATGAGGGAAAAGCGGTGGATGTTAACTACCTGGGCTTCAGTAAGACATTTGACACTGTTTCCCACAGCATTCTGCTGCAGAAGCTGGTGGCTCATGGTCTAGACTGGTGGACTCTTCGCTGGGTTAAAAACTGGCTGGATGGCCAAGCCCAGAGAGTCGTGGTGAATGGAGTTAAATCCAGATGGAGACCGGTCACAAGTGGTGTCCCTCAGGTTCGGACTTGGGGCCAGTCTTGTTTAATGTCTTTATCGATGACCTGGATGAGGGGATCAAATGCACCCTCAATAAATTTGCAGATGACATGAAATTGAGTGGGAGTGTCGATCTGCTTGAGGGCAGGGAGGCTCTGCAGTGGGATTTGGACAGGCTGGAGCAATGGGCTGAGGCCAATTGTATGAGGTTTAACAAGGGTAAGTGCCGGGTCATGCACTTCGGCCACAACAACCCCATGCAGCGCTACAGGCTTGGGGAAGAGTGGCTGGAAAGCTGCCTGGCAGAAAAGGACCTGGGGGTGTTGGCTGACAGCCGACTGAACACGAGCCAGCAGTGTGCCCAGGTGGCCAAGAAGGCCAATGGCATCCTGGCCTGTGTCAGAAACGGTGTGACCAGCAGGAGTAGGGAGGTGATCGTGCCCCTGTACTCGGCACTCGTGAGACCACACCTTGAGTACAGTGTCCAGTTCTGGGCACCACAGGATAAGAAGGACATTGAGGTGCTGGAGTGAGTCCAGAGAAGGGCAACGAGGCTGGTGAGAGGTCTGGAAAACAGGCCTTATGAAGACCGGCTGAGGGAACTGGGGTTGTTTAGTCTGGAGAAGAGGAGACTGAGGGAGACCTCATTGCCCTCTACAGCTCCCTAAAAGGAGGTTGTAGTGAGGCTGGTGTTGGTCTCTTCTCCCAAATTACTAATGACAGGATGAGAGGAAATGGCCTCAAGTTGCATCAGGGGAAGTTTAGGTTGGATATTAGGAAGAAGTTCTTTCCTGAGAGGGTGGTTAGGCACTGGAACAGGCTGCCCAGGGGGTTGGTGGGGTCGCCATCCTTGGGGGTGTTCAAAAAACGTGTTGATGAGGCACTTGAGGCCATGGTCTAGTGGTTTAATGGTTAGGAATATGATGGGATAAAGCTTGGACTTGATGATCCTGGAGGTCCCTTCCAACCATAATTATTCTATGATTCTACGATTCTATGATTCTGTGAGGTGAAACAAAGAGAAGAAGGTTCCTTATACAGAGTCCCCAGCTCTCCATAAGCAGCAGCCACTTTGTAGACTGACAAAATCAGCACTTATTTCTGCCAGAGAAAATGCAGTGTGAAATTACATCAAATCTAATTACTCAGTTGTGGCTCATGAAATCAAGTACATGAATGGATGAGGTACAGCTCAAGAGAATTATGAACAACTTGGATTTCTTTGTTGGGTCATGCATTTAAATCCTCAGAGCTGCCCCACACTGCAAACCATTTTGTTAAACTGAAATTCACAAATGATAAAGCAGCTGGTTTGTTTGGGTCAAAGCCCATTGAAGCAGAGGCTGACACAAGCCTGCTAACCAGGGGAAGACCCAGGCTGTTGGGGATGGTAGCCTGTGCTCTACAAGACAGTTCCTTTGCCTGTGGTTTGACTTCATTCCTGGAAGCCAGAGAAGTGCTAAAAATGAATGAGAGCTTTGCCTGGTTGCCAGCACCTGTCGTTCTTCCATTCATTAACACTCCCTAATCTGAAAAATTCACCAGCCCTACAGGTTCCCACACCACACACCAGTTATGCTGATTAGAAAATTCACGCTTCAGTATTAGTGCTGATTAAAAAGATTTTCCTGTGCTTTATGCAGATGTTGAATATTCATCAACAGTGTCTGGTTTAAGAAATGATAAATAGCATAGGAAATAATTTTATAACTACATCAAAAACTTATTTGTAGTGTTCAGCAATGTCCCCCTACAGCCTAGTTTATAAACAAATTATCTGAATTATTAATTTATCATGCAGGGACTGCAAAAATGGGAAAAAATCCCAGTGGGTTATTACAGCCCTTCACAGGAAATGCATATCTCCTGGCACTAATGACATCATCAATAACAAGAAGTTTATTTCCAAAGAACTCAAAACAAAATTTAATTCACTGTATATGATATTTTCAAATTAAATATGAGTTAAGGGGTTCAGAATTGGGATTAATGTAGGAGTTCTAAAGTAAATTCTTCTTCTAGTAAATTAAAAACGATAACAACAACTACAATAAAAGTCCTTTCAAACTCCAAAATAAACATACAATTTAATGGAAAGATTCATTTCATCCGCTGACAATATAGAAATGATTTATTTCTGTCTGGAATCCCCATTTGTTTAAAAGAATCAGCAAGAAGGCTGGTAGATAGGGAGCATAACATGGGTCAGCGGTGCTGGAGCTGCGATGAAGAAGGAAATCTTGTCAATGAAATCCCCACTTTCCCTTACTTCTGGCAATTTTTCTCTTTCTGGATGACAACAGTACACAAAGTAAAGAGAGAGTAATCTTCACTGGATGATGTCCATTTTGAAGTTGTCTTTGAAAAAACAAATCAGACATACCAGACACATAATAGAGAACAGGACTACTTGGATTTCTACTGAAATTTCCTATGTTTGTTACCAAAGACAATTGGAAAACAAAATAAAATGAAAAACAAATCCAAAATGGTACCTTATAAAAGGAGAAATAACAAAGTTCATATTTATGACAACATAGAAAAAGTATTTGATGCTATGCTGGGAAAAAAAAAAAAAAAAAAGAACAAAATTTAAAAAGCAATAAGAAACCAAGGAAAACCCTACAAGAATGACAAGAATGTGAGAATTTCTCAAACTTCAGGAAAAGATGTAGGATTAGATTATAGGAATATGTCTGGTTTTACTATTTGAATATTCTGATATATGTACTATTAACACAGAATCAATGTCAAGTCCTTTTTCATTATTTCCTTTTGATAGAATTACATTTTAAAAACCGATTACTTTTTAAAAACACTTACCAATAAAACTTTAAGACACTGAAAAAAAAAAAAGGAGGAAATTTTTTTGGAAGCTGAAGCATCATTTGTTTACAGAAAAAGACAATGAATATGCAGGACAGATGCCAATATGAAAGGGGTCAAAAATTATATCACTGTATTTCTTTTCAAAGGAAAGATAAATAGTCTGTTACTGAAAAAAATGCTTTTTCTTTCATCATCCTTTGGCTCAATGCTCTACCAAGGGAGACATTATTGGCAGAAGCAGGAAACATGGATATTGATGTTTTAGAGAGAGAGAAGCAAATAGCTTCTCTGCAGCCCCTTCTGCAGCCTATCCGGAAGAATATATACTTCAAATCTATGAATCTGAAATGAAAAACTTGAACCAACAATCTGTTTTCCCCTTTTCCTTATGGTCACCTTTCTGGTTGTGACTTCTATGAAATCGTAAATATCTGGAAAGTATAGGTGGATAATCAATTTCCAAGAATTTTCTTAATAGTGGTGGTGATAAAAACAAGAAGCCAGGAAGCAGTGGTGAAAAAATGGCTGATTTCCCTTCATGACTTGTGAGACCTACGAAGTGAAGTCAGCAAGAAAAACTGAAGTTTTATGTTTCAGAGATTGGTAGGGAGGGAAGATGAGAGGGTATGCAATAACGGAGGAAGCTGAAATTTTACCGATAATTTACTAAAGTTTTTTTATTTTTAGAAAATCATTGTAACACAGTAACTAGTTTGTGAAATGCTGAGTGTGAGAGAGGTTTTATGAGGCTGTTAAAGGGTAGAGGAAAATCTTGTCTACAAAAAGTCACCACAATTGTGTACTGATGTGCAAAAAGATAAAATTATATATAATCATATTCACAGACTGAACAGCTGAGGTGAAGCCAGGTTATAATGGCTAAATTATATAAATGTGAAGTTATTGTTATTAGTGGTGCTTGGCTTTTTTGCTTTGGCATTTAGGAGCCATTCTGCTAGGCACAGCATATAAAATATAAAAAATGTCTGTCCAAAGGATCAAATAGTTTAAGGTTTCATTGTGTATTTTTCACTTTCCCAAGCCAAAAATTTATATTCCAAAAATCTGGGCAGCATCAGAAAGCCATTAAAATCCGCTAACCACAGAAACATTTCTTAATTTTCATCATATTGTTTCTATTCCCATAGTCTTGCTGATTTCATTAGCTGACTTACTTTAGCTATTGTAAACAGAAACTGCCACCAGCCTGAGATGCTGATGTTCATTTCTACCACACATGGAAGTGTGGGAACCTGTATTTTTCAGCCTTACAAAGCTAGCAAGAAAGAAAGGTTACTCCACTTTTCCAAAAGTATTGTGAGATGTTCCCAGTGCTGTGGAACAAACAGCAATGAGTCTTCAGGCATAAGACACAAGCTCTAGGATGCTAGGATGTGTTAAATGCTAGACCTTTTAAGAGATTTTAATATCTTTTCTTGAATTCTGTACAGTTAGAAATGTAGAAATGTGTAAAATACACAATAACTAGATCCAGGGTAAAGTATTACCTGCAGTCAGTGATATTCTGCAAATAACTTCTTATTTGACAATGCTTATGGTGAGGACACGATACTAGGAAGCAACACGGGGGTCAACACTGGGACCTGAGCAGGCAGAACGCGGTTTTCTTCCTCTGTCTACTCTGCCGGGCCATACGCAATTTGAGTTGGGACTAATTCTTCCCAGGTATTTGAACAGAGGCCATTGGCAGCAGGGCTGGTTTCAGAAGTGACCTTGATATGCTACTGTAATGAAACCAATAGAAATTAATATTCACTTACTCGTGGCTTTGCCAAGCATAAGAACTACAGCTGTGTCAAATTCTTACCATCCACTTCACCGGAAACCAAACAAAGCCTGTACAGAACACTTTAAAATCCCTTACAATGTATTTAGGTGACAAAATGAATAATACAAAACTGATTTTAAGGGCAAAAAAGCAGGCAATCTTGCCAGGAGTTTGCTGAAATTATATTTTTTTATGGAAAAACCCAGTACTATATACCATGTGTATTGCCATAATAAGACCTTGTGTAGTATGGATACTTTAAACACATATGGTGTACTAAAAATGTAAATTATCATAACTACACCTCACATAAAATCAATATTGTATTGTATGCAAGATGTTGGCATTGTGCTAAAACATACTGCAAATAAAGTGAATGCGATATTTTTTATATATATATATATATAGATTCATATCAAGTTTCTGTAAAAATAATATGAAGTCTCTCGTTCAAGATATCTACAGGGAAAAAGCAGAATATTAATTTTCATGGCACTCCATTCCAGTATTTCCGTAAGTATTATGTGTCTGCGTCTACATGACACTGTTGCTACATACTAGGAGTACTATAACCAAAAACATTCCATGAATTGAACAGGAATCTCTTTATCCCAAAAGTGCCAAACAACAGGTCATCTCAAATCGATGGTGAAAAGAATAATTATGAGTGCATTCTAATACCTGTAATGAATCCAGCTTTGAAAGCTTTACATTGTTTGTATGCTATGTTCTAGTTATAAATAAAATTTTAAAAGGTGCTGTATACTTCAAAAAGAATATTAAAACTTCAAAGTAATATATATGTTTATTATGTTACCAAAACATACTACATTGCAGAGGTGTGTATAATTGTGATGGCCAAAAACCTCATATTTACAGAGTGTGAAGCTATGAATTATTGTTTTCTTTACTCACAGCATTAGTTTAATTGTGCTTTTTTTTCCAGTAAAATTTTCACAGAGACCTATAGTCTGATAAAGCCAAGTTAAAACCAGTATTCAACACTAGGCCTTTTACATAAGATAAAAATTACCAAAATATTAAAAGATCCCCTAAAAGGTACATCTGTCATGTATAACATAATCTGAAGTAACACCATCAGTATTAAAATAAGCAGTGACAGTCTCACTTCTGACCTCAAAATATCAAACCTGGAAAAAATGGCAGGGAACCCTCTCCAAGGAGAGATCTGCTGTTTTCTGCTGATATTGCATTTTAAGCCATTGAGGTTCACTCTTAGGCTTCTGCAGACTGTTTCTGCAACCCTTTGGTGAGCTTGGTCCAGTTGACCAGGTGGTGAGACATTGGAACAGGTTACTGAGGGAAGTTGTGGCTGCCTCCTCCCTGGAAGTATTTAAGACCAGGTTAGAAGAGGCTTTGAGCAGCCTTGCCTAGTGGGAGGTGTCCCTGACCATGGCAGGGGGGTTGGAACTAGATGATCCTTGAGGTCCC
Source organism: Podargus strigoides (assembly GCA_028020825.1). NCBI lineage: Eukaryota > Metazoa > Chordata > Aves > Caprimulgiformes > Podargidae > Podargus > Podargus strigoides. The sequence goes on along the minus strand of CM051663.1, from coordinate 142,851,005 downwards.
TTCCAACCCAAACCATTCTATGATTTTATGATTCTATGACCAACATATTTACTGTACTGAGGGACCCAGAACTGGATGCAGTACTAGATGAAATGGCCTCAAGTTGCGTCAGGGGAAGTTTAGATTGGATCTTAGGAAGAAGTTCTTTACTAAGAGGGTGGTTAGACTGCAACAGGCTGTCCAGGGAGGTGATGGAGCTGCTGTTCCTGGAGGTGTTTAAAAAGCAAGTGGATGAAGCACTTGAGTCCATGGTCTAGTGGTTAGGAAGATGATGGGATAAAGGTTGGACTTGATGATCCTGGAGGTCTTTTCCAACCATGGTGATTCTATGATTTTATGATTCTAAAATGCCAAGCTGAGGCGATTAAGCACTTCCCTTGATCTAGTGGCTATAATCCTATTGTTACAGCCACGTACACTGTTAGCCCTCATTACAACCATGTGGGACTCATGCTTAGTTTACTGTCCACTATGACTCCCAGAGGCTTTCCAGCAGAGTTTCTACCCAGCCAGTCAGTCAAGTGCTTTGCCAAGCATAAGCACTACAGCTGTGTCAAATTCTTACCATCCACTTTACTGGAAACAAAACAAACCCTGTGCAGAGCACTTTAAAATCCCTTACAACACATTTAGGTGACAAAATGCATAATACAAAAGGGTGCAGGGTGTTAGTCTGTCCCAGGTGCAGGTCTTTGCATTTGTCCTTGTTGAATATCAATCATGATGTTCCGGTCAGCACACTTGTCTAGCTTGCCAGATCCATCTGAATGGCAGTCCTGTCACCCCTTTCACCCAGGCAGAGCATGGATGGTGAACCTATACCCTCTGACCAGTGAGCCAGGCAGGTTTTTCGTCACCTAATAATCTACCCATCTAGACTGTAATGTCCCAGTTATGACACAAAGATGGGAGACTGTATCAAAATCCTTGCTAAATTCAAAGTGGATTACACCAGTCCACTACAAAAATCTGATGAATTATATGCATAGTATTCTACAACAGAAATATTTTAACATCATCTTTTCAACCCCATTTGTGTATTCTTTCCTTCTAGGTGACAGCTGCTCTAACTGATAAGGAGTTCTCCTTATGAGCTGCATCCCATCAACTATAGATCTTGTGCAGTCTAACACTCTGATTAAACTATTTCGCCTCACCATTTTCGATATAAGTAGGGAAAAATCATAAAATACACGTGAATATTCACTGAAGTTCAGAGATTCATTTCATTTGGCTACTCCTTCAGCCCTCTGGTGACTAATTTTCCAAACATTTGGGTGACTGAATTTTGCTGGATTGCTACAAGAAAGCCAAGTGTGTGCTTGCACACTGATGTACAGATAGCAGCGATGGAATGTTTCATTATAGAAGATGCATCTTGAAGTACAGGGGAGATGGAGATTTTTACAAACCAGCGGCAGACTCCTGGAATACAAACTATGTAGTTAATTCAAGATCCACATTTCACACACTGAAGCATTTATTCATCTGAAACTTGCCTACAATGCCCCAGAACATTTAATCACTTTCATTCTCAAAAACCTATGTACATATTTAATTGCTTGATGGATCAGGACCTTAACTGAATAGGGCAGAGCTGCAGTGCAGTGGAATGACTAGGACACCTGAGGCTGTAGGACTCATCTCATCCAACATTAGACATCCAACATTTATAACAAAAGCATATATCTCAGCTAGTTACTATAGGCCCCCTTCATAATTAATGGAGAGAAATAGACACTTCTAGGGTGCAATTCATCAGTCTTACTTTAAACATCTGCTTTAGGAAGAGATGAATTGCACCCATCAAGTGCGTATTTTTCCCTGCTGGTTTTAAAGGGGATCAAGGTGGCTACCTGAGAAGCAGCATCTATACTTGAATCCTACTCCAAATAAAGCCTTTGAACAGACTCAGGGGGCTGTAGAAAAAGACTCTCAGCAACTTTTAGGTTGCCTCTGAGTCTTATTCTGCTCCTTAATTCTTAACTTTTGTTCCAGCCTGCTGCACTCTGGTGTTGATATATTTTCCATCATGCCTACCAAAGTACCTGTCCCCACCTAGCCTGCACTGCCTGTTCCTGTTCCTGTCCCCTCACCTCAAATTTAAAACCTCTTGCACCCTGACCTTTGTCTAAACCTGTGTTAGGCTTCTGCTCACCTCTTTTACTTGGGATATACAGATGCTTTGTCTTCTCCTGAATTTTGCATAAGGCAATTTCTCCCTAGACCAGAGCATTAAGACTCCTTCCCACTGCTGACACTGATCTTTCTTAATTACAGTCTCCAGCCTGTGCTTCCATCGCATTTCCAGCCCAGTTTAGCAGCCCCGTCCATCCACGCCCTAGTTATAGTTATTAGGCTGTCAGCTACTGAAGAAGGGATAGTATTTGCCAAGTAGTTTGTTCTATGCTGTAAATTGCTTACTAGCAATATGATTCAATGAATATGACTATTAAATGATACTTACAATAATAGAAATATAAAGGTAATATAGATCACGAATGGAGAAACGCATTTAGTGGACACTAAGCATAGGGACAAACCTCAGTATCTGGATATCTGTCTACACACAATATTTAGCTACTGCCATTCAGTTATTGATTGACCTTCTCCTGAAACTCTTCAGTCATTTTTTTTAAAATAGTCTCATGATTTTTTTTCTTATCTCCTCAATGACTGTTCTTTCTTTTCCCATCCAAAGTCTCTCTGTAGTCTTTTTTCTACCCCTTCTCTAGTCACGCATGAGCACTATTCTGTCAACTGAGCCTGCCAACTGGAGCACCAGTTTTTTCCAATAGCAATCAGCTTCTGATGAGGGGTGAACAAAATACTGATTGTTCCAGACAGACCGTAGTTTTGCTACTACTAGTGACTCTACTAGTGGCATCTTCTTACAGATAGTAACTGGGCGACTGGAACTCTCTATTTTCTCAATATAACAGTCATTTACTACACTCTCCAAAAAACCTGCAGGTACAAATTTTCCTTACTTAACTGCCTTTAAAATGACAGAAGGCTTTGCTAGAGTACAACAGAAAAATCTTAATTTTTACTAGCTCGTATGGTAAACAGAGATAATACTAAATTATGCAGAGTTACAAACTCCAAATAAATCAAATTATTTTCATATTAGTACAGTCTTTTTTCATAACAAACCAAATCAGATTGCTAAATGCAACCACAGTGAAATAAAGGGGAAGGAGGTGCAGAAAGACACAGCTTCTCCATCCTTGTAAGTGATAATACAGCCAAAATAATCCATTCATCACCCTCTCTCTCTCCCCTTGAAAACACATGTGCACTTGCTTTTCTTTGGCTGATCAGTAAACAACTCATAAAAGAACAGTAAGCTTAGTAAATGGGAAATGAATTGTTAGAAACAGCTCAATTGTACAAAAAAATAATTTAGAAACAACTTTATCCTTTCTAACATACCTTTTGTTGTTAACATCCAAAGAGGCCCTGCTATTGCCCTTTTCAAACACTCGAGTATGTTAATGTCCATAATGGTGACCTAATCAGTTTAGGTGTATCATCGAAACAATTTTACGGAAGCAATTGAGAGAATGTCATCGAGGACTTGCAAATGTAGTGTGCTTCAGCATGTCTGCAGAGCAGGCCAGCGTGTGATGGATGGCAGATACGTTATGCTCCTTCTTGAAAGCTACTGATAACTTGCATAAAATCACATTCTAAACCAAGGTTTCATTTGGTATTTAAATGGATAAAGCATAGAAATACCGTTAGATTCATGTTCTGGTAAGAGCTGATTCTGTGATATTCTTCACATAAAAATCCCAAATTTTGAGCTTGAGATCAGAAGAAATATACCTTAATATAACCTGTTGGCAAAATATAAAACTGTGTAAAAATAGGTGCTGGAGTCCTTGCCCTGTGCATGACAGTAAATGTCCTGCACATGGGAACATGAGAAAATTTCTCCTAAACTGAAAATGTTAAATTGTTAATGAATAGAACATAGAAAATTAACTTATGACACCTCTATTTTTTTTTATCTCATTTAAATAAAAAGAAAAAAGTTAGGAACATAGGAAGAAACTATGGAAAAGGCCTAGGATAATATTCTAATTTTATGCAAAAATGGCTGAAGAGTCTGGTATTGATTTTAAAGTGAAGAGTAAGGCCATGTGCAAAGCACTTTCACTTGTTTTGCCAGCATGAAAACCAAAATATTTGTGTCACTAACAAAATTACTAAAGGTCAAGAGTCATATTACGATCTTTTATCTTGTGCACATAGCTAAGAAACACCAACACTACACAAACAAAGTATCTTGATAAAAATTCTCCAGCTTTCAGCAACCCACTAAGTTCTTCAAAACATGTTTTGTAATATGAGGAAGCAAAACAAAATGCAGAAAGAGATGTTCTTCCCTCCTCATTTGCTCAGAAAGCATTCCCTTTAAATTAATTCAAGTCACTCCCACTCAGAATAGAGATTCCTCTTTAAATATCATGTCTTAATCATCAGTGAGGAAATAAAAAATACATCAGACAATAATATATTCATAACTGACAACAATCACAATGAAATGGTGTCTCTACAATGTGAAAATGCCTTTCTAGGAGACCTATTATGTAAAATACACAAGACTTGAAATTCTCTCTTTTTCTTGTCTTGGGTTTATTTACAGCTCTGTGCTTGTTAATGCAGGGGATGTTTAGATCAAGCCATGGGAGAAAGAATAAGTGGAATCACAGTGAAGGAGAGAATGGCCTGTGGCTCCACCAGGTTTTATGTATTGCTTTTATGGTCCAAAAAAATAACAAAGTTGTTATATTTTGTAAGTTTTTCAGTAAGGATCAGCTGAAATATTTTGTGGGGTGTGATGCAGCCCATCTACCTGCACGCTGTGGAGTGCAGCATAAAGGCACATAGGAGTGTTTGGAGGACACAAAAGCCAGCTGCAATAGAAGTGGAGGACTCTGGAGGATGGGGAGAGCCCAGCCTGGTGCCTCACTCCAGTCAGCCACAGTGGCCTTGGCCTAACAGCCCATGGAGGTCAAACAGGATCTGTGCCCAGCTGTCCAGAGCCTGTGTTGTCTCCCTTGTCTTGTTTCGTTTAGCAGCATAGGCGTTGGCTGAGAGTATACCTTCTTGAGTTTAATTTTTATAAGGTACCTTTCTCCTTCATTCATGCTCATGTGACAATTTTGTGCTTCTGTGCTAAAATAACAATGAAATCATCTTCCAAAGATTCTTTCAGACAAAAAACTGTCAAGGTCTGTTTTGTCTATGCTACTACTTGATTTCAAATTTATCTGTTGATTTATCTTTAAGATACCTACATTTACCTGCAAGGAGAAGAATCACAACGCCTATGAACTGCTTTTCTCTCTCTTATGCATAGATTTTCAGAGAAGCCTGGCATTTGATGAGTATAATTTATGGTTAGCAGGACCATGGTGCAGTAGATCTGCATAACAAAACAGCTGATGTATAGGATCCAGCATCCACACTGTACCTGTTTCAGTGAGAGGCTAATTTAGACTGGTCCTTTTATAACTCATGGGCTCAGTGCCTGTTTGCAGTCGGTGTACTTACAGTACACTTCCGGACAACGTGTTCAAGTTTAGTTTCATCCGGAAAGAGTCCAGTTCATATTCTCCAAGGTGACTGCATGATATGAATGATTCTATTTTAAGATCCATAAACAACCATATTTCAGCCTACAGAAGAACAGTTTAAACCAAATGGTTTCATTTTGCAGGCATGTGAAAATAGCAGAAATGCCAGTGGTCTGCTTTGTTGATGCTTTTATTTAATTTACTTTGAATTGCTTGCCAGGGACTACATTTCTTTTTTTTTTGCTGACAGTTACTTTTAAACTAGGTCTTCATGATGGAATTGAGATGGAAAGGTAGATAGGTCCTAGTGTTGACTAATAAACAAGGTGATACTTTCCCCCCCCCCCCACTCTATTTTATCTCTTCACTGTACATCACCTGTGCTCAGGGAAAGGGCATTATTCATGCTGCCTGGGGCCAATTTTCCTCACCCAAAATAAGACCAGAGGCTGTCATCCATCTGCCTGGTAGGGGACTGCAGCCTGTGAAATGGCCCAGTGGTGAGTAGGTCAAACAACTGTATCTCCAAAGATCCAATACCTTTCAGATGTACTGTCCGGTTCTTTCAGTGGCAAAGCAGTTAAATGCCATTAATTAGCTCATTCTGTTCTCCTGTAACATTTCAGAAATGAAAATGAAATCCACCTCCATTGGAAAGTTCAAATCATATTTAAACTGTAGCTTAGGACTACTTTCAAGTCTTGAAAGGCATTCTTCTTCTATAAATGAAAATCGGAGCTGTTTTTAACTGGCTTAAATGAGCCTAGCTCCTAGGCTTTGTATAAAAAACCAAACAAACAAGAACACTACCTTGGAAAGTATACTGTCACCCAATGGTAGAGTCCTACCCATGTGCTCTTGTCTCAGCACCTTACTCTGTTAAACATATTTTTCTCCATCTCTGCTGCTGAGAATCAGTTAGATGCTTTGGTTCCCTAAGCTTTTCAGTTCTCATTCTTTCAGCTACATGCTGTTATCATGAATTATCTGATTTCAAAGATCAGAAAATGTCTCTTTTTGTAATAAAGCTGTTCAAGCTATTTAAAATGTGTTTTCCAGATTATCAAGCTTTTTGTCACATTAGAATTTTGCTCTAACACAGATAAGTCATAGCTTCATCAAGTTTTATCTTGCCCAAACTGAGCAAAGGGCTGGCTGACTCACTGACAATTAACAGAAAGCAGAGCTTTTCATCTCTGTGACACCAGCTGAAATTCAGCAAAGGTCATCACAGATAACCAACTGAGTTTTTGATGGCCTTATGAAATTAGCTGATGGTCTTGGTATGGTGACTAGTGGACAGATGTTCTTATTATAAAAAACCATGATGCCAATTGATAACCTCTCTCTCTTGACTCAACAGAGAAATGAGGCACAGGTGCTCAACACCTTTCTCACATCAACAACTGGCACCTGGAAAATAAATTTAAGGGCATATTGCCAAGGGTTAAGTGTATTCCACTTATTCTGAAGCTGAAGGATTTCAGACACCTAAGCTATTAGTCTATTACTTTTCTTAAACAACAGGGTATTCCAGTTTTTGTTTTAGAAAAAAAAATAAAGATACTGACTCAGTCCAAAATTCAAATCGACCTAGGCAGTCAGGGCAAATTAAAACATTTCACAGTAACACTGAAAATAATGTGTTCAATCATTGAACAGTATAATTTTATAAGCCTTTACTAGTATCAAGTTCTTGTTTTACTGATGCATTTTCCATATAAACCTTTTCCAGTAGAAACCAAGACATCTGTGTTTTATGAGAAGAGACATGTTATGGAGTTGCTTGCTGAGGCTGAATTTTAACTTCTATTTAAAATAAAACATCTTCATTAAAAGGAATGATAGAAAACCTTTATTTGTCTCCTCTTTTTAGGTGCAAATTTCTTCTTCTGTTGCTGTCAAATGTAATTTATAAAAATGTGTATCTACTTGCCATGTACTCAGCATTGGAAGTTATTTTTCAAGTTGATTTTACCAATTCACTTAATTATCAGCCCTTTCAGACTAATTAAAAAAAATTCTAAAGAAAGATACTGCCAAGACTGGCTCTGGATGCCAGAAACTCATTGCTTCTTCCTGAAACAAGCAGAATACATAGCACTTTAGAAATTTTTCCTGCACTGTACTTAAACTAGATTTCCCCAGGGCTTACAAAACTTGTGCATTTAGTGGAGACTGTTAGTTCATTCATCAAACACACGATATAAACCATTCTGTTATGCACCTTCAAATCAAAAAATATAAAAAAGAAAGAAGGAAAAAAGGTGCATACAAAGGTAACAGTGCTTACTGAAGGACATGCCTTTTAGTGCTTGGCTGTACAAAAACATGTTCACACAAACAACTGTCACAGCAATTATTTATGATTAAAAAACATGCGAATGTTGTGGTGACTTTGCATTAGAAGTGTAGTATATGTCAATTGTTTTATTCATGATAAACAGATCATTTAGTTAGAAAAATCCCATCTGCCTAGATATATCTCTTATTATTTATGAGAACCATGTTTAGGAATGCAGGCAGCACATGTGCATAATTAATCCTGAAGAGAATTAGACATTGTTTGATTCACAGCTGAATGCAATTAGCATTAAGAAGTTTACATATGTTGGCAATAACACAGATTAGCAACTAAAGTGCTTGTTAAAAAATTTAACCTGAGGCTGCTGGAGCAGACCTCTCTTAATGATGCTTTAAATGTTGTTGATGAAGTAATAATCAATTTTGTTTTATAAATAGTAAATCAAGAATTTAGGTCTAATTAGCTGCGCTACAGATCACTTCACTTACATATCCAATGTACATGTGATGTGTGCTGTGAACTTTCTTTGAGTCTGGTGTGCAAACAGTTGTTAAGAGAAAGATGTGATCCCTTTTGTAAAAAAAAAAAAAAAAAAAAAAGTCACAGATGGGGAAGAATGAGATATCTGTTGATGGGAATGACTGTGCTCCTGGCACTCAAGAAGGAAAGACCTTTTCCTTTGTTATTTCACAGCTTTTTAACTGAAGGATGAAGAAACAATGCCTTGTCTGCCTTTTTAAAATATAATAATTAGATTGTAATTCACAGTTTGTGAAATGAAGCCCTTTAATGGAGAGGGAAGAAGAGAGAATATAAGTCATGAAAGTGAGGAGGCAAAGTAAAATTGAGCTGTAACTGTTTTCACTTCAAATTTAAAAAGTCCAACATTAATTAAAATGTTTCTGCTCCAATCACCACTAGATTGGCACAAAAGAGGTCTTGCTGGTATGTGCAGCTGCTGACTGGCAGGGATGTCAGCAAGGCAAATGCTAGGAAGGCTGCAATTCCACACACACACCCACACCCGCACCCACCCACACCCATATATTCTAAAGACAATATTGCAATTAGAGCAAGCAGTTTTGTTTTTATTCAAGGAGCAGATCAACGTTTTCTTTCAGGTAAGAAATTAATACTTCTTGAAGCACCTAAAACAGTTTACATGTTGTTCCAAGATATCTTTGCTGTAACTTTGGCCTAGGGTTTGCTTTGTTTTTCTCATCTTCAATTATGTTTATTCATATGGGATGTTCAGAGACATAAACTCCAGATGAGCACCTACCATGCCCTAGGAGTCAGCAGGAGCTGGATCCATGAAGAGTTTTACTTCTCCTTCAGCTATATTGACTTCTTACCCTCTAAGCATTTCTTCATGTGAGCAGGTACTCTTGGGGGTGTATTGTGCAGTCCCTGCAATCACTCTTCATATATTAGAGGAGCTGGAGAGGGTACTAATTGCTATCAGTGAAATAAATTACAGGAGAGTACTGCAGCCCCTGCTTCTTCTGGCAGATGCCTGTGTGTCCCTGCACCAAGCACAAGGACGGGTATGCTTATAGCCTCAAGTCTTCCTTCCTCAGCAGGCTGGGAAGCCCAACTCAGGATGGGATGGATAGCCAGGAAAATTTTAAAGTAGCTGAAGGAAGAGGGAGCAAGTAGAATGCCAGAACTGATCGGACTTTGCTTCCTCCAGAGCCAAAAGAAACTCATTTTGCATGTGACAACACAAATCGGGCACTTCCTTACTCATTCATCTGCACCATTGCCAGAGACTGTAAATAATCTTGAAATGGAGTCAGGGCTAAACTGGAAAAGGCATTTAGGCTCCTAAAAATGGGAAAATGTGCTAGCAGGCATTCAAGAAAGACTAAGAGCTCTCATCAGAGAAAGACCATGGAGTACACACCAGTTTCAAATGGCCGCATGTCCTTCAGGGGGGCATGGAAAACAGCAGAGGATTTCCTTGGTGAATGGTAACCTCTCCCTGTAGCTCTGGAGTGGAGTAGGGAAGGCTGAGCCTATGGGGAAAGCCTGCACATTTGTGATGGTTGAGTGGCAGCTTCTTTAAATGATAAGCGTTGCAAATTTGTAAGTGCTGCTCAATCGCGAGATTTGATATCCATTATATCAGATATGTAGACTGTATGGGAGCTCATGATGCTGCCCTTAGTCGTTCTGACTGATCAGACTGTAAGCAGCACCTCCGTTTCTGTATGGAAAAATAGCTGTCTGCATCCAAGCTTCATTCTGAGTGGTTTTTGTGTTCAAGTTCTATAAAAACAGATGATTCTGAGGAGACATAGAAGTAGCCTGATGCAATTTTAAGATATTTTCAATTTTGTTTATCTTTGTTTAGCTGATAGAGCCAGATGAAAAGAATAGAATACCTCATATGTCAGGAGACTGAAGTGAATTAATAGACTGCTGTATCTCACAAAAAAGGGAGGAAGGAACAAATGAATGAATGAACTCTGACTTTCTTAAGTAGACAGGGCAGCCAAGGCTTTGACTGATGTTTACAAAGTAGATGCATTTGAAGCAGCACCATATGGAGAACTGGGAAGAGTTTAAGGGTTAAGCAGGAAGAGCCTTATGAACAAACAAAATCGAAAAAAACCCTCACCTCTAAAATACATTTATCACTTTTTGTAGAAAATAAAGTCTCATAAGCTGAAAAAGGGATAATTTCTGTGCAAGGTGCACGAATAAATTAAGAATTAGGTCATAAGGAATATGAACAGAAGTAGCAGTTTGGATGCACCACAATGAACAGTTTCACTGCATCCAAACATTAATTACAATCTATTGGGTAATGAGAGGGACTTTTCTTGTTGTCGTGCTGTTCTTACTTACAGATCAAGGAGCAAGTTTCAGGTCACTAGTCTTCCTACAGTGCCAGCCCTTGCCTCTGTTTATGACTTGAAGCAATAAAACCCTTAAGCAGATGCCTAGCTTCAGAAGCCTGAGTGCTGCTAACTGTTAGATATTGAAATGGCATCCTCTATGTGTGTTAATAAATCCATGAGGAACAGGATTGTTTATAATATCTTTTCCAATTGAAACAAATTGAACTCATAACTAACAAATTTGTTGAAAATAAGGACTTTTCATTTCTGCCTTTTTCTAATATAACATGTGTTATAACGTGAATAAGATGAAAAAAGAAAACAGACCATTTCTTCATTCAATTCCTTTTCTTCAGCTAATGCACTGTGATATTCTGCAGTTCTTTGCTGTATGCACCTTGAGAAGTTAAATATACCACCAATTCACACAAAGATAGCCAAAGAAGATGCTATTATTTGCAGAATAGCAGTGGTAGCATATTCCACTTACAGCTAATTATAATAATGTGCATATTTTCTGTTGACAAATAGGACGAGATGTCACAGTCTAAATTATTCTATGTTGGCTTTAGGAGGACAAACATTTGTTGTTGACAACTATTTGATCTGTCTCATAATTCTGTCACAATGACAAAATAAAACTATGTTTTATTCTCTATTTCTGTGATCTTTCACCTAGATCAGAACCAACACCTGGCATCTTTTTCAAATTTTCTTTTTTCTTTACATCAGTGGCAAAAGTTAAAAAGGTAACATGAAAAGAAAGATGAAAAAGGAATGCTGTTCAAATTGAAGGACTGCAGTTTCAAGTTTCAATCTTGTATCAAAACATCTCCGCCTCATCTTCTTTCTCAGTCATCACAAATGAAAAGTACAAAGAAGTACACAAATATCAGTACAGTGTTGTGTGTGTACTGCTATCCGAAAATCACAGTTACAAAATTATACCTGACATATCAAAAACTGACAGTCACATCCTCAAGATTTTCTTCTGTTCATTCCCATGGACCTTCTTTATTAATAAATCTGACACATAAAAAGCAGCTGTATGACTAAAGTGTCAGTTACTGGAAAGACCGTTTTGATCTACTTCATAACTTTTAGAAGAAATATTCTCTTTTTTATAAAGACAGGATCCGTTCACTGACTGCTAGCTTTCAAATGACCACCTCTTGAAGTTTAATTTTAAGTTTTAAATAAATATTGTATGCATGAAGAATAATTACGATGCTCTAGAGAGACACTGTATAATGACATTGATTCTTTTTTATCTAAAAATGCCAAACCCTTGAGGCAGAAAACTGTATTTGCCACAGATACATGGAGGTTCATTCTACATGTTAAATTATAATGGGTTGTTCATGTTTCTGTCACCGCGTAGGTAGCACAAAACTTCCATTGTAAACTTCAATTTTCAGCTGTTTAAATCTTAATGGTAAAAATTTGATTTGGTCAAACCTTTGGTATGGAGCATTTCAGCTGTGGAACAGCTGTTCTATTAACAATAAAAGATATTTTTAAAATTTTACTGTAATGCTGTGGAACTACTGAAAAGAAAACATATTGTCTTTGGATACATGTTAACACTCATTACTGAAACAAGCATTGTCTTTTACTAAGAAATGTTGTGGACATGTTAGTCGTAAAAGTACACAGTTATAATTACCTCAGTATTAAAAAGAAACTGAAATCCCTACTTAAGTGTGAAAATTATCATTTTTGCATGCAAAGCAGCTTCACTTTTTATTATATTTAGTATATCTAAATGAATGTTCTGATTTGAGAATTAACCAAGAACTCAAAATTACTGCAAAGCCATAGATAAAAAATCTTTAACGTGGATAAAGTTATAAGCAAGATCATTTGTTTATCTGTTGTTTGCTCACTCCTTACATTAGCAGACTTTGTCGAGAAAGAGTGATTTCTTTTCCTGAACATATATTTAGCCATTCATAATATGTACAGAGCCTTTAAAAAAATTATCCTTAACATTTGCATTAGCTTTACTGTATTATTGTTAATTTTTGTTCTTAGTAGTAAAGAATAACATTGATATATAGAACAATAATATTACCATTAATAATTAATCAGTCTCATTAACATTAAAAATGACAGTAACAGCAGAATTAATGAGTTTTTCATATCCCAATCCAAAATACACCTTTTGGGAACTACCGTCATGTAAGTATTGAGAATCAGGAGGAAGGGGATCTGAACACTATAGTATCCAGAAATAATTTCCTTTGCAGCCTTAGCTTTCATTAAGCCCCTCGAAAGATTCATTCCTCTCATTTACTAGAAATTATTCGTCTAATACTGTATTATATATTGATATGAAACTCCTAAAGACTTGTTTTTGGGTGAGAGATGGGCACATTTGGAAAGCAAGTCATTCCACCTACCTAAATATCTATATTATGGTAGGTGAGTATGCCTCTTGTCATTAAGGCCTAGCAGACTAAATACCTAACTTTTAGATTGCTATTTTTAAAAGATATTTTCTTACCTTATTGTTTTGGGGTGAATAATGGCAGAAGATTAATATCCTAATGTTTCACTCATTTCCATTGCATATTCATAAATCCATTTGTGTTTTTCTTCCATAAATTTTGTTAGTAGTACCTTTTTCATTTATAGCTAAGTTTGCTTAATGTTTCATGTAGTATATTTTTCCATCACATATTTTAAATATTTTTCTGCTCTATACACAATCTTGGAAAGAACTGTTGTTGGATATGGAGGCAGACAAAACAAAACTATCATCTCCTACATTCATCACCATGTGCTGACTTTTTAACTTCCTTCCCTCTAGAAATAAAAGTTTGCATTGAGTTTCTAGATTAAAGTATTCTTATAAATGATTGAAAGTATTGTGACCCAGCTTTTTTATCATTTTAAAGCAAAATTGCCTATTGATTTTATGAAAAATTGCTCCACAAATTTTGGAATGATTTGACCCCATATAGATTAAACTGCACATCCTTGTTTGCAATTTTGTTTCTAAGCTTCACTTCATTATTAATTCACTTAGTATTCATTGCAATTATACTGAGTATAATTGTTTTGCTATTCATGTGCCTATCAGAAGGATTTTTATAGGACTTCAGTTATAATTAGGCATGCATTAATAGACATTTAAAGTATGTTACCATTTTTAATAAAAATCGAAGATGTGGTCTACTAAAAGTGAAAAAGCCTAATAGTGAAAAATGAGCTCTTCATTTTAAAATACATAGTTTTTGCTCTTGAAGTTTCTGTAATTGGAGGTTTTCGAATTTCTTTGTTTGCCTGAATCCAGGACACTGACCTGGATTCGGTTAATGATGGACTGTCTAGTTATGTACCTCCTAAACAGAAGTACAGTGTCCCATTGCAAGAAATTTGGTCATCCAGGGATCTGCAAGACAGCAATAAGTAGGTCAGATAATTCCCTCATAATTCCAGTAAATTCTAGAAAACCAGTATAGGCAGTATTTCAAGTCCAAGGAGGGGAACTTCCTCCATAGGGACTTTTATGGCAGGGTTTCTAGGTAAGAGGTCATTTCCAGAAAGCATAGACATGATGTCCACAAGGGCAGGTTTGGTGATTTTCCATCACCTATTGAAATTTAGGTATCCTAACAAGTTCTCAAAAAATGCTTTTAGAAATAAAGTGTACCTCTTTACTGGAGTCAGTAAGTCAGCGAACTACACCACACTTACGTGTTTTACTGTGCTGTTCTGATTTATAAGGAAAATTAAACAGGTACATTGTATTTAGCCTCTACTCCAGATGTGCACAAAGGCAAAGGAAAAGGCACAGAACCAGTGCCAGAGCTAAATAAATCTCATAACTCTTCCATGTACTGAGAAATATTTGTGACAAGAAAGGCAAGAACAGGCTTTCCGAGGGTATCCTACAGGATGATGGTTAGGAACACTCCCCAGGAGGCAGAAAACATCTTCCAGCTAGGGAAGAAGGAGCAGACAGATCCTGGACAGAAACTGTCCAGCTGGGGCCTTGTATAGAAAGGAGATAATCTTCTTCCAGTAGTTTTGTGAAGTTAGCCCCAAATCAGAATTCCCAGCCAAAATATTTAAACTGATAGAGTATTTGCCAAAAAGAAATTGTGTCATTCTATGCAAAGGTAATCCAAAGACAAAGCAATGATGTGATGACACTTCCCTCTCAGTGTTTTTCTAATAAGGAATAGAAACTGAAAGTCTTCTTGGCCTGAAGACACTCATATTATTACCTAAGCATAGAAACAATTTATTACTCCTCAAGGCTGCACGACTTAAGACAGAACTGAGACTGCACATGGTACATGAGCTGGATTTGAGATCTGTGTAATGTTTGTCTGTCTTGGTGTTATTTTGAAAAATATCCCTTTGGAGTTGTTTAAGGTTATTTTTTTTGTTTGTGTTTTTTATGAGAGAAAGCAAGAGAGGAAATTCTGTGGTAGGCTTTATCTTAAGCCCCTATCAAACAACCTGTTCTGAAGCCAGGCTCACTTTCTAAAAATCTCACAGTTTGAAGCTGCTATCTGCTTTCATGTCTCAGGCCCATGCTGGTACGCCTAGGAGGGTTCTTGAAAAAAGTATAAGATCATGGGGCAACAGAACAACAGGCCCAAAGTATCTCAAAACCCCTTACTGCATTTTGCACAGTCTTCACTATGCTAAAATAATTAAGAAAACTTTGTGAGTATTATTTAGCAACAAGTGAAAATGGGAAAGATTATAATATCTTCATACAGATTTGTATTCTGGTACAAATTTATTTTTAATAGTTTATAATTTTGCAAATAATTTTGCATGATGGAAAAAAAGTAGATTGTTTAGTTATAGAAGAGTTCCACAACTATTTGTTATACCTTGTGTTACATATACATTTAAGCAAAAGTAAAAGACAACAAGGAAAATATATGTTATAGTACAGAGTGAACACTTATACAACTCTTCATCTTAAACTGTGCTTGCCAGGCAGGAGCTCCAAGTATCTCTCAATACAGTGTGAGATACCTTCAAGTGGCTTTCCAAGTAAAGGAGCCAAATTAAATCATTAGTTTCTTCATGGAATGAAGGGGAGTTCAGCATCTGAACATAGTATGAACACTGTGACATCTGAACACTGTCTTAAACAAATTAGCCTGTAAAGACCTATAGTCCAAAGTTAAGGCAAAGTTCAATTTGACTGGTCTTCTTTAAATTTTTTTTCCCCCTAAAAGCTAGAGATTTCATATGCCTAATGAAACTAGAAAAATTCATAAAAAATGGATCATTAAACTTTGGAATATAATAATTAATCAGCTATCTCACCTTATGTCTTACTTGCAAATTAAGAAAACCTAAAAACAACATCACATTCCTACATATTGATTACCACTTAGAAAATTCATTCCATTCTAGCTTTGTATGCTTCAGCCAAGGAGTTCTGCTTTTTCATTCTTCTTCCCCTTTTTTTTATCCCTCCAGTTGTTAACGAAAGAAGCAGCACTTCAAGAAGAACAATTAGGTTGGTTGGTGACACTGGACTCCTTGGGGACAGTTTAAGAGCACTGCTGTAAGTAAGCCTGTAGGACACAGTTTCAAACTACGCTCCTACAAAGGATTTTTCTTTTTGCTGTACCGTGTAATGCACGCAGGGATGTACATATTCAGGACGAGGAAAGAAAATTAATACATGAAGAAAAATGATAAACAAATTTAATGGTGTTTAATGGAACTCTTCTTTACATGCTCTCCCCTTAAAAATGATAATTTGTTAAGTGTAAGTCCTTATCCTAAGGTATGGCTTAGCCTAGACTGAGGCAGGAAACTTTAGGTCAGACATAAGGTGACTGAAAAAAATGCATTTGATTTATTCATATATCTTAATGTGAAATGTGTATTTGAAGAGACTAAAAATCTCAGAAAGACTTTTTTGCAACAGCCAATTACTCTCAGCTTTTTAATTCTGGCAATGCATTTGGAACATTTCCATTGTTCTAAGGGTTAAAAACTTCCCCGTGACAATGACGAGCCTTATTACTCAGTCAAAGTAAATGGATCACCATATAACCTTTCAGAAATGTTCTTCCTTAAGCTACTAAAACATTCCATGCCCTTAGATGACAACAATTTCTCTGCCTTTTGAAATTTCTTTTCTATCCTGCAGAGTTCATAGAGATATGCTTGGTTAAAATCAACTTATATAAAACTATGCACTGTAAATTCTGACACTTCTGTTTGAATCTCTTTTCAAACACTTGTCTTTGCTCACCATAATAGATGTCAGTTCTTCTGATGTAGTTCAAGCATGAGCTTCATATGAAGACTCAGCTATGTCTATTGCATTTCTGAAGCTACTACTCACTGAAGTTTTGTGCTGTTTGACATCAAAGATAGGCAAGAATCACCTGCTGAGTTCACATACATGGAGCAAAACATCTTCAAATCACTTGTGCTAGACAAAAGTTTTTCATATTAAGCTCTCACTATCATGTGGACTTAAAGACAAATGTAGTCCTTGTTAAAGTTGCAGCATCGTGTTATTAAACTGTGCATCTCGGCCTCATGATTTATATAACTTTTAAGACAAAAGATAATCATTTAGCTCATTTATTTTTTGGCACCAGTTGCAAAGAATTCTGTTGCACAAAAAAATTTCTTTTCATTCAATATACAGTGATTTTGCTCAAAGGTAAAAACAATTTGAAAGCGTGGCATGCTCTAGCTTAGAAAAAACACAGTGCTCTACTTTTTCAAACTTTAATAGCTGACTTTTTTCCTATCAATTTGAAAACCAGAAAGAGGCAACAGTTAAAACATATATTGCATATAGGGAACATAAATGAAACAAATTCCTATGCTAAAAGTTTGCAAGTCTGTTTTTTGTATAAGTTTAATCAAACAATATGCTGAAAAATAAATACGAATATAGAAGAAAAAATATTTGTGAAGAATCAAGAACTACTGTATAATGTATGTGTGTTTAATGGGTGCCTAATCAGTATAGTAACTGTGCCATAGTTTTTAATCATAATGACTCCAGTGATGACTGTATGTAAACCAGATTCAACATGAATATGCATAGGAATTAGATTTTGGAACAGTTGCATATGAAAAATGTTTATAATTAGTCTGTGTGTTAGTGTCACCAAGTGCCTGCATGAAGTGCAAACCAAAACACAACAGGGTGTGTGGTTGTTGTGAGATAATCTAATGCCTTGGGTGTGTCAGCTCAGTCAGCAGATGTTGAGATGTCATTGCCAATTTTAGCAGGCTGCAGATTTTAGTATTATAGAGCCTCCACTGTTTTTTATTCGTTTAAGTGGCTTGAAATGAATTTAAAAGAAAAAAAAAAGATGTTTTTCCCCTACTATTGTTTTTCCATTTCTTTAGTATATGGATCCAAGGGAGCCAATGTGCCTAACACTTTCCAGTCTTTGCAGTTGTTCCATAAGTGCAAGGTTAAAATCCTAGCAGGCCAGATCATTAACTCACTCCTGCCTATTTAAATTTTTTTGTGCCTAAATTAAACACCTACTTTAGCACTTTCAATATTAATATGTTTTGTGTTTTAAATACATTTTATATTTACTTGGGGCTTAACGTATTACAAATGCAGAGTGTAATTAGGTTGTACTAGGTGTTTATATGTACATACAGACAGGTTCAGAGCACATTTTTATGTGTTTCATACATGGGTGAGGGACTTCTAAGTCCCTTTAAGGACTCCAGCACTTGTCCCTACACCACAGGGCCCAGAGGTGCTCCCAGTATTCATGCATTCATTCTAGCTGTTTCCTAAGTACATTTTGCACTGAGATGCAAGCAGGTGAACTTCTCTTCCTTTCCATCTGTCCCTGCCTCAAGTCTTGTTTTCCATGTAAAATAAATCCAAGCCTGTGGACTGGCAGGGAACAACATCTGGCCAGCAATAAACCATGTAACACCTAAAATACTTCTGGTATATCTAAAATCTTAGTACACACCAAATCCCAGATGACAAAGCTCTGGAATAAACTGTCTCTTAATGTAGGATCAAATACCCAAACAAATCAGAATCTGCCACTGAAAGCTTCTTAGACCTTATAGACCATAATATGACCTTAATATACACAAATTAGGCACCAAAACTGGAACTATAGAATGCTTTATGAGGAATGATTGTGCTAAGCAACAGAGAGTATGAAATCTCAGGATAAGGTGGCTGATACAGAATATGGGTTACAGACTATGCTGGTTTACTTAAAACACAATAAATCCCTTGCCTTGTAGTTGTGGCTCCTTCAGATCTGTCAACATTAATTTAATATCCTAATCTTAATGTGAATTGTGTTCACTATGAGGCATTTCAGGATGTATTTAAGCCAGTGCTCAGATTTAATTAGAAACAAGAAATATAGCAGATGGAGAGAAATCATTGTTGCACAGTTGGGCCCTAATGCAGAGAAATTTCTCTAACAGTTGACAGTTAAGTACTGCTCGATTAGCAAACCACAGAGACAGAAAAGCAATCTACAAATAAAATTAAAAAGCAGGATAACAGCTGCTCCAAAGCCTCTACAAAAATCTCTTATGGAAACGAGGAAAAGACTAACCATGACACCAAATAGCATCATAAGATAACTAGATTGCAGTACTAGTACTAGAGTTTAGCATCTATGAAGTTGCCACAGAAGTGACCTTTATATTTTGCTTTCCTGTCAGAGGAACTGAAATGTGACATTCTGTTATCAAAGAAAAACTAATTCAAAGAGTCTCTTCTACCACCAGTTTTGCATTGTACAACTCTAACGTCCCCATACTCTACACAACAGAGGCAAGTTTCTATACACAGAAATATTGTGTTGCCCAGATAAAAATATTTTGCCTTTAATGAGGTTTATACACCCAGTCATCTTAACACCTAAGTCCGCAGTACACAGAAGAAGTAAGCAATACATTAAACTAAACTATCCACAAGAGAAAGCACAAAGCACCAACAGCAGGTGGGTCAACAGTCTCTCATTTGTGAGGTATCAAAGGTTGTTGATAGATCTAATAAAATTACTCTGAACATCTGACCTTTGTCCATGGCCAGAAGGAATGCAGTTATACAATAGCGGAAGGGAAATCGCTGGTGACAAAATGTAGTTTCAAATAAACTATGCTTCTACTGGCAATTTTTCTTTATCCACTATCATGCAATACGCAGAGGGATGTACAGTATGTACGTAGAACAGGAAATGAAAGTGGAAAAAATGGAAGCTAAAACTGACACTAACAATACTTAAATTGCTTAATGGAGATGCTGTGTACATATTCCCCCAGGCAACAGATCCTTGTAAGTGTTTAGAGCTTCTAATTGTACTGTATGTCTTAATAAATAGCAGGTTGCAGATACTCTAGGTCAAATGTTAGACAACAGAAGGATTTTGTCTCTAATTTATTCAAAAGTTTGATTGTATCATTGCACTTTAGTAGGAAATCAAACCTCAGAGTTATGAAGCTAATTACTGCCCAGCATCGCTATCATGTGTATGTGTGTATGCAGACAGAAGTGTATATATATGGGTGCATAAATAACATAGATTGTGTACGATATGCGTACATACACATACACATACACATACACATACATATAGATATACATAGCTGTTTTTCTGAGGGCTAAATGCGTCACCAAAATGGTGCAGCAAGCTTTTCTGCTATATGTGTTCTATTTACTTCATAAGTAGTGCAAGAATTTAGCATCAAGATACTTCTTTTTTGAGGAAAAAGTGACAAAATTTTCTTAGATTATCTTAAGAACAAGAACATGCATCAAAATGCATCAGACATAGCTCCTCTGCTCAAGCAGTTCTCTAACCAGCTTCCCTCTCTCTTTTGCTGAGAGTTAGGCAGCAGCCTTATAATCACAGCAAGAACCTTTCTTTGTAAAAAGCATTGTACCAGAGGACCCAATATAAGATGAAGAGTTTATATTATGAGCTGCTTAAAATAATCCCATCTTCCTCTTGTGCAGACATGCAGGAAAGGAATGAGATGGAGCAATACCAAAGAAATACCAAAGCCCCCTTGGGTTCTCAGGGTGCTTATCCACAGGTTCGCATCCTCCCATGCTGCTCTGCTTGTGCCAGCTGTCTCTAGAAAAGCTGTGTCCACATTCACAATAAGGTACGATTTTGATATCCTACTAGGTTTTTCAGAGAGAGGACCATCACTCAAGCTTCAGAGCTCTCTGGGTGCAAGAAACCCCAGTATAGGCTCAAACCTTGTCACTGAGTCTAGAAACACTGAGCACTTTGACAAGCAGAAATTACAGGAGTCATTCTAATTTCTGGGAATGCTGCCTCACCATTCCAGCCAAGGATGCTGAAATGCCTCTCATTTAACTGTGTACCTACCTGGCTATAATGTGGATTTTGTTATAAATCAAGTAACTGATAGGAACGTGTCAGGCTGATGACAGAAATATGTATAGAAATGCATGGGTGTTGAAGGTAAGCCTGCTTCCAAACCTGGTTTCCACCCTGTAAGGGATGAAATATTTATAATGCTCATAAACCTTTTGTGGATTGGTATAACACAGCTTGAAAAGCTTAAGGACCAAGTAACTGCCCTATAACAGTACCATAGAAAAAAGAAATGGTAACAAACCACAGATTCCATCCCTTTCATAGATTCAAGGTGAAGCAGAAACCTTTGGAGAAAAGCTACTTTTCCAGTCCTCCTAACAATTTTTGCAGTAAGGCTAAGAAAAGAGGAAAGCCAAACAAGCCTATCAGTTTATTAATTGGAAAAAAGGTTTCATAAAACTGTGTAAGTTTTATGATTTTGCTCTTAAGTTTAGAGCTATTACGGAGTTTATTTAACTGTTGTAAGTTGTTTCTACAGAAAATCTCTCCATGTCCACACTGAAAACAAAACCAGAGCTGACCAGAATTTGTGAACTCAAGGAACAAGATCTTTTTAAAGGAAACCTTCTGATCTCTGTCAAGAAGTGGTGGCAGAAGGTCTCTGTACTTTTGAGAGTACTATGATGGCCAACCTATCCAACTGAGAGGACCTGATGACACAATCCACCAGCCAAAAGCCATGTGTCATAACCAGGCACTTTCTAACTAGAATAATCCAGGTCACTGTGCCAAGTAGTCAAAACTCTCAGGACCAGAAAAAAAAAAACCAATTATATATATATAATAGACATAAACCCACTCAGATTCCATAAGAAATACAGAATATTCCTCTTATAAGGTTTCAAGGTATGGCAGGGGTCTCCATCCAAAACAAGAACAATCTTCTCTTTGGAAAAAATAAGCAAGTAATTAACCAGGGAGGCTATTGATAATAAAAATATACATCTTATTTGTTCAAATATATTTACTAAGATTATACAAAATCTTGATTGTTGTTCTTCTGGAAATTATATATTTTAAGTATGTTCAAAATGGAAAAAGAAACATGCCATAAATTGAAAGTTTTGAAAGACAAAAAAAAAGATTTGTAAAGTTACTTTAAAAGGGAGCTATGACCTTTCTGAGGTTTTACAATGGAACATTTAAGTGAAATAGACATGTTTTTATTTAATGTTTGTTTTGGGATAAAAAAACGCAGGATATCCTGCATTATTGTTTGTGTTGGGTTTTTTTAATCAACACTGAAAAATCAGTATGAAACTTGCCACCAAGGGTCAAAAATTATTCTTCTTGGTCTTTTATTATGATGATACATAATCTTAAAGTTCATGAAAAACATACTCGTCCTACTTTGGCTATTCTGACTTGATTTTAATAGCAAACTTCAAAACTATGTTCATAATCCCAAGAGAATTCATTTCCCCTACTCCAAACAAACTCCTTCTGTGTCTATATTTGTTATCAAATGTTACTAAGCAATAAGTCTTCACATAAAATCTGCCTGAGCTCATCCACCACTAACATTTCTCTTCTAGGCCATTTGAATCTATAAAGAAACCATGGGGTGCAACAGTGGAAAGGTTTGCCATAGAGATCTGTAATCTTCTACCAAAATAATCAATACATATTTAGAGTAGTGTTTTCATTAACTGCAATATTTACCAAGGAGATAAAGCTTTTACAAGTATAACTAACTATTGTTACTTATTCATGTCATTTATTATGAGGGGAAACCAACGATTTATCATTACACACTACAACCACCACTTATCATAAAATTATGAAATGTGGATCCTCCTGAGTATACAAGACCCAAAAGATCATCCAAAAGATTTGGTTTGTTACAATCTGGTTACAATCAATACAAATGCATAAAATTAATATCTCATGGAACCATTAACAATTCAAAGAAAAATCTGTGTATTTTTATCATAAATGGACATAAACATATACCATTGGGCAAAGATTGTAATTTCCCATTCTTTAGTGACACATCATTCCTTAGAGCTTAGACTTTATTTCTATCTTTATCATCCACCGTGTTTTCTGTTAATAAGCAGGAAAAGGAAGTAAATACACTGTTTCTGGAATAAAAATATAACTTTCTACATAACTAAGAAGTTACTGGAAAAACCATCATGCAAAGTATGACCTGTACAGAAGCAGTAAAGTTATCTCTCTACTATAAATGAGCACCCTGCTGAGTGTCAGTGGACACCCTTTGCATCCCATTCTTTGAATTAATTTGCAGTAACAGGAATGCGAGATTGTTTGAAAAGACAATTCTGCTTACAAAATTCTTTTTTCAGGACTCACTTTCCATGAGGAAGATAACACCTTGTATAGTGATTGAAAACAGAATCCGTCTTATGTCTAAATCTGACATTTTCATACCTTTACATATCAACCACAATACTACAGTCAAATGTTAGAGTAGATGCATCTATAGACCTAAGCTGAACAACCACAAAATATCAAATCATATAGCACAAATTACATCCAAAAAAGGATTAGATCTAACGACTAGAAATATTCAAAAGTGACAGAAAACGATTTTCCTCCTCATCTCTATCAGTGGCCTTTTCCAGAGCATTCGCTACTTTGAACAGTGGAACTGAATGCAGTCCAGGATGCTGGATCTCTTCTCCTACTGTGTTTCACTCACACTCAACCTGGAAAACTATGCTTTTCTTCCATAATACAAGGAATGTTCACAACATGTTGGCTGCCGCACGCAAAATCCACACATTTCAGATACTCTATAACAAACATGAGGGAAATTAAGACAGCTGCAGGGAAAGAAAAACTTATTCTATCAACTGAAAAGAAGGTTACAGACAGATGGGGACATCATCTTGTTTGCAGAAAGGTTTCTATGGGGCACATTGTTCATCGTGGAGGAACATCATATCACATAGCGAGATGTTCACCACAAAACTCAGAGTGATGAAATATGAAATACATATGCTCCTCAAGGAATCCACATGTGAAACATAGACAAAAACCAACAGCATCAGTTGTCTTAATAGCACACTTCCTATCATAAAGACTGGCAAAGCAAAGAGAAACATTTCTGTGAAAGAAGTGTTATGTCCACGTGTGCCATCTGTCAACATCTGATGGTGAATCCCAAAGAGGTTATGTGCTGCATTTTGAACATTTTTGTGTTTCAACACACTGAGCCACTTTCAAAAGTAAGCTAGCACCATAGAATCATAGAATCACAAAATGTTAGGGATTGGAAGGGACCTCAAAAGACCACCTAGTCCAATCCCCCTGCCAGAGCAGGAATACCTAGATCAGGTCACACAGGAATGCATCCAGGCGGCCCTTGAATGTCTCCAGAGAAGGAGACTCCACAATCTCTCTGGGCAGCCTGTTCCAGTGCTCTGTTACCCTCAATGTGAAGAAATTCTTCCTCATATTTATGTGGAACCTCCTATGTTTCAGCTTGCATCCTTTGCCCCTTGCCCTATCATTGGATGTCACTGAGAAGAGCCTGGCTCCATCTTCATGACACTCACCCTTTACATATTTATAGATATTAATGAGGTCACCCCTCAGTCTCCTCTTCTCCAAGCTCAGGAGACCCAGCTCCCTCAGCCTTTCCTCATAAGGGAGATGTTCCACTCCCTTCATCATCTTTGTGGCTCTGCGCTGGACTCTCTCAAGCAGTTCCCTGTCCTTCTTGAACTGGGGGACCCAGAACTGGATACAATATTCTAGATGTGGCCTCACCAAGGCAGAATAGAGGGGAAGGAGAACCTCTCTCGACCTACTAACCACCCCCTTTCTAATACACCCCAGGATGCCATTGGCCTTCTTGGCCACAAGGGCACATTGCTGGCTCTTGGTCATCCTGCTGTCCACCAGGACTCCAGGTCCCTTTCCCCTATGCTGCTCTCCATCAGGTCAGTCTTCAACTTAGACTGGCACATGGGGTTGTTCTTACCCACACGCAAGACTCTACACTTGCTCTTGTTATATTTCATTCAATTTCTCCCCGCCCAACTCTCCAGCCTGTCTAGGTCTCTCTGAATGGCAGCACAGCCTTCTGGTGTGTCAGCCATTCCTCCCAGTTTTGTGTCATCAGCAAACTTGCTGACAGAGCACTCTGTTCCCTCATCCAATCATTGATGAATATATTGAATAGTACTGGTCCCAGTACCAACCCCTGAGGGACTCCACTAGATACAGGCCTCCAACTAGACTCTGTCCCCAACACACCAATGAGGCAGATATCCTGTTGGGATTACAGACCACCTGACCAGGAATGAAGAGTTTGATGATCTGTTCTATAGGCAACTGGCAGGAGCTGCAAAGTCGCAAGCCCTTGTTCTTGTGGAGGACTTCAACTTAACAGACGTCTGCTGGAAATATAACACAGCAGAGAGAAAACACTCCAAGAAGTTCCTAGAGTGCATGGAAGATAACCTTCTGACTCAACTGGTAAGTGACCCCACCAGGGAAGGTGCTTTGTTAGACCTGTTGTTCATGAACAGGGAAGGACTGGTAGGTGATGTGGTGGTCGGAGGCCGTCTTGGGCTGAGCGACCATGAAATGATACAGTTCTCGATCCTTCGCCCAGTTAGGAGGGGGGCAGCAAATCCATCACCTTGGACTTCCGAAGGGCAGACTTCAACCTGTTTAGAACACTGGTTGAGAAAGTTCCTTGGGGAACAGTCCTAGAGGGCAAAGGGGTTCAGGAAGGATGGACTCTTTTCAAGAAGAAACTGTTAGAGATGCAGGAGCAGGCTGTCCCCATGTGTCATAAGACAAACTGGCAGGGAAAAAGACTGGCCTGGCTGAATAGGGAACTTGTGCTGGGACTTAGGAGAAAGAAGAGAGTCTACCACCTTTGGAAGAAGGAGCAGGCTACTCAGGAAGAGTATAGGGATTTAGTTAGGTTGTGTAGGAAGAACATTAGGGAGGCAAAAGCTCAGCTTGAACTCAGCCTGGCCACTGCTGCAAGAGATAATAAGAAGAGTTTTTACAAATATATTAACAATAAAAAAAGATGCAGGGAGAATCTCCATCCCTTATTGGATGCGAGGGGGAACATTGTCACTAAGGATGAGGAAAAGGCTGAGGTACTTAATGCCTTCTTTGCCTCGGTCTTTAACAGTCAGACCAGTTATCCTCATCGTATTCAGTCGCCTGAGCTGGAAGATTGGGATGGAGATCAGAATAAACCCCTCATAATCCAGAAAATAGTAGTGGAGGACCTGCTGAGTCAATTAGACACCCACAAGTCTACGGGGCCGGATGAGATCCACCCGATAGTGCTGAGGGAGCTGGCGGAGGAACTTGCCAAGCCGCTCTCCATCATCTATCAGCAGTCCTGGTTATCGGGGGAGATCCTGGATGACTGGAAACTTGCCAATGTGACACCCATCTACAAGAAGGGCAGCAAGGAGAATCCGAGGAACTACAGGCCTGTCAGCCTGACCTCGGTGCCAGGGAAGATTATGGAATGGTTCATCTTGGGGGAGATCACGTGGCAAGTGCAGGACAATGGGGGGACCAAGTCCACTCAGCATGGGTTCACGAAGGGCAAGTCCTGTTTAACCAACCTGATCTCCTTCTATGATCAGGTGACCTGCCTAGTGGATGAGGGAAAAGCGGTGGATGTTATCTACCTGGGCTTCAGTAAGGCATTTGACACTGTTTCCCACAGCATTCTGCTGCAGAAGCTGGCAGCTCATGGTCTAGACAGGTGGACTCTTTGCTGGGTTAAAAACTGGCTGGATGGCCGAGCCCAGAGAGTTGTGGTGAATGGAGTTAAATCCAGATGGAGACCGGTCACAAGTAGTTTCCCTCAGGGCTCGGTCTTGGGGTCAGTCTTGTTTAATGTCTTTATCGATGACCTGGATGAGGGGATCGAATGCACCCTCAGTAAATTTGCAGATGACACGAAATTGAGTGGGAGTGTCGATCTGCCTGAGGGTAGGGAGGCTCTGCAGAGGGATTTGGACAGGCTGGAGTGATGGGCTGAGGCCAATTGTATGAGGTTTAACAAGGGTAAGTGCCAGGTCATGCACTTCGGCCACAACAACCCCATGCAGAGCTACAGGCTTGGGGAAGAGTGGCTGGAAAGCTGCCTGGCAGAAAAGGACCTGGGGGTGTTGGCTGACATCCGACTGAACACGAGCCAGCAGTGTGCCCAGGTGGCCAAGGATGCCAATGGCATCCCGGCCTGTATCAGAAACGGTGTGACCAGCAGGAGTAGGGAGGTGATCATGCCCCTGTACTCGGCACTCGTGGAACCACACCCTGAGTGCTGTGTCCAGTTCTGGGCACCACAGGATGAGAAGGACATTGAGGTGCTGGAGTGAGTCCAGAGAAGGGCAACGAGGCTGGTGAGAGGTCTGGAAAACAGGCCTTATGAAGACCGGCTGAGGGAACTGGGCTTGTTTAGTCTGGAGAAGAGACTGAGGGAGACCTCACTGCCCTCTACAGCTACCTAAAAGGAGGTTGTAGTGAGGCTGGTGTTGGTCTCTTCTCCCAAATTACTAATGATAGGACGAGAGGAAATGGCCTCAAGTTACGTCAGGGGAAGTTTAGGTTGGATATTGGGAAGAAGTTCTTTCCTGAGAGGGTGGTTAGACATTGGAACAGGCTGCCCAGGGAGGTGGTGGAGTCGCTTTCCCTGGAGGTGTTCAAAAAATGAGTGGATGAAGCACTTGAGGCCATGGTCTAATTAATGGTCTAGTGGTTACGGAGTTGATGGGATAAAGATTGGACCTGATGATCCTGGAGGTCCTTTCCAACCATACTGATTCTATGATTCTATGATTCACCCCTCTTGTGTTGAGAAGGTCTCTACAAATGGATACATTCCCTCTGTTTTTTAAAAAGTGATGAAAATAAGAGAGAAAATTTATCTTGACAGCAGCCATGCCCTAATGTTCTAATATACTTCAGCCTGTTTTAGCTATCACCACTAGGCCTTTCTCATAACTAATATATATACAAATGATGCAATCATCATTAGGCAGGCACTGAATTACAGCAACGTACAGACACTGTCATTACTATAGCTCTGCAATTCCTTAGCAATCAAAGTGGACATAGTAACATACAAGTTATTAAAAAAATTATGCCCCCTATAAGATAGTGTCTGAGCAATTCATGATCAGTTTAGAACTTGTCCTCTAACCTCTACTGTCTGGTGGGGAAATACACGGATTTCTAGGCGTTTTTATTAGAAATAGGACAGAAAGGAATTAAGTGACGTGTCCAAGGACACTTGAGCAACCTGAGGCATAATGGAAAACTGAAATCACAGGGTTTGGACCCCAGGCTCCATAAGACAATAAAAAAAGATCTTTCCTGTTTAATATTAATATTTCCAGTATACCTGGGGAAGTGATTACAAGAAACGAACAATTATGCAAGCATCAGGAATCAGAAACATTCATAGAAGTAAATGGGAAAACTTTTATGACCAGGAGACACTGCTGTTGCTGTTAATGATACTGCAGCTGATCCTGACACTGCTGAGTGGCGCGTAATGTCAGTTCTGGATGAGGAGCTACACTGCAGCAAAAATTCTGATCATGAATCCCATGATACCGTATCAGCATTTAACAGTCCTGACTTTCATGCCTAGGAGACAACTGACTAAAATGTGAAGCAAAGAGTCAGTGAAATCATTGTCAACTCTATTTAATATGTTTTAAGAAAAAGGACTAATTATTATTAACTACTGATCAACTACAGAAAGACATGGGAAGGTGAATCTAATCTTTAAGGGAAGACTAACACCCTGCATTTACCAATACATGTTCTTTACTTTTAAGCTAGAATTTTAGTTCTGTTTAATAGTATCTGTATTTGGCAGGTTTAATCTGCCACAGTTTTTGCTATAAGACTAAAGTAATGATTAAAAACAGTTACTGTTTCCTTATCATTTGAATACAAAAAATAATCACAGGACCATAAAAAACAAATAATCAGAGACCCATTTACAGGTAATTAAAACTGTCACTCCTCTTGGTATGAGAATGAGGAGATGCCATGTAACCCCCAGATCCCCTTGTAGCCACCTCTGCAATAATAATAGATATTTCCCTTCATTTTTGAGCTTTTGATACTGCCAGTTGAATACCTTTTTTTTTTTTCCCTCTTGGTTCAGTCTTCCATGTCTAAGGATCAGTCTCATTCTTGAAATATTTTTCTCCAGCTTCTAGATTTTATTATTACTATTATTATTTAGTTCCATACTGTTAGTGCATGAGGACACTAGTCCACTCCATGTACATGACCTTCTACAAATGCACAGCAAAAGTAGTCTGCTACCTATGATTACTCAGAGATAATTCATAATTAATAATGTGTGAACAGCCCAAAATTCAGAGACTTCGCTGCCAAAGGTATTTGTTCATTTGGATTTTTTTTTCATTTTAGCAACACATATTTTCAATGATTGTTTCAACATTTTAAACAAAAAACCTTTAACTCTGAGTCAGTGAACACCCCTATGAGTTCCAAAAGATTTTCCAACAAAATTAGACCCCGAATTATACTTTTTATCTCTCTAGACCAAAAAAAAATAGGTAGTAGAGCCATCTAAAATACAAGACATTACACTTGTTTTATACACCAGAATGAAGCAAAAGAAGGCACAAGTTAATTTTTTTAACAAATCCTTTGCAATTCACCTTTAAACTAAAGGTCATCAGGTGACATCGGTGTGTTTGAAAGCACTTGAACTGCTTAGGGAGTTCATCTCATCTGTATTATTCATACATATTTGCCGATTATAAATCACAATGGACTGAAATATTTCTAGTCTTTCACATCAGCAGGCATCCAGAGAGCACAGTCTTTTATTTACTGACCATGTTAAAAACAGCACACTTTTTTCTTATTTTATAATATGCTGTCTGGCCACTTCAGAGATCTCTAATAATGTCTCAGTCCAACCACAGGTCTCATTATGTTGGTAGGAACTGTCATGCAACTGTGAATGTGCAATAAGTGTATAGGTCCAGTAAATGGCAGAAAAATATGAAAAGCATTCTACTTTCAGATGCTGCACAAAGCTATTTATTCCTACTACACTGAATGAACTAAAAATTGAGGAGAGAAAATGAGGACTTTACTTCATGGCCTTCTAAATTTAAACAAAGAGAGGATTTAAGGATACATCTTACAGCAGAAAATGAGGGATGTTATACAGTGCAAGACACACACTTAGCTTTTCTTATATTCCATCCATTTTTTAAGTGCAGCAGCACATTGATTTCAATGGAAGTTCTGTTTAAAAATCAATGCTGTAACATAACCCAGGTAACAGTTTAGAGACTATATATATTATTCATAAATGATGTGATTCTGGCCTAGATCCATCACCATTACTGGGGGCGTCTTCTTCTGGCTGTGGGTCTCATTAAACATGCTATAACAACAGTACAATTCTACCTCTGGATTTCAACTTTATAGAAACTGGAAAATTTTGTCCTTGCATTCAATTTTGTGTACTGACTTATGTAAAATATGCTACAAACAATACTTGGGTTTCAAAATAAATAGTTACGCAACATGACAGAACAGAAGTGAGATTTGTCTGAGGATTTTGATGCACACCAAAGAGAATTTATTATAGGATGTATGTTCCTAGCCTTGGGTCTGGCCTTCCTATTTGGAAGCACAAAAATGTTGTCTAAGAAATGAAATGAAAAATAAGTCACCCATTTACTCTCTGTCTGTGCCACATCACTGCTGCTTCTGGCATGACATTTCTTAGAGGATGAGACAGAGTGAAGAAGAAAGGGAATTGGTGAACTGCCTTTCACTTCATTAACATACCTGTCAACAACTGTGTGAGCAGACACAGGCAGGTCGCAGGAACAACCATGGAACCACAGATAAAAATGCAAAGAGCAAATTTATTCTTGTTGCCTTGCGAACTGGGGGATCTCCACAGCAACATCCAGGGCAGAGGCATGTAGGCTGGACCACAGGACCACGGAGCTTGGTCCTTGCTAGAGGCAGAGCAAGAGATTCCAAACCTGCTGCTTTTGCCTGTATATCAAGGATTTCTTACAGGCAATAGTTTTCCACTGTGCTTTGGTGTTTCCCACAGCAGGGCAGGAATCTCAAGCACGTTTTGGAAAAGGGTGCCTCTGAGTCTATCACAGGCCTGTATTATCTCACCACGGATGTACGACCTGTCAGGCACAAGACTAAGCAACAATTAGTTGTGTGATGTATGTGGTTTTCGACACTCCAGGTGCAGGTCACTTGAGCATGTTTATATTTCTCCTTGCCAATCTTCCATTATATTCCCACGACAACATACAGACCTAGTGCTACTGACAGTCTCTGCCATTGCAGTTCTGTTTGGTTCACCACATAGGCACGACTTTCAGCTCTACGGTGTTACTACAGCAAAGCTGATGCTCACACAAGAATCAGTGATTTGAAAGGCTTGCACTGGCTGCAGTACTCTCTACACCCAAACAGGTATTTTGTAGATTATCATTATCCAAGAACTAAACAAAAAATAAATTGTTAAGATCAAAAGAATACGCAAGAATATTCTTTTCAAGAAGAGGGAAAAGAGCACAGTCTCATTTCAATCAGTACAAAATAGTCCGTCCAGTAGTTTGGGCATATCCACAAAAGCCAAAGCAAGGAAAGGGATAAATTCACAACTGTTCCAGAGAGCAGCTACCTGAATGAATAGCCTAGCTGGTGGGAAATTTACCCAAGCTGTGCAAGACCTCTCTTCCAACTAAGAGATATGATCCTGAGCTCTCACCTGCCAGAAGAGTGTGCTGACCAGCATGCCCCAGCAAAGCTCTGGGGGAAGCCAAGGGGCCAGGGCCAAGTCAGCCCCAGGCACTGATCTGCTTTGCATTCAGTGTAGCAGAGACTGGAGCCCAGCAATCAGCTGCCTCTGCAACACGTCTCATCCACAAGGCTAGGAAGACCTTCTTTCCCTGCTTTGCTCCATGAATATTTAGGTACCCCAGGCAAAACGGAACAGTTTTCCCCAAAGACATGTTGGTTCCAGCATCTCCCTGAATCAGACAGAGAGTGGGTGTGGACCAGGGTCTTATGCCACTCAGGAGAGCAGCCTAACCACCACACTATTAGGTGTTCAAGTGTGGAGCTCCTGAAATCCCTCCTGTGGGAGCAGTGGCACTTGCCATAGCGTATTTAAATATTAATTGAGCAAGAGAGTGTGAATGACTCTTTAAGCCTGACTAGCAGCTCAGGTGTTCTCCTGGG
Source organism: Podargus strigoides (assembly GCA_028020825.1). Lineage (NCBI taxonomy): Eukaryota > Metazoa > Chordata > Aves > Caprimulgiformes > Podargidae > Podargus > Podargus strigoides. The sequence continues at coordinate 142,818,658 of CM051663.1, read as the reverse complement.
ACATGGGAGCTTCGATTTCAGATACCCTTAGGCAGAGCAAGGAATTGAACCCAAGGCTCCCACAGCTGCACCTCTCTTTCTGCCCACTTCTGAATCTGCCTGAATCCAGCCAGCACCACTGATATCCACGGATAGCTAAATAACTCCAAACTGCATTACTCAGTGAATTTACTGTTCAAGAAATCTTTTCCACACCTTACAACCCACCCCATTTTTGCTTGTCTGAAGAGTCAAGGATGCTGATGTATGGCACCCCACTGTTTCTACATGTATGTATACTTCTCCTATGTATATGTATACTTCTTCACTTTTTGAAATATTAGCACTATTTTTCCAGAGTTAGAAGCACAGTTTCCATTTACTTTCTCCCTTTACTTTCTCATGGGGAATGATCAGGGAACCAGGGCAGGTCAAGATGCTTTATTTTAAGAGTGGGAATTTTCCATTGCCCTGCCAATAATGCCACAAGTATAGTATATAAAATTGCAAGGGTGTGGCTAAAGGTAAGGCGAAAGTTTGACAGATCTGGGGAATGAGCTGGGGAATGTTCCAAAGTCCCTTAATATCCTTTGAAGGGACAGCCAATACAGGAATGTCCTTATGGTAGAAGCTATGTGGGCAGAAACTGTAAACCCATTCATGTCTCTAATTGTTCCATATCTGAAGGAGGCTGCTGCACATCTGTTATTCCACCACAAGAGTGGAATCTTTTATGAATTTGCCCGCACCTACCGTGCTGAGGGAAGGTTTCACTGAGCAGAAAAGGATTTCCTTGCCAAAATGTGCATCCTTTTGGAAATTAACTGGGGCCAACACAGATGTGGTGAGCAGCACAAATCCCTCTTTGGAGCATAGATGGTTCCAGAAAAGCATCATTTTTCTACTGCTGGCAAGAAGCCGTAGGCTCATTTATATTTTTTTCTGAGAAGCAAGAGAGGATACTAACTCCAAATGCCTCAGTGTATTTGCTATCCTAATTCAATTGAATGACTAGGAAAAAGAGAGATGCCATACACATCCACATTAACTGTGAGAGCTTTACAATAAAACACGATAAAAAAAAATTACACAAGCAGTATGAGGGGGTTAAGGGAATTGGCAGTGAGATCTATGGTTTGGGGTATTCATCCAACTGAAGGTAGCAGGGACCAGATATTTTGGTAGCTTATATGAAATGAGGTATTCTCAAAAAAATGCCTAATAATCCTTACCAGCACATTTTTGGCTCTCTTACTGCTCCCAGGGTAATTTTAACAAAGTCAGAGAAAGTGAAGTACTTTGCACTGTCTGAGACAGTCTTCAGAGGTTAAGATTGAGACACTACAGGTCAGCAGATTGGGGCAATCTGACATATCCGTGCTTTTTCTCTGCTTGTTCTTTACATCAAGAGATCAACTTGTTTTCTAGGATTTTCAATCTACGATTAACAATCATGCAATTATCACATAAAGAGATAAGATGATAAATGTTTTGACTAGATGTTCTGGCTCTTTAGACTTAATAACATGGATTACAGCATGCATTTACATTATCAGTACAACTGTGAAAATAATAAATTGGTTTTATGCCTTGACATCACAAATAAAACTATTAATTTGGGCCTGCTCAAAGCAAAACAAAAACAACACCTGAGGTATGTATATGTGTGCATATGAGTATTTCGATTTACCTTTATCTTACCCTGCACTGAGAAATGTATACCTTTCAGCTTTATGTTTATAATTTTATTTTGAAGACCCTTTTAAGGCATAAATATTGTCAATTTTATGATTAGTTATGTGAAACGTATCACAGAAAAATATTTGAATATTGTTGAGATTTTATCCCCCCTTTTAATCTTAAATTATCAAGCAAAAACAACTGTGAAAGTGTGTTTAGCCCCCTAAAGTTAAATATTTTGTCAACAGATAAAATAAAAATTATGAACAACCAATACTGTTCCTATTAATATTTTTTTTTCTTTTGTCTCACTCCTTTATGGTGAGGTGATGTGTATTTATCCTCCCCAAATTACATATCAGGACATAATTAGAATATTGCAAATACAGTAAATAGAAAATATAAAAAACCCTATAGTATTAATCCTTTTCCCAGAGGGAACAGACAGATAGGAATACGCAGTAAATATTAATATGCAACCATGGTGCTGTATTCTGGAGTAAGTTTAGAAAAAACAAAGTTTACAACACATACTGTACACAGAAATTTGCATTAGAAACAAAAAATCAGGTTCATGTCTCACAACTACACTATGATAAACTGTCCGCTCCCTTCCAAACCTGTTGTTATGCCCAACGTATATGCTGGAGAGGGCTGCCTGATTTTCAAGACCTGAATGTTAGGTCCTATCCATGAAGTATAGTCAGGCCTATGCCATTTTTAATGCATTGTTCAATATGTATTAATCTATCTGCTGATCACTCAGAAGGAAGCTGCCATTCTGCACACCTGTCACAGAAGCATATATTGGAAGGTCATCTCTTGACTTAGACTGAACAACTCTCCTGACAGAAAGGGTTAACAAGCAAAAATCAGTATGGTTCAAAGAGATCTGTCTGTAATAAATGAGCTACATCCTTCTCTTGTGAAAGATTTTGTAAGATACCAATCATATACAAATACCACCGGTGCTATTTTATTAGTACATTTGTCTCTTATTCACAGAATCACAGAATTATCTAGGTTGGAAAAGACCTTGAAGATCATCGAGTCCAACCATCAATCTAACACTGACAGTCCTCAATGACACCATATCCCTAAGTTATTAGCACAGTTTGCAGAAGTGAAAGGATTTTACTGATCATTGTATTTGCACTTTTAACAATAACTACATGCACAGGCCAGAAACTAAAACAGTAGAATGGGGGTGTGTGAAGGGAGAAAGAGGGGAGAAAAAAAAGAGGAAAAGTAGAGGGGTTGATGGGGGTTGTTCAAGAGGCAAAAACCCCACAGTTCCGAGGGAAAACCTGCAAAAGTCTACACATACACATTGGCATTGCCTGTACAGCACTTCAAAAGGCTCTGAGCTTTAAAAGATACATTGTTGGGTAATACCATCTTCTTATATCTGAACACTAATTGCACATGCAATGCATAGAGAATATACACCAGTAACAAGAGAGTTTATATTTAACCCAGTTTTCAAGATACCTAATATTTTGTCAAACATTTTATAGGTTTTAGCTTAGGGATAAATTTGGATCTGGCTTTTCCCTGGTGAAACATGCAACAATAGAGAAATATATACTGAAGGGAAAGAGAAACTGGGATATTGAGCAAGCCTAACAGAAATCTAACATTTCATTTTGTATGTAATAATTACTTTTTACAGATCCCTTTGACTAGGAAAGCTTTTATCTCTCAAAGTTTTACTGCTCAGCTACGATGCTGAAAATCTCTAGACTTTTTCATCACTTCACATTCTAAAATATATGTTTGGTCTGTTTTCTGACATGAGACAGTGGTTTCAATTTCAAATAACAACAGCTTATCTACCAATTCTTTACATAAAATTTAACGGCTAAAACCCATTTTAAGCCAACCTGTAAAACTCACTATTGTTACAGTTAACAGGAAACAGCTAATTTGTCCATATATAAACTAAAACTTCATGTTTTGTTGTGTAACTATGGCAACTTCTACAAATGACCGATCCAGGACTTTTGTGTTATTTTATGACTCAGGCTTAATGTTCACCCAGTTACCTCTCCCAGCCTCCAATACAGTATCTCTGCTTTCTGAAACTACTCTGAACTATGTTCTTAGGCCTGAATGTCCCTATCCAGCTGCTCATTAAATAATACCAACACAAGAAAAGTTCTTTCTTGATCAGTGTGAGCACTACCTATAAATTCCGAGTTTTAGCTCTGTGCACCTGGAGTGCTAGGTTGTGGTCTATTACATGATGACAAGACCTATTTTATATTCAAAGTAGCAAAATGACTACAGTATGTGACAAGGAGATAAGTACACCCTCCTAGTTTGTTTCCAAGTGGATCAGTTCTTCAGTATGTATTAAGGCATTCCAGATTTATCCCTGGTGGCTGGCTCTCTGCCAGGGCTTGGATTCTGTTCTGGTGTGCAGTGTGCTGAGTATTCCCAGGTGCAGGTATATTTTTATGCCCTAGTCCTTATTTACAGTTTTTCTTAGGTTTGCTTTGAAGTCTGAATAATTGTGTTGCAGTGCTGCAGAGTTTTCACATCCAGTGCTCTTTTCACGTTGCCTTAAGTTAAGCCATCTCTAAATGAGAAAATTGGAGGATGGACCTTAATAAATTTCAGAAGAAAAGACCCTATTTCCTGCATAAAATTATTAATTTAAGTGTACCAGAAGCTATGACAGCACTCACAGCACAAGATTAAGAACTTAAAATCATGATTCCGCCCTCCTAAAATTCTTTGACAATGACGACTAATATAGCACTACTTTCAGCTTTATAGTTCCCCTTTTTACCAACCCTGGTATTATAACACTTGACATGCTTGGCTGCCGTGGTGTAATAAAGAGGGGTAAAATGATGCATTATAGGTCCCTGCTGCAAATCCTATTCAAAATTTTTTAGTTTGGAAGAGGCAGTTCAAAAAGGCAATACAGGAAGTTTAAGGGTCATAAAGTAGTATAGGCACTCAGCTCTTTAACCTTCAGTTAACTTTCTAAAAGCCAAAGAAACAACAGCAAAAGCTATAACACTGAATTCAACTTTCTTTTGGAGAACAGATACCTAGATAATAGTAAAGGAGGGAGAGCAGGGAAGCAGTCACATTATGCTGCAGTTCTGGCCAGCATCATTCAGATGTGACTCTCAGCAGCTGTCTCATGTAAGTAACTGCTCAGCGCCTGGTAAAACAACATGGTGTGGTAGTATGCTTCACACTGTGAGGCAAACAGCACTCTGTGGAACAATGAGAAAAATCAAAATAAAGCTCTGGAAAATCATTCCAATGTTTTGGGATTTTAGGGCATTCACTCCTCAAAATTAAATTCTAATTGCTTATAGTTATTCTCACAAATTCTTTTTATATTTTTTTAAAAAAGGCTTATCCCTGTAGTTTACATATCTTCTTCAGTGTTTTCATTTTTAAGATTTTTTAAAAATTATTATTATTTTTTTAAATGCCTGTATTTGTGGCTTCAAAACAGTTTGGCTATATTGGAAAATACAGTTTACTGCGTACAAATTTTGGTCACCAGATATTAAATGTTTGCAATGCTATTATTTGCAATTGTGTTTGTGAAGGTGTGATAATTTGAGAAAGCAACTCTAGTTTATCATCAAAGGACACACAGAGAGAAGGGCTTAAGTCCAGGCACAGCACTGCTTCTAGTGATGACTATAACCAAGCTGCTTAGCACTCTTTACCTTAGGTTTGCCATCTGGGATATTAAGGACCTGAACAGGGCCCTTACAAGGACAAATTAAGTGTCTGTACAATATGGTGTACATGATTTTATTTTTGGGAAGTAATATACTAGTGGGTAAAATGAGGAAGAGAGTATAGGTGAGATTCAAAATCCATTCAAGTTTCTGAAATGCTTTGGTTAACTTTTGGTGTTTTCAGAGGAGACGTTATACAAGTTAATTTAAATTTCTAATGGATAGTGACACTGTAGAAGCCAAATAATACTTTTATCATCCCCAAAAGCTCTAAGACATGGAGACTAAACTGAAGGAGAAAGAACAGAGAAGAATATGATCTATTTTACCATCACAAAAATGCATGTATAACAGAAAAACATCCTCCTTTTCACACTGGATCAAGAGCCAAGGGAGATACTGCATAGTTGAAGCCATCAACCACTTAAAACTGCTTTTGTCAAAGCAATTTTTTACAGCAGACTGATTTGTATGCAGACCATTTTTAATAGCACAGAAAGAGTTTGGGACCATGTGTTAGAGTACACAAGTGATTTCCAAAAGACATTTGAAATGTAAAAATTCTGGAGGCTGCCTCCTTCCTTTCTCCCCTTGCCTGCAACATGCATACACATGCACACACGCACCATCAACTTCCACTGACATTCCTTCATTACTATGAAGAAGCCTGGGCTCTCTTGAGGCATTTTGCAAAGCACTGCTCCTCTTTTTAAGTAAGGCTACACACTTACATCTCTACAAAAGATTTCCGTAAGTTTATATTCCATCAAAACACATGATTTCAGATCTTAAGTTGTAGAAGTAGTGTTAAAAAGGTCCTCCGATGAAGATTTTAAGCTCTTCTGAATGCAATTTCACTTTTTCTAGTGGCTTCCACTTGTCAAATTTACACAGGGCATTGGGACATTCTTTGGCATTGGAAGGTGCAGCTGGAGAATAAAATGACCTCAAATCCACACTGCTAAACTAAAATCTTTGCTTGTTTGTTCTAGAAGAAGGCCATACCCTGGTGCAATGTTATCAAATCACGGTATCTGAAGGAGATGCTAGCTTTCTGTAAGAAGAATAATGTTAAAATAAAATAAAATACTGAAATATTTTCCTATGGTATCAGAGTCTATCAACTATACTAGGGTTCAACTTTGTCACCCCAGTATTTAGGGTAGACACAGTGATTTGTCTTTTAAAAACTAGCTCATTAAGACAGAACCACACTTCCCTCTTAGCTGAGCACTGACTAAGGCTTAATTGGAACACTGGTATTTTAGTGGGAAGAACAACAATCTCTTTTTACTGTAAAGCTACTAGAACCATGTAATCCAGCTGTAAGCATGCTCATTGAAACAGGAACCCAAGAAACAAGACAGTTTGCAATTCCATTTCACTGCACTTTCAACATGCAGTAAAAAAAGTAACCAAAAAAAAGTTGTTTATTTCCTTTGTACAACACACAAAGAAGCTGCAGTGGCATTTACTGGTTAGATTTCAAGATAAGAACATGTGGAGTCCACAATACATCCACGGAGTGAGAAGATAAAACAGAGATAATGCAAATTGTAGGGTGGACTGTACAAACCCCTCAATATTACAGTAATATATACATCAACACTGTGGTACTTCAGTATGTTTATGACAAATTACTGTTTTCACAATGGCACAAATTAATAAAAAATTACAAGTATTTTGCAATTCTTACTTGTTTGGTCTGTAGTCACACTTTTAAAAATCTAATTTATAAAAAACATCATCTTAGTTATTTTTAAGTAATACCAGTTAGGTATTACTTAAGGAAAGAAAAAACAATTTAGAAATTAGTTTCCCTTTATGTGGGGCTGGAAGAGAGCAAAATCTAGCAGCATGAGCGGGATTTAGGACTTCTTGCTCTTATACTGATGCACTGTTTGAGGCTCAGTGAACCAATAAACTCTCTGCCTAGACTTCACCAACTGTGTCAGGAGAATAACAGTTGTTTTTAGAAGTGCTGCAAAGTCCTGGACACCAGATTTGTGATGTAAGGCACATTGTAGTGGGCAACATGTCCTGCTCTTGCCTGGCTCCACAGAGAAGAGTCCCAGACTAAGCACCATCAAGTAGCATGGCCCCAGGCTCCGTTAGTTGTCATATACCCTCCTTACCATGGCCCATATTTGCTGTACAGAAACAATGTGTCCCACTGTTTCACATGAATCCTCCTTCCCTTGGGCCTGATCTTTTAGCAGAAGGAAAAAAGTTGCTGTAACAGTAACGTCCGTATGGCTACTCCAACATTTATTCACCCAGTATGGCTTCTCTTTTGAGAATGAAGAATGTCCTTAATGAAGAGAAGGACAAATCACACTCCTATGAAATATAGAGAAATATTTCTACATAAAGAACTTCTTTATTCTCTGAGTGCTCTGCCATGGTTAGAAAAATGTCACGGGGTAACTGCCCACTTTACGACAAATGCAGTTGAACAACCAACATCTTCCTAAACCTCCACTCACAAATATGCCCTAAATAGGTCTATTTACACAGAAGCCACATTCACATCCAGCCACTGCCATAAGCCAGGAGAAATATACTGAGAAAAAAAAAAACATCACTCTAATCGTGCATGGTTTTTGATTCCTAGATTTAATATATTTATTCATCATTCCCAAATGACTCAGAAAGACCTGTTCCTAGAGAGTGGCCTAAAGTGGCTAAAATAGGTCTTCACCATAATGGAAAACTAGAAAGACAGCTGATGTAAGTGACATACAGAAATCAGGATATTGGGCTTAGTGCTGAAATTTCCCAAAATTAGGCATTCTGGTCAGTTCTGTAAGATCATCTCAGAAAAGTGCCAGGCCATCAGATATAATTAAAAACAATAACTCTCCAACATTCAGATGCCGCTAACTGAGGTGTTAGCACAGTCTGCTGGAGTCACAGTAGAGGACCTTGTAAGATGAAGTGGATTGCAAGAGTAAGAAAAGAGATCTAAGTGTCCTTCAGTAAACAAACAGCTGTAATTCTTAAATGTATCTGCACTCTAAGCAATCTCAGTCCTTGTCTCTCTGACTTACTCATTGCCTCATCTTACAAATATTTCTCTCTTCCCTCTGAATGTTGCTCTCCCTATGCTTATCTTCAGATAAATGAACTGCATTGCTTCCTTTATGTGGTTTTAGGGATGTAAACTCATGTAATCAAAGGACACGGATTATGAAAATTTTAATACACATCAAAACAGTAAAGCTTGTTTTGAAACCATGCTTTTAACAAAAAGCTTAGCACAAATTTTAAATTCTGTAATATTTTTTCACATGGCTCTGTAACAAAATGGTGACTTCTTTACATTAACTCAGTTTTGGAATGTTTATGCTAACTATGTGTTATCAAATCTTGCATTAACATGTATATTCCACCTTTTCAGATCCGGCTATATTCCAGTATAAACTGTAATATCAAATTGCGAAGTGTCTTTCTCTTATAACATAAGCTTCCTGAGCTTTCCCTCCCTTACATTCACAGCTCCTGTATTAAATATGTTTAAGCATATTCCAATTTTTGTCTAGGGATAGCTTACATTATTTTAAGAGAGATGATATTTTAGAACTGAACATAATTTCTCATTATTAAAGTAATATTTAAATTGTTGTTAAACATTATAGTCCACTCTTCACTTAACATTGTTTCGGAACAACATCTTCCGGTGAGCTGAGGGTAGAATTTAGGTACTAAGCACTCCACATGGGGGGAAGAAAAGGGTTCAAGCTCCATGGTCCAGGAGTGCACTCTGGATGAGATGCAGGTGTAGATGCAGATGCTGACAGTTTCCTCTCCCTCCCTCTTGCTGGTGATTTCCATCGTGGGAAGCCGGGGCTGTGGACAAGGAGGCTCTGGGGCATTCCAGCTTTCCCCTCAGCTCAGATGCTGAATGCAGCAGTGCTTCTTGGGCTGCCATAGAGCTGACAGCCAGGAACAGCTCCCTCTTTCACTTTGTACTCCAAATTAATCTCTAAAAAAAGCAAAATAAAGCTCAGATTCCTTGTCTGCCACAGTACATCTACTTGATAGATTCTCTCAGTGACATGAAGAACTCAGAAAGTCCTCCTACCATTATTTTAAAAAGTACTTTACAATATTTAGTAAAGCTATTTCAAAGAGATGAAATCTCTTTGGAATCCTTGTTGAGCAAATTCTATCACTCAAGAGCTCAATCCATCAGAGCACGTAGGTATGGCCTCACATTCAGATCTTAGGCCTGTGTTCCAGTGCCGTACTGGATCAAGCCCTTTTATTCGTCATTTAGGACGCAATTTGAAAATATATGCCACCATGCAGTGCTATATAATTCAGCTCTATTTGAGAAGGATAAGCCAAGAGAAGGTCATTGCCAGTAAAAATCAACTAGAAAGGAATAGAACAGCCTTTGTATTATCCTGTCCAGTACATTTTATATTTTAGACAGAAATACACCTGTTCCTACGATATGTTCCAGTATATTCTCCTTTGATATGACAGGTACAATGTGATGCAGAAGTTCATATGGAATACATCTGAAAATCACTTATTTATGTTTTTCTTTTAAAACATTTTGGAAGAGAGTATGAAAAGAATAATACGCTGTTAGGCGGACCTGGTAAAAACTTGTGGAGCAGTCACGCACTTTCAGTAGGGGCAGAAAAGCAAGTGAATGTGGAGCGTGTAATGTAAAAAGAAACTCATTCACTCTCAGAAACCAGTGAAATAATCTACTCAGACTCTGTTCTGTTGAAATTGTGGTTTTGCTTACTCATATTCATTTGCTGTATCTTAATGTTTAGAGAAGATTCCCGAAACCTTGCTATACTTCTACTCAAGGTTACATGTTTTACAAATCAACAAAAAAACCCTTCAGTACGGGATGTGAGTATAAATTGCTCCATCTGTTTGCACAGAACCCTAAGACTGATTTAAAGATAATTCATCAACCTTTTTATCCTGGCTTAGCAGCAGCATCATTACCTTAAAACACAGGAATGCAAAGGAACTTTTGTGCAATTAGCTGGTATGGGTAATACTCAGAGTAGCAAACTGACCCCTGCAGATCAGAAATGAACATCAGGAATCTAAGACACAAGAATTCAACCAGCAGCTTGTAGGTTACCACAGTTTAAAGGCATGAAGTTATATACGGTAGGAGCCAGCAGAGGGGGTTTCCCTTGCAGAGCTGGAACAGAAGGGAACCTCGGGCACGGGAGTCGAAAAACCTTTACATGTTCTTCATTTGCAGAGTAATAAATCATACACATATTTTAAAACGCATCCCCTTTCCCAGCTCTGTGTTTATTGGCCATACGGTAAAGATTACATAGTTTGTATGTATCTTTTTTCCTTTTTTAAAGGAAAAAAGTTCCTTCACTTAGTTCCAGGTAGACTTCGTCTGCAATGTTTTCACTGCAGCAGCTCCCACCCTGTGAAGCAGTGTGAAGTGTCACTGATATTCTTTAAACTGCTGTTTGTCTTTGAACAGCTTTTTTTTCAGATTTCCTCAGGAATTCTCTATAATGAATGTAACATTTCATTGACTCTATATCACCATGAGGGATGCTTAGACCAGGTGACTGAGTAAACCCACCAGCGAAAAACCCCCATAGTGTTTAGGTTTCCAAAACAGCCCATTGTCTAGTCCATGGTGAGCTGCACAGGTAAACACAATGACCTCAGGTTTCCTGTATGTGCCACTATTACTCCAGAATTCCTTCCCTAGCAAAAATCAATCTACTTAATGAACAAAACAAAACAAGAACAAAAAAAAAAGCATCTTAAGTTGAAATTTGTAAAAGCAGCTTTGATTTAACAGCCTAAGATGAAATTTGCCTCACAGTGCTGGCGCTGTTAGCCCGTTTCCCAGCTCTCAGAGCCACACGCTGTTGTGAATCACAGTCCTCAGAAGAGCAAACCACAAGTGCTCGAAAGGATTAGAGCTCTCAGCCGTCAAGCTAGCTTCAAGGTTTTTCTTTCCCCATTATTTTTATGTTTGATAGCACACTTAAATTAAATACTTGGAAGATTACATTTTGCTAAATATGTTGCAAGCAAACAGATTCTGCAGTCAAGCCATTCTTTCACCCGAGAACATTTGTCTTGAAAAGGTAACACGTTTCCTTGGATGGCAGCCATTCCTGGCAGCAGATCTCAGCACTCAGTAGGAAACCCATGTCTTTGAGTTCTGAACTAGCCCATACTGGAATTTAAACACAACACTAACAGTCAGAGTCAGTTGTTCTTGGTGGGTAAGTGTTTTACAGCTGCATGGGGATATAAGAGCAGAGCTTCGAGTTTAAATCCTTTTTTAGAAAATGCTGTGATTAACTGCATGGCTTCACTTATTGTTAAGGTAACAGATGGAAGTGCCATAGTGAAATATTTCCTTTTTATTTACAAACAATAGAAAGTCTTTCTGCTGATAGGAATTAAAACATTACAGAAGCATTGGTTCCACAAGCTTAAATTCTTTCATGCTACCACATACATTTTTCATGGAAAGTCAACATCTTTAACATTTTTGCACTGTCTGAATTTATCATCCATAACTTTTTTGTGATTCCTGTTCAAATGAGTTTGCTTCTTTAGAAAGAATTATGTACCTACAGTATAATGAGCTAATTAACTAAAGAACAAAAGGTGCCTTCTGTTACATGTGAGACATAACTAGCTCCCAGACAGAGGCAACACATTCTTTATTTTTAAAAGCAATCCGTATTGCTGATTTTGATGTTAGATGCCCTGTATCATTTTGTACAGTGCCACAAAAGGACTGATAAAACATTAAAATTAAAATTGGCTTTAAAAAAACCCATGTGCCACATCTTACCACCAGTGTTATGAATTTTGAGAGGTTTGCAAAAGATGTGCACTTTGATCAATTGCAGGGTTTCTAAGAGAAAAAAATCACTTTTATGCTCTTTGACTGGCAATAGCACTGAGCAATGGGCAAAACTGACAGAGACAGAAGCTGCGTAAACAAAATAAGGCAGGGGTTTTATTAAATATTAATTCTACTAATTCACAGCAAAAATCTTTGTTTATTATGGTATATTAAAATATATTTTCTTTATTCTATATCATTTCTCCACAGACATAGTACAACTTGTCAGTGCCTGTAAAGATCTTTTTGCTTGTTAGAAATGCCTCAAGCACAAAAAGCAATAAAATATTTTAAACACCATAGATCTAGATCTCACCACATTCAATAAAATATATTAAAACAATGATTTATAATGTGGTTACAAATGAACAGTAAATAATATATTTACTTTTGAACAGTAATAATTGTCATTGTATCACCGGAAGACTTCAAAAGAACTTAAAAAGTTGTGCAATGAAACCTGGCAGATTCTGTGAGGTGTTGTTAGAGCACCAGCTGTGTCCAGCACTCACAAACAGGTATGTGGAAGAGAAGAATGCTGGAAGAGAACTTCTGCATAAACGCAAAAGAAAAACTCTCTTATTCCAGGGTTTCTGTAGGAATTACAATAATAATTGCATTATCTGCATACAAGTTGTGTGGTTTAGAGTTGAAGACCCAACAGCCACCACTCTTCCCGTGGGTTCCAATGTCCCTTGTATAGCCTCCGTGTGAGGCAGAGGGTTTGAGGCTGATGTTTTGTGCTATGGGTCAGCTCAGCCCAAAGGATGGCAAACAGCTGCACTGCAAAATGAGACTACATATTACACTGTAACTACATATTTATGTCTCATCTAGATGTTTCCAGAAATCAGCAAAAAAGGTAAGCTTCCTACTTTAGGGAGACTCATCTCTAGACACATGTTTCTATTACATCTAATTTCTATACCTGCATCATCAAACATCTAAACAGATCCTACATATTCACCAGGATACCATCCTCATGGGACAGACCTTCTGCTATGCTTAATAAAAACTCACAGCTTTATGGTACCTCCTGCCTATATTGTCACAGCAAAGGGGCTGGACACCTCTTACACATAATTTCATAGTAATTTCTCTTTTTAAATGTGTCCTGCAAAAGTGATCTCAGCAGCATGCACAGAGGCATTTGATCATCAGCTAGATAACGGGCATACACTACCAGGGTTAAAAAAATTGCACGTGCTGCTGTAAAAAGGCAGATATCCACCATTTTCATTTCTGTTTGAATAGAAACTAAAATGGCGATTAATCCATACCGTTAGAAATAAGAAAGAGTTTCCTATCATCATTAATAATCACTTGCCTTCTCTGTGGACACTCAGCCACTTGGGACAATACAAGTGCACACACACATAGAATCAGAAACTCCCCACCAGCAAGTTTCACAAAAGTTCTTATTCACAGGTCAGCTGCCAATCAGTATGTACATATATACACACATGGGTCTTTGATGGGAATAAATTCCAAGTTAGTTGGCTACAAGAGCATATAGATACTACTACTTGAGGTAAAGAAGAATAAATCTTTTTCATTTGTTCTTTTGTCCTTCCTAGAAAATGGGATGCCCATACATTCTGAGCTGCTGTATGGCCCAACAATAGATAATGACACGTAAACAGTGAAGATAAATTTTCATTACAATGCCTAAAAATCATTAAAATACCTCTGTATAGCAGTCACCAACCTCCATTATACCTTGACCTTCAGGCCTTCGAACAGCTCTTAACATCAAGTAAAGCAGTAAAGGAGGAGGCTTTGAGGAGTAGCCTCAAAGCTATGAATCTGTCTTACTTGAAAATCATCAGCTATCTCTTCATCTTTATGAAATAAGCTATAGAAGATCTTGTTCAGCTGATGTAACGGGCATGCAAATGTCAGCTGTTGCTACTTGTCTAAGCAGAAAGGTGTGAAACACAATACAGTAAGAGCTTCATGACATTCACTCACTAAACTGGAATTCCTTTGGTTTTGAAAGGAGAAGTTGTACCACCTTTCAGAAGAGTGAAAAGATTGAGATGGACAGCTATGAACACCCCTAAGACTGAAGAAACAACCAAAGTTGATCTGAATGGGATCTGAGGTCAATCTTTATGATGATTTCCCTTTTAAAATTGTGATTTTCTCTATTAGAAAATAAGAAATTTAACAAATAATTTCTAATTACAAAACAGAAGCTGTTTCCCTTTCTATAAGAAGCCACAATGTGATTAAGTCTCTTTCTAGCAATGTTGTATCCTACAGAGGTGTTTCCAGGCAGAAGTCTGAAAAATGCAAAAATGAGGGACATAGAACAGTAGAAGATTGTTCTATTGCCTTCCTCCTCTAAGACTTCTCTTACAAAGTCAGAGACTACTGGTTTGGAACACTTGTAGAGAGTGACATCTGCATAAAAATCAGTAACCTCTTCCTTCTCAACAGAGTAATAAATAACCCAATTAATGTTTTTCCAACTGTACTAATAAGCATGTCATAAAAAAAAGGTTGATGTTTCTCTTACTTGAGTAGATTAGGAAAACCTATACCATAGTCATTGAACAGAAATATTCTATGAGAAGGGAATCAGAATCATAAACTTTAATAATTCTGACTAAAAATCTGACATTATTTGTATTGTCACACACTTCTATTTAGAGCATAAGAAAGCATACATTTTTACAAGTAAAATTATCTAAAAAAACCCCATAATGTTAATTCCTGAGAAAGATAAATAGCTAATAGTTTGTTAAATTTATTACAGAATTCAGTATACAAATTCTTTATTAAATTAAGGGATAAGGTAAAATTCCTTGAATCACAGTATAACTTAATGAGAAAAAAAAAATACAAGAGTGTTAAAAAGCATCTAATTACATATTGGCAGCAGTATCATATACTTCAGCAATTGATCGCAAATTATTAATTTTAATAATCAGCAATGATTCTAACCCATATAATGAATTGCTTAGTAGTAGATCTAAAAGAAATTTAATCCGTGTTGCAACTACTTGAAAAATAAACCCAACAGTACTATAATTTGATATGACAGTCAGGACTGCAAGTGTAAGATCATTAACACTTCACAGGTTGTACCCTGAAGTAAATCTCACAAGAAGTTCACATAAATAAGGACAGATTTACACAATTATGTAGTTATGAGTATCACTGCATTTGTAACCATAAGTGAGTTCTTCTCAATTTGCTATTCATTTGACTTTGATATGCATAAAAACCGCAATCTAACAGAAAACAAGTCAACTCATTTTTCCTTTTTTCTTATTTGGTTTCAGGACATTTATATTTCAGGTAGAGGTATAAGAACCCAGATGATTTCATCTAAGAGAATTTTTGCTTGTGAGAGAATTCAGAAAAGTGTCATTTGTTCCACTTACGTTTGCATTTTTGCCTATTGTTTGACTGGAATGCTAGAAAAGTTGAATTTGGCAAATACATGACTTCTCTCTGGAAAAAAAAAAAAAAAAAAAGGAAGTGCTGAGAATAATGATAACAAAAAATTTAGATAACCCCTGTGGTGGCAACATCAATATTTTGGAACCCTTTTAAAACAAAAAATGCAAAGACAAGGGAGCTCTCAACTTTGTAAGGGAGCTCTTCATCAGTATTTGAAACTGAACAACTCAGAAATGATACTGTGGCACGCCACACTGATCAAACACATTAGCTTGTAAAATTTCTTACCTCTGTAGAGCAGCTGATGACATTGTTTGGTTTTTATCTGATAGGGAGCAACGGCGAGTTGGGAATGTATTGTTTCATGACATTATAAATAACTCTACATTAAAGATCCATAGCCTTGAAAGTTTTCTGGTGGTGGTTGCTGGGGTTTTTTTAAGGAACCTAGCAGGTTTTAATTTTCATAGAGAAAGAATTTTTATATTGCAATAAACACAATATATCTGTCAGTCATTCTGTTTTGTTTGTTCCTGAAATACTCCAAGATGACTAACGTAACTGTTGGTATGGAGGTCCAATGTTCCACTGACACCTAATGCCACTGGGGAGCTCCACCAAAAATCACATTTTTAAAAAAAAAAAAAAAAGTAACTAACTTGGTAACAGCAGCTCTGCTGGTTAGTTACAATCAAGTTAAATCTTCGATAAGTAGACTGGAATTTGTGCTTGATTTTAAAATATGACCAGCAGGTATACTTATATAAAAATCTGTGTGTTTACATACATAAGAAATTGGGTTTTGTTTATGAAAGCAAGAAAAAATTATCAACATTTTGCAGCATCTCTGAAATAAAGAATTTCACAGTATTTTGTACAAAATACAACTAACTTCTTTTATTCAAAGAACTGCCTTTTGAAGAACTGTTCTATGAAACATGGAGATTAAGTCAGTCATTGGGCAAAGGTGATGCAGTGAAAATGTCAGAGCAGTTTTTACTGCTGAGTGGCTATTGAGACCCTCCCAATGTAACTCTTGTCCTTCAGTAACCTAAGAGTGCTTCAGGACCTCTACACGTTTGTTAGTATGCCAGAGAGATACTTTTAACCGTGGATATCACTGCTCTGTTTTACAGACAAGGCAAGTAAAACCTACCCTCTTCCACCTCTTTCACACTGATGAACCATTCTTACTGATGAACATACTCATTCACTCTGGAAAATACCTGATGACTCAATGTTAATGCTAAGTCCTAGGTAGGCACATCTCTTCTAAAGTTCTTATATTTTAAGGAAGTTTAGAAAAAGTGCAAAATTCTGAAGCGTTGAGGACAGTTTATTATGATGAACAAGGAATTTCATCACTTCATTAAAATTACTCTGCATTTTGTGATATCAGATTATTTAAGTTTATTAGTTTTGCTAAACATTATTACTGGCAGGCAATTGACAAAAACGTTCCAGTACTTCTACTCTCATAATTGAGCCTTCCAATTCCAGCAATTAAATCTACAAATCTTTGAATCAACTTTTTGAACATGTAAAGGAGAAGGTTCAACCCACAATATTATAAACAATCAATATTTGAAATGATTGAAATTACTGAATTATTTCTTCTTTAAAAAGTTCACAGTGGTGTTGACTTAATCACATCAAGACTTTAAGAACTACAAGATTTCTTCTAATTTTCTTCTAAATACACACACACAAATAATATTTTACATAACTGTTTCAATATTTACAGTTATCACCATTCTGAACTATTTGAACTTACAATTTTTTAACACAGCTCTTTCTTATGAAATATTAGAGGAACTAATTGCTCAGCTTTGTTACATGTGAAATTGTGAGACAGTATATCCTTTGGAAAGCCTGTTTGGTTAGCATGTCTCTTCTTGAAAACTGCATTCTACATGGAACTCCAAATTAATATCCTTAATTATAAAGATAATTTGCCACAAACATTAGTTTTATTGATGAAACATTCCCACTCTCTTGTCATTGTTCCTCTTTAAATCCTTATGAACATTTACAGAAAGTTATTTGGACAATATGGCAAGATTTTTTAAAATTTTTAAAATAGCTATCTACTGTCAAAGAAATTTTATTAATCAGAATAGAAAGTTATTTGTTTTTTATGCCAAGCTTTCAGACATCTTACATTTAGTGCAATTTAGTACAGTACACGAAACTATTTAAATATTGCTTTCAACTTTTTGGAGCCTTTTTTTTTTTTTTTTTTTTTTTTTTTTTTTAACCAGACTTCTATGTAACTTCACTATGCAATTTACTGAAGGCTAGTAATTACTGGGACATGTGGTAGGCGTTTATCACCAGTAACATCACACAACCCACTCTATGATCAAGATACAATAGGGCAAATGGTACAATTAAAGGCACATTCTTTGGTGCATAACAATAGAAGCCTTGTGACATGGCAAGATTAAGAAAAGACTCAAACATCTTTAAAACTACTCATTACCACCAGTTAAAATGTGCATGTCTGACCTTTATGATAATCAGTAGTACTCCACTTGCACACTACAGAGCTAAATAAGCTTTATTTTAGACACACAGAATTCTTTGCGGTGACCTGCAGTTAACTTAGCTGTTCTCAGAGCTGATGCTTACAACAAATCAACCCATCAGTGATCATAATGATAGGCCATCATCTTTATCAACCAGTTTATGATGACAGGCAGAAAACAGTACTGTATGTATTCCTGCCAAGTGGAGTAGTATTTAAATGTTGACTGCTACATACATCAGACTAACAAGGTTACAAAGTTACTGAAAATCCCATTCCCCAAGGTGCAGATTCACCCTGTGGTGCTATTATACAATAAGGTGTATCAACAATAATTGCTTAGTTTATTATCCTATTGTCTTTTATGTCAGCCCCTAATTGTGAATTCAGAAGACTCTTGCTCCCCAAATCCTTATGAACCTGTTATTAACCCCATTCATTTTAATAAGGATTTATTACTATTTTTATTATTAAAGTGAAGAATTTTTAAGAATAGGTGTTTCCAAATATTCCACAATTCCTTTATATGGCTTAATTAAAAGAAAGATTGATGGGATACTCAGCCAGCATTGTAAATAAAGGTCTCTCAAGCTCCTTTTCCATCCGCTCACAAATGTAGCATTTCATGGCTTAGAATTTTTTACCCAGAGTTACTTTAATATTCAGTTAAAGAGCACGTAAACAGAAAAAGATTTCTGTGGTAAAACTAGGTTATTATAGTTCCGTATGATTTATAGAACCATCCCAACAGGAAAGTGCAAGGTGGCTATGTCACAGCTGCTATCTTCCCCACAGTCCTGAAGTATGGTGATCAAGCTTTCACAGTTCTTGTGCTGCATTTGCAGAGAACAATTCAAGCACATTCCCATAAAACACCACATGAAACCCACAGAACCTAGAAACGGTTAAAATACTATGGCCTGGCTAGTACACATAAGTAGTCATTCATAATTCCTCCTAATGTATACAATATTAATCTGTATGTACCTAGAAAATCTGACTACTTCCTATACTTCAAAGTCATTGCCTTTGCTATGAGACCTAGAAAGTGCTTCAGGATTCATTATGACATGTGGAATATATAAGCAATAAGGCATGACAGGGAGTGTGGTTATCATAAGATAATCACACCCCTGGGTCATTACAAAGCATGAGGTGCAGCCGAGCACCTCTCATTCCCCCTGGGGTGTGATTATATCATGATAAGCACACTTCATGCAGTTACCTTATTGCTTTTATAAAAAGTCTTTGTTGGGAAGAAAAACTGTATTTTTTACTTAAAGATGATAAAGTTGGCAGTTTACAATGTTGAGCAGTACTTTCTGCTAAGCTTGGTGGTTTATATGTATTAATCTACTCCTTTAGAATGTGCATCTGCCAAAGCAGATCCGAACTCATCAATCAAAGGGGGTTTCCATAATTCAGCATGTGTTCGAATGACCCAGATAGAAAAGAATGTGTGCATGTCCCAGACAATCCCATAGCCATTGCCTGCTCACTGGACATCTATTTCTTTACTCGAAAATTAAAACAAACAAACAGACAAAAACCAAACCAACCAACCAACAAACAAGCAAAAACCCAACAAAAAAAAGAAGACAACAAACTGAGTTTCTTAACTAAAAGTTAAATGATGTTTTAAACACATACATTTCAAGTAAAAGGTAGCCTTCAGTAACCAGAAAGGAATTCAACCTGCAAAACAAGAAAAAGTTTGTAACTTGCTTTTGCCCCTGGTAGATGTTCTCCCACAAATTAAGGATGACAACTTAATTTAGGGTCCTAGATAAACTACAAAATCCCACTGCTGTCATTCAGATTGTAGCCTAAGGGGTCTAATGTGATCTTTTGGATTTACAAACACCTGCCTTGGATTCTGCCATATGTCTTCTTCGTGGCTCCAGGGGTGTACACTCTGTCCAGTACTCGGCTCATTTTGTGCTTTAAGAATGCATAACTGCACACAGGATATGAAGGTTTGCATCCATTTACAATTTATCAAGTGTGATGGCCATGTTCTGATTTCAGAGGCATTCAATGGGCTGGAAAGGGGCATATGTATGGGCTGAATTTGGCCCTGGGCCATTTATGAATATAGGTAACACTTTTCACCTAACACGAACAAGACACAAATTCAACTGTTTAATTTAAATAGGTCCTTGTCACCATATCTTCCAGATTTAAGAGGCAGGGTTAGAAACACTGTCAGTATCCTGGATGAAAAGGAAAAATTCCACTAGCCTTCTGTCTTCCAATATTTGGTTTGACACAGTGCTCTCAGTCCACAAAGATGCATGAAATCTTGCTTCTTCCAACAACAATCTGAACTCTACAATTTTGTCTTTATATTTTAATCATATAGAAGTAAATGATTTTTATTTATTTATTTATTTATTTTTCTATCAAATGTTGACAGTTTCTCTTTCAACTGGATATGTTTCATAGTAGAGAATACAATGTTAAAATTATTATATATAATATGTATAAAATATTTTATATAAATTTATGTATGCAACACCATATTAAAATTATTCCAAAAAAAGGGAAATTATATCAAAAGATATATTTCTCATACATTTGCTTAGAAGTCAACAGATTTATGACAAACAAAGAATCTGACCTTTTAAATTACAGAGATACTAATTACAAATTTATTAATAATATTAATAACAGAAAGCAATTGAGAAATAACAAGTAAGGATATAACAAAAGTATATTAAGCTAGTAATTTTTTTTGCCAATTTTAGTATTTTTCAGATTACTTGCTTTTATGTAATAAATTTGTTATTTGAAGTGATTCACAAATAACTTTGGAAACTGATTCCTTATATAGAAAAGATGGGTTGAAAGTGAAAGTTGTGGTTACTCACTTCCTTAAAATTAGATGGAAACAGCAGATATTAAAACAGTAACAGAGAAGTAAACTTCAGCTCTTTCATTCTTAAAGCTTTAATTTTGAAATTTGCAGCTAGTAAAATTACTATCTGATGGTTTCTAAAAGCATTCCTAGTATTTTATAACTCTAGAAGTACTAACATGCAGATATAGACCTCTGCCAATATATCTGCGTTCTGAAAATAAAATTTTGCTCCCAAACTCTTACTCCACAATTTAGATTAATCCTCCATTAATTCAATGAGAGCTTGAGTATGCAAGGAATACCAACTTAAACCAGACTAATTTGGAGAAATACTGTTTAGGGTTTATTCAGTTTAATTGAAGCTGTAGAAAAGGTGACACAATGCTTGTGTATGCAGAATCAACCTTAATTTTGCTACTGACTAATTTAAGAGTGTTTTACTTATGGCTTATCATTCTTTTAACATAGAGCTACTGTGTATGGTATAAAATATCCTGACTCCACACCACAGTTAGTTATTCGTAACAGTCTCATGAAGTGCTTGTTGATGAATTACAGGATATAAAGAATGGAATGGAGCAGAAAAATCAGGAAGTAGGAATTTGGGAAGAAATATGGTCTATGTTAATGAAGTACTACTATATAAAATAAATGTAGTACAAGATAAATTAATTTATTAATGCACTTCTATAGAATCAGTTTAAGTCTTGATCTGCACTGAGGACCTTCCATAGAGGGATGAAAATGCTAGTATTACACAGCATAGGTGGAGGTACTTATGAGTAACTCTCAGTGGATAGGTGACCACCAGCTTGGAAAAACTGGGCATTAGGATGCATTTGCCCAACAGATTTCCACTACTTTCTGCATAAAAGCATCAGTGGGTATTTGCATATTTAAAATCTGTTCGTTCTCTGGGCTGGTAACCATGGCTACACTTGCCCGGATTTTCTCTGCTGCAACTGGAGCCCGGAACAGCAGGGGTAAGTAGGCTTTGAAGTGGCTAGTAACAGCTAGCCAGGGAAGCCTTACTCCAAGGAGTCTAGGAAAGGAACGTCATCTAGAAAGAACTTAGCAGGAACACGGGAAATGTCTTCCTAGATAATGGTTTGCTGAACTATTCCCTTCATTTACTGCTACAATTGCTACCTGACACTGGTCAACACTATGTGCCTCCCCAGAAAGTGGTACAAGAATCTCCACTTCAATCAGAAAGCAGACCCTCCATCCCCAGGAAAGTGGCCTCTCTATTCCTAACAGTTAAAGATAGGTATAATGTCTGAATCTTTCCAAGAGTATATTTTTGTGATGTGTGCGGTTTTGGTTTTTGGGTTCTTTTCTGCTTTCAGGATTAACTGGTATAAGTCTGGATACATTTGTCATTCAGATTAATTTTCACTCCCTACTGGAATTCTGTTAAATTTATGACCTCCCTTACACGAAGAGGAAAATCAGTTCCTCAGCTCAATCTATGTGTGAAGATGTACTCCTATTTACTAGATTCGAATTCACTGCCATTCAGTTTTGAGCATCTTTCTGCTTTGCAAGACAAGAACAGACCATTCTCATCAACCTTTGTTATTTTATCTGATTCTAAATTGTTCTCTCTTATTCTCCTCTCTAAAGTAAACAACACTAAATTCCTATTGCACAGTCTTAAGATACCCCTGTTGTTTCTCAGTGCCTTTTTCCACATATTGCAAAGGTTAACAATGACCCTACATAGTATTTTGGATGCCTTTGTTTCATATAATGGCACTAGAAAGTTTTCTATTCCTTCTCAGTCTCTTTACATATTAATATTTGTTTCCCTTTTTAACAACAATCATACAATGAGTAGATAAATTCCCTGAGATGTCCATAAAGTTGTCAAGGTTTCTGAAATTATGTTTATTTTGGTCTGCCATGCTGTTTCGTATCATCTACTTTAAATAGGTCTTCTTGAAATTCCTCACAAGCTTTACTAATTTTCTGCAGTTTGCTTCCTTGCATTACACTACCCCTGAGGCAGTAACATCCTGATTCTATAGCAATCTTCTGTTCATTTATAATATATTTTAAAATGGAATTTATTAATAACTATATTACATAATACAGGACCACAGATTAATCCATGTATCCATTGCTAAAGTATCTTATGGAAAAAGTAATTTATTCCTTGTCTTGTAGACATTTTTACTAAAACAATTCTTGTCTCTCATCTAACAACTACTTAGAGAGTCTAATAGCCTACCTCAAGGAAGACTTGTAAAAGCCTTTTAAAATACAGGATGTAGAATATAAAAATTTGTCCTCCTTTTGAAAAATCCTCAAGTAACTCAAACAGATTAGTGAAATAGTTTTGCTTTGTAAAGATTCTCCTACTAGAACCTGTTTACTATCTTCCAGTGACTTTGTTAATCTTTTCTAAATTATGTCAAACAATTAGGTTAATGAAACCTTTTCTGGCCTTTAATTCTCTTTCTAAACACAAATATAACATTTTATACATTTCAAATTTTAGTCCCATAATTCTTTCCTAATAAGAATAGGAGACAATATATTCATTGGCCATTTGGTCACTTCATAGTTAAACTCCTTCCAACTATAAAGGATTCCTCCAAATACAGGGAATGGCATTCTCCCATATTCAGGGCTAACTTCAGGCCTGCAAGATATTTACAGGTGTTGTACTTTCTGTAAGGAGAGACACCTGGTTCCACATAAAGAATAAAAGTAGTCGGAATAAAACATCTAGATCAAGTAAATACTTATCTAGTAAACTAACACAGGATTTATGAGCTAACAATTAAATAATAAAACTATAAATAAATTCATTTTACTAATTTGAATCAAAACTGTATGGTCAGAGTCTAATGTTACCCATTATTGCTCCCATGTACAGAGTACAGGGTCGCTCTGCTCAACAGCAATGTGTCTGAGAGCAAAATTATTTTTTTTTATTCTCTCAG
The DNA here is from genome assembly GCA_028020825.1 of Podargus strigoides. NCBI lineage: Eukaryota > Metazoa > Chordata > Aves > Caprimulgiformes > Podargidae > Podargus > Podargus strigoides. The sequence goes on along the minus strand of CM051663.1, from coordinate 142,794,654 downwards.
AAACAGTGTTGCCGGCATATAAAATATATTCAGATTTGAGCAGTATTGTAATTAGGATAAATATTTGATGTCCAAAATGCTATCATGCTAATATAAATGGGGGAGACAGAGGTTTGTACGTAGGCAGTGTATTGTTGTTGCAGTCTTATATTTCTGCTAGATTTTTAAAGATTAAACATGTAAGAAAGATGGACTGAAGCAAGCAATATCAAAACAGCTTTACTTGAGCTGAGTTGTTAAGAGAGCTTTTCAGAAAATGGAAGCAGTAAAGCAAATAGTTATACAGTATTGCAATCTATCGGTAATGATGGAATTAGGCTCAACAGAAAGAAATTTATACTTTTTTACTGAGATCTGGTCTACTCGGATCACCTAGGCTGATTATAGGGGATGATGTGGAAAACACAAAGAGGCCATCAAACATCCTGTAACGCTAAGGCTAATCTGATGTATCTTGCTTTAGTTTCAAAAACTGAGCCATGTTTCTCTAACTCAGTTCTGGTTCAGTCTGGCATTACTTATGCAGTCAAAATTCCCCCTTAAACTAATAACAGTTTCACCTAAATGTGAAGCAGAGGTTTAGTAAATAAGGGAAAATTATTTTGTTTTCTGAATATAAATACATTGAAAAAAACATATATCTGTGCTTTAGCATGTCCATAATTATAAAATATTAATAATTATTGTATATAACAAAATTACAGAAGTGTTATTAGTGGTAATTTCAAAGGCAAAAACCTGCAAAATAAAAGGGTATAGATTTCTCTTTTCACAGGGATTTACAGTGCTCATCAACTTGTATAGTTCACATTAGCATCCAGTGACATTGCTTTGTCTGTATATATTTCTAGCTGTCAACAGAATGTCCTGAGGCAATCGCATCCTGATTCTATAGCTATCTTCTATTCTTTTATAATACACAAGGGTCTAATTTTCCAACAGCAAAGCATGAAATCATGTAAGAATGCCACATAACCAGCATGTGCAAACAAGTAGCACTTTTTCTAGACATAAAAATGCTTCATAAAATAACAAATAAATTAAATCTTCTTGTTCAAGTAAAATGTGTGAAAACTAAGACTCTTTTTAGAAATTAGAGAAGTCTGTGGAGAAGTGGCCATGCCACACTGTTCCTCTAAAAATGTACACACCTTGTAGCAGTATTTTCTGTGGTAAAATAATTTCACTCAGACTGATGGTGGAGCTCTCTGTTTCCTGAACAAATAATACAGTTGCAAACATCAAGCATATTAATTCAATTAATATAAATATTAAACAGCTAGTAAGTTAGCAATCTATTATGCCAGCTTGATTGTTCCAACAGTAGCAGCCTTGCCCTACAGCTGTGCAAGTTCCTATAAAGTGTTTTTAACAGAATTCACTGGAGCAAACTGGGTATGCCAACTCTGTCATTTGCTGCTTCCAACGTATTTCTGTGGAGTAGCCAGAGAAAACACTAAGACTCAGCAATTAAACTATTTTAAAATGTACATGTGTATATATGATATACGTATATATGTGCGCATATGATATGCAGACTTCAACTCTCTATCTGGAACATATGTTGAGTTCTGCGGCACTGTCTGCCATCACCAATGACCTGCTTAAGCAGCTTGTGTTTGCAATATGCTTGAACAACATTCAAGACATATGTCTTCATTGCTGGAAGACCCACAGAGATAAAGCTCTGTTTAGCCTCGACATACTGACTACAATTGCCAAAATCATATTCTTCCTCTATGCCTCTCATATTTCTACAACTTCAGGGGATTTTTAACACCCTCTCTACATAATGTAGAGTTTGTTTAGCATATGGCTTTCAGATGTCTGGCTGCAGAGTAACCTGATGTAATTTAAGGCAAACATGTTTTGAATAATGTAGCTAGTGCTTTTAATCTCTACTGCTTCTAGTACAATAGAAGCTTTCAGAAAAAATGGATTTTCCAGGATGAGGAGGACCACATAGTCTCTGCTCATGAAGAGAACTGACCTAGAATTTACATGTATAACTTTCAATAAATTTGCCTTTTTCAGCTCCTCACTCTTACAGCAATACCTTTGAGAAATGAGCCTGCATGTGACAAAGTCAGACAGCATACACTTGTTTTTCCCATACACTCCTGTTTATGAAAACATTTCCTAAACATTACAAAGTAAAACAGAGTCATGATTCTATTTGCCTCTTGAATATGTGGAGATAGGAGCAAGGATAATTGTTGCCAAAGCATAACAGACATGACTGAAGTGGTCAGTGCTGACTCACTGCAAGAAAACGGCACTAAGCTTCCAAGAGAAAGTCCTGAGCCCCCTCCACAGCTGGGGCAGCCCAGCCCACACTGGAACTAATGAGTGTGTGAGGCTGCTGGCCCACACAGGTGCAAGGATCAGCTCCGAAATAAATCCTACAGCGCAGGAGCATTGAGAGTTGGCACCGCCACAACCAAGGCTAAGCACTCACTAATCAGGGACAGGTTTTCAGCAAATTTTCCACTGTTACTGGTCCACAGAGGCCAAAGGAAAAAGACCATCTGCAACATTTGGAAATCTGTCCCTCCAGTGTTCCCCTCCTTAAGAATGGAATTAAAGAAAATAATTATGTTGCAGATAAATACCCTACAGGAAAGGGAAGTCACCCTGTAGAATTGTATTCGCCTTGGATTTGAGTAAGCTCACTTCAATACCAGCTCTTTTCTAAGCTACATATATGACCTTGTTGTCTAGAATGAGAGAGCAGTCTGCGCAAGCAGACTCCGGGTAAATAGCCAAACAAGTAGCCTGTGCCCCATACATGTGCCATTACAAAGAACCAAGATTCTGCACTCTGATCAGCTGTGCCTACCAGAACTGAGGCAGAGATACTTCTGTTTTCGTAGTCCTTCTGTCTGTATGGTAAAACAGGCACAATAGTATCTCTCTTTCTCCCAGTGGTACTACAGCTGCTGAAACATGGAAGACTGAAAGGTTCAGCCACTTTAGCTGTGGTCTGTTTACCTGAGATCTAAGTGTCCTGGTAATGCATGGTGTCACCTCCAAGCAAGCACGGTCATGCTTTAATTTACATGTTAGGTATATATATCTTCTCAGCAACAATGGCAAATATGATCTTCCTTCAGCCAGATCAACAGCAAGAAAATCAGAAAAACTATGGTAGTAATACCACCGTGGTAGTAATAAGCTGGAAAAAACCAAGAAAAAAGCAGGATGTTCACTTACACAGTCCTGCTTCTTCTGTTTTTCTGTGGTTTATCAGCCCTTAAATGATTTTCCATCACCCTTTAGACTGTGTTGTGGGGCATGCATAGTCAGAATATGCTCCTTTCCAGAATCAAGGTTTTCAGCCATCTCTACCATACCTTCCACAATAAGTAAATGCTGATCTTAAAGCTACATAATCAAATTTGACATTTCTAATTTAATATATGTTGCTGAGGATGTCTCAATTGTGTGTGCATTTTCTGATTTACACCACAGCATGTGGTGCAGTGGTGTCAACCAACCAGTTGTACTTTAAGGCAATGGGCCAGACTGACCTGCTTTATATGATTATATAACCCATATGTTACACTAAGATTCTATATATTCTAAACTTTCATATAAAATCTTTTCCATGAAAAGAAAAATACTGTTTCTAGCTTTCATAGTTGTGAAGAAAATCTTCAATTGCTAACAGACTGTAAACTGGTGCAATGCCTAAGGCTGGAAACAGACGGAAAACTGTGCTCGGGAAAGCGACAGCTCTGCTGCTCTTATTAAGCTACCTTGATGTTGATGTTAAAACCTAATGATGTTGCTTTAAAATGAAACACTAGGTGTTTTGGTGAACGCTTAAATAGATAGGCAAGGAAGAAAGTGGGAATTAAGGCCTCATAGGCCATATGGGAGGGTGAAGAGATACAAGCTGGAAAAAGGAAAAGAAAGATAATATTGCAGAAACACTACTAGTTATGAAATGCATGAGGAGCAAATAAGAAATTAATTAAACATAAAAACAAAATTTTAAAAAATGACAGGATTAGGAAATATTACAATAAGGCAAAATGGTAGCCAAAAATTTACATTTAAAATTAAAAAATAAAATGGCTTAGATAAGCACATTATTTTTGAAACATCTTATTTTAATTGTAGCTTCTTTTACAAATATTATTTTACTATCTAAACTATCTTTTTAAAAAAAAATGACATTTGTTGAAATGAGCTATTTCTGACAAATATTTTCAGTAAATGGGTATCTGAAAGAGTAAAGTGAATAAACTCACAGAAAAATTTCTAATAAACAGTAAAGATAACTTCAGCTATATCTGTAGAAGGAGTGGCGCAGCTTGGTAAGTGTGGATTTGAGGACCGACACCACTGAAGTTGAGGAATCAACATCAAATTGTGTGTGGTTTGGTTTCTTTTTTACTCTGGCTGGTTGAAGTGGAGTCCCAGAGCCTAGATGGCCACTGGCAGGTGAGGAACACCAGTTCCAGCATTGCTTTTCTCAAAGGAACAGAGACTGTGATCCCTGAGATACTTTGCACAGTGAATGAAAGCTCATTAGGAGAGGATTATCAGGAAATTTGCTCTTGAACTCAACTGAAACACCAAAGTAGGTGCAGTTTCTATTTGGTTGTATAATGCCATGCATATCTCTACTGAAAGGTGGGTGAGAAGGAGGGGTTGCTGCATATGCTGTGTGCTTCCCTGCTGTGTTGCTGCCGGCCAGCTCTTCCTATCCTCTCTTCCCCAGCTGTGAAACTACTGGAAGGACCCTAAATGCCCAGATCTCCTTAGGGGTGAAAAAGAAGGGTGCTTTGTATGCAGATGGTCACTACTTGGACATAGCAAATGTAGTAGTGTTGTTTCCTTGAGACACCAAAGGCCCAGTTCAATAACATGGTTATTCTGCGTGTGCCCTCTTCTTTCACGTAACACATCAGATTTTTAAGCCTGCTTCAATATCTTTCTTCAAGCTTTTCCTGCACTGATGTCTGCTGATGTGTGACTACATCTATAATAGTCTTTGCACTTCCACAAGAACCACTTGGCAGCAGAGAACCAGCATTGCTGATACTGGATAGCCTCCCACCTCTTCTCACAACTTTCTGCCTTTTTCCTTGGCCGGTGCATGCACCATCCCAGCAGCAAGCCAGTGCAGTGAGTGGCAAGGGAGGGAGACAAGGCTTCCCATGCAATTAGCACTGAAAGTGGTCCCTGGTAGGTAGGAGAAACCATGGTATAACATTATTAGATCCAAGTCCCCGTATGTTTCTATATCTGTATTACAGGTAGATACAACTTGGGAGCAGAAGGGTAAAGAATGAGGGGTAAGTATGTAAGTGCAATGAAAAATGCTTGACACATATGTAGGAGTTTACACTGGATACTGCTGAGGAAGGCTTCTAAGAGGCAGCTAACCCTGACAGTTAAAGGCATATGATCTGCTCTCCCAAAGACAGAAAGGTGCTACAATTAGAGCAGTTGGACTAGAAAGGGAGAGAGAGTACAATTAGATTCCCAAAAGAGATGAAAGATTATAGTCTCAGTTCTTCATCTCAGTATGTCATGCTCCCATCCCTTCCTCTCCAGAAGGCCCACCACACACAGCTTGTGGTTTTACACAAAGAGAATTAACCTCTTCCCCTGTATATTTCCTCAGACTCTTTACTCAAACCATTATCACACAAACTTCTCAAGGGCAAAATATGCAGACAGATGTAATTTCAACAATAACTTACTTTCAGAATTAGAGCTGCCCAGAAAACAGATTTCAAGCGCCAGGACAAAGGACGGCATTTTAGACATTTAAAAAAAAAAATGGAAAAAAACAAACCAAACAAAAGAAAACCCCCACAAACAACAAAACTGAGGCAAAAAGAAGAGCTTTCAACTTTATAAATATCATTAAAAAGAATATGTTGTCATATTTTGAGATAACTTGAAATACGTTATTTCAATTTTTGTCTATTTTTATAGAAAACAAAATTCAACTTCAAAACTAAATTCCTTGGAAGTAAAGAATGTATTAGTAGAAAAGAGGAAAAACAGGAGCTCCACCATTTCAAAATGTTTTATTTTCCCTCCTTATCAGCCTTCATTCACATAAAAAAAATATCTAAAAATTGTTATGACAATATGAAAGTGTTTGTCTGTCTATCTATATGTCTGTCTGTCTACCTATCTATGTTTTTATTTGGATCACAAGTTCTCTCATCATTAACTCTCCTAATAAATGTAAGCATGAACTGAAATCCAAACTAGCTGTATATCACACCAAGAGTTTTAAGATAAAGAAAAAAGGTTTAGCTCAACTCTAGCGATCATCAAGTCCCTAGAATATAAAATTAATTCAGGACAATTCACAAGCTCAAACTGTTCAGGATTTTATATCACAAAGGAGCACAAAGTATTTATAAACCAACAGTGATGGGTTTCACTTGCTCTGAGTAATAATGCAATTAAGAGTGCTAACAATGCCCAAGGAGAGCCTTTTCCCTGAAACCATCTTGTCTTCAAGCTCTCTTAATGATTCTTTTCTATATTTGATTATTATTATAATTCCTGAGACAGAGTCTGACAGTTTATCGATATCATTGCATTTTCAAGAAACACATCAAGAGCGAGCGCTACACCACCTCCAAACATATTTATTAAATGCAGTGCTAAGCTGACAAGACACCAACAATATAAGCAGATGTTCATTTCTCACCAGGTCTATGCCATTCAAATTATTCATCCACAGCCAGAGCTGCACCACCTTTACACCAGAATGTTTTAAAGAGACATTATGCACTTTTCCTCAGAATGGGCTAAAACCTCATCGCACTATTTTTTATTATATGCAGATGAGCAGCATCTGATTAGGTCCTGAGGCAGCTTCACCAAGGTGTTCATAGGAATAGCAATGGGAGCTGGGGAAGAATATTTCATAACTGAAGTATATTTTCCCTTGGGGGACACCACCATTTGATTTTGACATTTATTTGTCCTGTGCTGTAAAGGACAAAACTACAATTACACTTTTTTTTTTTTCTACTGTGCAGTGGGCACAGTGTCAGAAAAAATTAAGTCAAAGGTAGTGTGTTCTCACAAAAAAAATTAACAAGCTTTAAAACAAAACTTAAAGAACATATTCGGAGTTAAGTCACACTACATTAGAAGAGCCTATTTGATTGAAAATGCATATCATACTTGTATTTTACAAAACAGCAGTAAGCATAAAAAGTAATATGTATCCCTGCATTTTTTTTCCTTAGTTTTTTATTAGTATTATTAGCACTACTATTAACATGTTATTTTTATTAATATTTTTCATTGATGGCTTTGCAAACAAGATGCATCAAAAATAAATGTTGCTTGAGTTCATTTCTATTTCATTTCTTATGATCTTTTTCATATTCTTTTTCATTGAATACAAGGTTAGATGAATGGTACAGATTATGACTCTTGCATCTTGCATTTCAACCCCATACAAATCTATTTTTAGTATGTATGCTATCATGCAATAAATACTTTTTCATTCTTGAATTCCACTGACACAATTCATGCATCATGTAAATTAATTTATTCACATTTTACACAAAATGTGTCTGGAAATTACCAATACTACAAACAATTTATAAGATACTATCATATTTCATTTCAAGGGTTCCCAAACCTAGTGTGCAGAATTTTCATAAATGGACCTGATATTTAAAAAAAAAACACCAACCCTATAGAATAAAAGAGTTAGAGAGTTATTCATAAAATGGTATTTCATCCTCAAATCAGTAGTATGTACTTATTTACAAGCCTCATCCAAATATTAGTCCAAATTAGAAGGATCAAACATGTTGTCACGTTCTTTCGTCCCATTGAATTTAAGTGCAGTTGAACATGAACAGTTCTTAGGGTTATCACGTCTCTAGAACATAAAAATATCACGTAGTGCTTCATAATCTTATTGAACGGCATTAGATGGAATAAATAACAACAAATGGGAAAAAAATTATGTGCTACTTGGTAAAAATGTGAAAGGCAGCACATTAAGCAAAATTTTCACCAATTTTTAAAGAAATTTAAACCTGTATTTGGAAGAGAGCTAGGCTGAATTAGGATACCATGTCTGCAAAAAGCAGATGGGGTCACTTTCATTTGAAGACGCATTGAACACAATATGAAAATAGGATGAGATGAAACCAAATACAATACATGAAATATGGGAAGCATTTTTTCATTTCATTTCTTGTTGAATTTTACATCCACTGCTGATTTAAACAGTGGTGGTGGATCAGTAGACAGGAGTGATGAACTAGCTACTAGAACATTTGCTTCCTTCCCGCCCTGGGCTTAGTTCAATGAAGAATTGCATCACATCACTTTAAACACATGAATAGCCCAGCTAAACAAATAATACTATTTGTATGCTTGAATTACACACTTGCATTGTAAGCACATAGGTCAACCAGGTCACCAAAAAGAAAACAACATATTAGTATTCAAGAACCTACCTATGATGTGGGGTTTTATGAATTGCGTGTACAAGAGATATTACACTCAAGTCATTCAAAGTGGATGCTCCCTATTTCTAGAAAGGCTTGTGCAGTGATAACACTCAGAAGTTCTCCAAGCCTGCATGTGCCTTTAGTCCCAAAACGAGGGCCCCCTCTCAAGAAGTGGAAGGCTAGGTGATATCTGCATCCACTTACTGCTTATCCTCTGACACTGACTCCGCTGACACTGTTAAGAGGAATGCTGAAAGGACCTACGGTTTTTGCAAAAGTTTAATCAGTGAAGTTCCTTGTGATTGTGTTGGTTGGCTATTAGATTGGTTTGGTAATAAATAACCAATTTTTGAAAGGTCATCAGACAACTTTTTGATGAACCTTAGCCCTTAATTTTGTTCTCAGCAGTGCAATAATGTGGAGAGTTTGCTTATCAGGGGTAGCTCTCAGTATGGCATTACTCATTCTTTGATAACCTGAAGTACAATCATCTTTAGTTCTGGAACTGGGGTGGGGGAGCATTGTTTGTTGTCATGGTGGTTTGGCCTTGGCTAAACACCAGGTACCCACCAAGCCGCTCTATCACTTCCCCTGCCCCCCCCTTCTCTCAGCAGGGCAAAAAGGGAGAAAGAAAATAACACAGAAAAAAAACCAACCCTTGTGGGTAAAACAAAAACAGTTTTAATGTAAGGAAAGCAAAGCAAGGGTTACACACGGAAGCAAAAAAAAAAGAAAGCAGATTTATTCTCTACTTCCCATTAGCAGGCGATGTGGGGCCTTCTCAGGAAGCAGGGCTGTGATACGCGTAGCGGTTGCCTCGGAGGACCAAGAGTGACCCCACCCCCCTTCCTCCCTTTTCCCAGCTTCATACCTGAGCAGACACCACATGGTATGGAATATCCCTTTGGTCAGTTCAGGTCAGCTGTGCTGGTTGTGTCCCCTCCCAAGATCTTATTGTTTTGCCAATCACTAGGCCTAGCACAAAGGACACAGCCAGCAGCAAAACAAACCAGTAACCAGATTCTATTGCACATAAAAAAGTCAGTATATGGGTGATCGCTGGGGGTACAAACAAGTCAAACAGATCACACATAATAGACATCAACCCCAGCGACCCCAGGAATGACACAGCACAACCAATAATAGGTGGAATAAACAAAGAAACAAAGTCTCCCACAGAAGAGATGGGAGACAACCAAGTCAATAGGCTGATCATATAGGACAGAAGTAGCCCCATATTGTTCCCCCATGGAGCCTGCGTTTGCAAATGCCAAACCTGACTGGGACCCAGTTGCACGGAGAGTCAGGAAGTCCTTCCCCAACAGGGAACTCTGCAAAGTGCATCCACCTCACAGACAGACACTCCACCCTTCCTGCAAGTGGTCCCAGCTTTTATGCCCAAAGCAGGACACCTGGCACTCATTTACCCAATGTGGGGCACCTGGGGCTTGTTTACCCAAGGGCTTTCCTTACAAGGCCAGCCGCACCTTGGAGGAAAGCCAAAAGACAAACTCATCCCCTTCTTTTGCAAGACTGTGGGAACCACCCATATGTCAACCTTAATTCAGGGCTCGGGGTTCAGACCCCAGCACTTCACTTGCCCACCCCATCCCACCAGGGGGAAATGTTGGAAAGAGCCTTGGTGCTGTGTAAGCACTGCTCAGCAGTAGCCACAACACCAGTGTGTTACCAACACCCTTCTAGCTCCCAACATAAAACACAGCACCATGAGGGCTGCTACAGGGGAAAATCAATTCTGGCTCAGCCAGACCCAGCACAGTTGTATACATTTATTTCTTTAAAATCCTGGTACTGAAAGTATAGCATTATAATAATCTATAATTTTTTCCAGTAACAGTCATGCTTTATACTGAAGGTTTCAAAATTTCACCATATCCTTTCAAAAAGTGAAAGATACATATTTTTATGTTTTTATATATCAAAATTAAAAAAACACAACCCACTTATTTGCTCTTTAAAATGCATTGGTTTGTAATAATATATTATAACATTTAGGATTTTAATACCAGTGCTTTAGTGTAATAAAACTTTTAGTGATTCCCTGGCATGTCTTGTTCAGACTTAAGTTCCTCATTTACATATCCGATGTCCCCCAAGAGACAGACAAGCTTCAAGTTAATTATCCATGTAGCTGTAAGAACTCCTGTTTCTGTGGTAAAAACTCTCTAAAAGAAAACTAAAAGTTATTAAATATTGCTTTGAGTTTCAAAAAGTAATCAAATTGCATGTAAAGAGCCACTAAAGAGATACTTAAATTTAATATTCTTTGCAGACTAAATAATGTATAAACCATGTACAACTCTTACACAATCCACAAACAATCGTTAGAAATGAACATGAAGCTCAGCCAGCCTTCAGTAATTTCAAGTGCTAAGAACACTCAGAGGCAAAAAGGCTCTTGAGCAGACTCTGTGCTACCCTGTAAGATGTAGACATTTTACATGAAGGCAAAATTAGACTTGTTGATAGCAGTGGTACATTCCCGACTGCTTCTAGTGGAGCAGGATTACATTACAGAATCACAGAATGTTAGGGATTGGAAGGGACCTCAAAAGATCATCTAGTCCAATCCCCCTGCCAGAGCAGGAACACCTAGGTCAGGTCACACAGGAACATGTCCAGGCGGGTTTTGAATGTCTCCAGAGAAGGAGACTCCACAACCTCTCTGGGCAGCCTGTTCCAGTGCTCTGTTACCCTCACTGTGAACAAGTTCTTCCTCATATTTATGTGGAACCTCCTATGTTCCAGCTTGCACCCATTGCCCCTTGTCCTGTCATTGGATGTCACTGAGAAGAGCCTGGCTTCATCCTCATGACACTCACCCTTTATGTATTTATAGACATTAATGAGGTCACCCTTCAGTCTCCTCTTCTCCAAGTACAGGAGACCCAGCTCCCTCAGCCTTTCCTCATAAGGGAGATGTTCCACTCCCTTCATCATCTTTGTGGCTCTACGCTGGACTCTCTCAAGCAGTTCCCTGTCCTTCTTGAACTGGGGGGACCAGAACTGGACACAATATTCCAGATGCGGCCTCACCAGGGCAGAGTAGAGGGGGAGGAGAACCTCTCTTGACCTACTAACCACCCCCTTTCTAATACACCCCAGGATGCCATTGGCCTTCTTGGCCACAAGGGCACATTGCTGGCTCATCATGGTCAGCCTGCTGTCCACCAGGACCCCCAGGTCCCTTTCCCCTATGCTGCTCTCCAACAGGTCAGTCCCCAACTTATACTGGCACATGGGGTTGTTTTTACCCAGGTGCAAGACTCTACACTTGCCCTTGTTCTATTTCATTAAATTTCTCCCCACCCCACTCCCCAGCCTGTCTAGGTCTCTCTGAATGGCAGCACAGCCTTCTGGTGTGTCAGCCACTCCTCCCAGTTTGGTGTCATCAGCAAACTTGCTGACAGAGCACTCTATTCCCTCATCCAAATCATTGATGAATATACTGAACAGTACTGGTCCCAGTACTGACCCCTGAGGGACTCCACTAGATACAGGCCTCCAACTAGACTCTGTCCCATTGACCACAACTCTCTGGCTTCTTTCCTTCAGCCGGTTCACAATCCACCTCACTATTCGACCATCCAGGCCACACTTCCTCAGTTTAAACTTTACTAACAGCTTATAAAAATGTGGATAGAATCATGCTCTTTACAGAAAATAACAAGTGACAGAATACATACTTCTGAAATGAAATGCAGCTGTTGTAAGACACCAACATGTCTCTTGTATCTCACCAAACTATGATCACAGGGAGGAACAACAGAGAAATACTGTATAATGTTTGTTGTCACTTGTGACCAAAAGCATCTTTAAAACACCATTTGATGTATCATGGAAAAGAGGAACAGAATAGCTGGCAAGCATAAAATGGACTTTAATTCTAGCTGTTCTACACAGTTTCCACTCACATATCATCCAAACGCCTTCTGTAGGGTGTTCGACAATGTACCTAATATATGTCATCTGTGGTCATTCTCTGTCATTCTCAGCTGCAGCTAGCAACTTACAAGTACAGATATCAGGTGAGATAATTAATCTGAGTATTTTACTATAAATGAACATGTGCATCTATTTCCCAGTGTCTCATGATGACTTGCATGAGGCAAATTCACTGACTGTCTCCAAATTATTACATGCATCCTCTAATTAAGTTACAATGACTGAATAGAATGTGGATGCTCTTCTCTACACAGAAGACAACAATCTCATTCTACAACGACCTTGGAGGTCATTCAAGAAACAATTAAATGTCCTACTATCTATACTAAAAAGAAAGAAGTCTGAGGGCAGAGGAGCCTTTCTTCTGTTTCCTGTTGCTTCAGTTCTCATGCATTCAAATGAAGCCAAACAATATTAAGCCACAGAACAACACACAGAGAACATATGTCTTGCAAAAAGTTAGTATTGTTTCTATCTGGCAAAATGGAGTGGAGCAAGTCACGTCTGTCATTTTGCAGAAAGGCATTTGTGAAGAAATTTTTGTTACTTTAGTTTTTCGGCATCGCTATGTACAAAGCGAGAACAACTAAATAAAATCGTTGTCATTATTCTGCTATCTACAAAGGAGAATACATACTAATGTCATCTGTGTACACACCAAGCTCTAGGGTAAAAAGCATTAACATGAGAGTAGAAAGAGGTTAATACCGAACTTTTACATGTCAATCAACAGTCTTTTATTGTATGTAGAAAGTATATCTGATATTTTCTGGCATTTTACATTTGACCAGACGTTTGATTTACTGTGATAAAGACAGTTAAAATTCAGTAATGTTCACAGAATTTGAGAATGCAAAATCTCGCAATCCTTAGTAAGACAATGTTACCACTGACTTCAAAGAAGATAATAGAAGAAGACTTCAAATAAACAATGTCTATTGTCACTCTGAGATGATGACCCATTCTGGCTGAAATATGGAACACTGCAAAGGGAGTTACTGAGAAGTAGACCTTTAAGGGTGTTTGCAAGACTGTATGGAACCGATTCCTCCAGGTGCCTGATCTAAATTGGGGAAATCTTAGCCTGTGAAGATTTCTTTCTATCATTGGACCCATACCAACCACATGAAGTTCAACAAGGACATGTGCAAGGTCCTGCACGTGGATTGAGGCAATCCCAAGCACAAGTACAGGCTGGGCAGAGAATGGATAGAGAGCAGCTCTGAGGAGAAGGACTTGGGGGTGTCTGTTGATGAAAAACTCAACATGAGCCTGCAATGTGCACTTGCAGCCCAGAAGGCCAACCGTATCCTGGGCTGCATCAAAAGAAGTGTGGCCAGCAGGTTCAAGGAAGTGATTCTCCCCCTCTACTCTGCTCTTGTGAGACCCCATCTGGAATACTGCGTCCAGTTCTGGGGCCCCCAACATAAGAAGGACATTGAGCTGTTGGAGCGGGTCCAGAGGAGGGCCACAAAGATGATCAGAGGGCTGGAGCACCTCTCCTATGAAGAAAGGCTAAGGGAGTTGGGGTTGTTCATCCTGGAGAAGAGCAGGCTCCAGGGTGACCTTATAGAGGTCTTCCAGCACCTCAAGGGGCCTACAAGAAAGCTGGGGAGGGGCTTTTTACAAGAGCATGTAGTGATAGGACAACGGGTAATGGTTTTAAACCTGGAAGAGGGTAGATTTAGATTAGATATTAGGAAGAAATTCTTTACTGTGAGGGTGGTAAGACACTGGAACAGGTTGTCCAGGGAAGTTGTGGCTGTCCCCTCCCTGGAAGTGTTTAAGGCCAGGTTACACAAGGCTTTGAGCAACCTGGTCTGGTGGGAGATGTCCCTGACCATGGTAGGGAGGTTGGAACTATATGATTTTTGAGGTGCCTTCCAACCCAAACCATTCTATGATTCTACAATTTACTTCTGTAGTATTGAAGTACAATGCAAAAACTTACAGAAAGCACCTTCCAGGATATAAACAGTGCACAACTCATTACTCTGTAATATTTCACCCTTTTTTTCCTTCCTTTCCAGTTCTCCCCCTTGGCCTTCCTATCTGTAGCAGAACCAAGAAACAATTATGGGATGAGTGGGACAAGTATCAGCAACGAGGTAGGCTTTGCAGTTTGATCTGAACAGTTGACTAGGTGAAGTTCAAAGAACAATGCAGATCACTAGATTTTTCACTAGGTTTGCCACTAGAAGATTTGTCTCAGAAACAATGGCTCATTTAAAGTACAGATTTAGACCAGAGATACCCAAGGAAAAGGAAGGCACAGTCTTAGACAAGTAAAATGAGATACTTTGAAAAAGCCATTAAGTCCAACCACACAAATACACTAAATGAAGAAAGAAAATGTGCTTCCAGGCTGTCTTTTATTTTCTAAATCTAAGCATTTCATCTCTCTTCATATTTAAGTCCATCTGTGTGCTTAAGAAGAAGAGTCAAACTTCGCAGGACTTGAGCACTAAATTAAGTAGAAAAATAGAGAGAAATTCAACATTATAGCGATGTGTTAACAGATGCTTTAAAACAAAAACAGAAGAGGAAATGCAATAATGGAGCCTTTTTTTTTTTTTTTTTTTTCATCTGGGAGCCAGAAAAAGACCAAAAGTGACTACTGCCAGCACTTCCATTATCTAGAACAGATATCGAGGTAACCAGCAAGAGATAGCCTACTTTAAATAGTAGATGTGAAATATTCTGTCTTCTAAAGATGCTGAAACTTTGCCTACTTGCTATGAAGACTGAAGCTGGATTTTCCCTATTCAGAAGAGCGTGCAATTTTCTTTGGATTCTTGTCATTTTTTTTCAGTCCATGTAGCAACTATTTCACATGAGGAAATTGAAGCTAAACAGAGCTCTTTATTCTATTGATCCTGTTTATGATGGTCTTGATCCTGCAGTGAAATGAGCTCAGACACAGAGCACACTCTTGGATCTGCAGCTATCTGGTATGAAAGCTCCTGATTAATAAGTACTAGGTTTCATACCTGTTCCCTTGCATCAATCCAAAGACCACATCCCATCACATCATCCACAGCAAAACAAGATCAGTATCGGAATTCATACTGCAGCGCTTTGTGTTTGCCACCCGTTGAGTTTGCCTGCTACAGACTACCCAACTTCACTATTTTGTGCTTAAAGGAGAACTGGAACATCTCACATGGTTTTACACAAATGTTGATGGCATAAAATTTCACACAATTCATCATAGTATGTGAGATTACTTGGGCACCATACTCAAAAGGCAAAGATTATGTCTTGTCTCCCTGTGGAACAGAAAGAGGCAATCAATTAAAAAAGTGCTCAGAGTCAGAAAAAATGGCCGTATGGTGCTTCAGTGTTCAAATTACATGTGTTCCTTAAAAAAATTGAATGCTGGATAATGATTTACCACACTGCTATACTACAGGTAAGTTCAAAAGCAGTCATTGTCAGTATGCTGATTGATGTAAAGCTTTCAGTCTCTGGGGGAAGAGTATAGCACTTCCTACTGCTTGATCCATAAAGCAGCATTTACTGCAGCCCACCTTCCTGGTCTGTGCTGCATAATACATTGCCAGATTACGGGAGTTAGGGAATTAAAAGGAAAAGAAAAGAATGCATGAAAAAGCCCTGACCCCCTCCTCCACAGGTGAAACATTAGAGTCCCTGCCTCAGGGTACTGGAAGTAGACACTAATTGCCGTCCAGATACCCACTACTCACTTTCACCTAAATATTTCCCACTTCTGTCTGATCAACCAACCTAAAATTTAATTGAAAAAGTTTTCATTTCACATTTTCATCTTGTGATGACTAGCTGGGACTGCAAGCATTCACTATCAGAGCTGCAGTATAAAAAGGGAGAATAGCACCATGTGAAGGAGCCCAAGTAAAAGGCAAGAAATGAGAAGGGCAAAAAAAAAAGAAAAGCACTTAAGGATACACACTTCAAGTTTCTTTTACTAAGAACCAACACCTTGCACTTCAACTGATACTTCATGTGCAAGGTACTGTGCCAACTGTTTCATTCTGTATTTGCTACTTAGTGATCACTATCTGGACTTTTGTAGGCATTTTCTCATGGCTGTTGAAAGAAATCTGCAACACTCTCCACAGACAGGAAGGGGAAAGTATTATTGATCTGTGTCCACTTTGATGTGCTGCTTTGTGGGAGTGAAAACCAATCTGTTACAATCAGGTGCTGCACAGCCTGAATTATATTGAGGTTCCCATCAATATATAGAACATGTGGGAGCAAATAAACAGTAGCCACAAAAGACAGACTTGACCAGATTATTAACCAACTCTGGCTGTTAAAAAATGGAAATTCATGTGAGATCCAGACAGGTCTCATTCTTAAAGACCTTTTGAGGACAAAGATACAAGAAAAGAAATGTTTGATATTGGAGACCATGCAGGGAAGGCAAAGAGGATTTGTGCTTTATGAAGCAATAAAGTGGCTTCTGTAATGATACTCTATTTGGAAAAAAAGAATGCCCCATTTTAAAAAAGGAATGAAAGCAGCTGAGATTCAGAACTTGTAAACCTCGTTGGCAGTCTGACAGATATTAGAGATATTTTCTATGTTAGAGTTCTACCTCAAAGGGGAAGATGGAGTACAGAACACCCAAACCCAAAATCCTTGCTCAGAAGTGTTTACAATCTGACAGAAGAAACACGAGCACAAGCAGTCATAAGAAAGAGAGACTCAAAGGTGATAATTAGAGACAAGGGGAACAAGATCTGAAAGAAAAAAGAGTAAATGGATTGATAGTGTTGAACAGATAACATTCTTGCTACCTCCTTAGAGCTTACCACCATCTGCACATCAGCCTCTGGGCAGGGCAGGCAGGCAAAGGGGAATATTGGTTACAAATAGGGATGAAGGCCAAAATGAGATTGGCCAAAGGCATGAACAAGTGACAGAATTAAATTTGTTCAGAAACAATGTCCTTAAAATGATTAAATAAAATTGAAACAAAGACATTTGATTTAAAGATTTAAAATATATTTGGATGTCATGATGCAATGTTCTGCATCTTGTTTTCTTCCTTAAACTAAGATATCATGTGCAAATCAAAACAGTACTGATTTTTGTAGAGATGTAAATACACAAAGTTCAAGTGTTAGGTTTGTGCCAAAACAACTTCCAGCTGCCTCCTCAGATAGAGATTTCTGGTAGGTATCTCACTCTAAATGCAAAGATGTTATTGCTTTGCCAAGAGAAAAGTAGTCCATAACAGTGGTCAAATGTGGCATGAAGGTTGGATTCACCAGTAGAACAAATATATGTTAATGACAATAGCTGAATAGAAGCAGAATTACATAGACCTAAGGGAAATGTGAAAATATTGGAGGATGGAGTCAAAGAGAGCTTAGAGAATTTACAGCATGACAAGTACATATCCTAGAAAGACAAAGCAATATACGGAAGAGCTTTTCATTTTGCTTAACTCATCTGATGCATCTTTTCAGTGAGCAAAGGTGGAAAACAGAGATAATTGAAACAAAATACTAAAGACAACTTCAATACCTTAAATACTGACAATGTATTAGAACATCTGGGGCATATATATAGGGCACAGATTCACAGCCTTGTGAAGTCAACCAGAACACCTTATACTGTATCAAATGACACTTGATACCTACAATGAGGCACGTGAAATATTCTCAGAGTCAGAAAAATATTTTCTCTCCAAAAGTACCAGGTAAACCCTTCCCTAAACACAACCACCAACACAAGATTTCTTAATCTTTTTATCCCACCTATTTTACTTTATCAAAATATAGGGTGGAGTTCTTGAAGAAAAAGGTTTCACACAGAAGTGAGGGCCACTGGACTGATGTTTTTGGACATGGATTATTTCTCTTTCAACTATAAATGGTCATGACCTAATGAGTTATATGCAGAACAGCATACTGCATAATACATTTGATGAGGTTTATGAGATTCTTCTGTTCTTGGGGTTTCAATTTCTCTTTGGAAGAGTAAATAAAATTAACTCAATTTCCAGCTGTGGACAGATTGTGGGCAGATAGATAATTACCCTGCTGTACCTGTGGGTAGCCAACTTCCCCCACTGTTCAGTAGCATTTGAATTGTTTGCCTTTTCTCTCACTGGTTTTGACTTTCTTGAGAAGAATGGAGGTAACATTTATCTCTTAACACAAACATATATTAGTTAGCCATTTTTAGAGATGCAGGTTAAGTGACAGACCATAAGGCACACATATGGGCAGACATATTTTAGCAATTTTAGTGACAACAAAGACCATAAGCGAATTGTTACATTTGGAGAGAACATGACTGAAAGTTAAAGGATAAATTCAGGTATGTATCACTATTCTCTCAATGCTAAAAGAAAGCAAGAAAATAATGACCTGTAATTCCAACAGGGAACAAAGAATCAGACCTTCTACAGACAATAGGTGTGTTTCACCCCATAATCTTCCTTTGATTTCCACATGAAGCCATACACTGAGTGAATTCATGGCACAGTTCTGTCAAATTTCATATCACCGAAGCCAGTTATTAAATATCCAGGTTTGACAAGAGAAGTGACAAATGAGTATTAGGTGAAAAGCAAGTATTTTGGTACTTTCTTGACACAGCTGTTATGTAACCAATAAGAGCTGGATTCAGCCAGCTTATAGCAAGGGTAAGACTACACCACTTACTTTAAGTGCTACAAAAAGTAGGCACATAACCTCAATCAGAATGTGTTACCCTTGCATCAACATGCTCTGAAGTCAACAGACAGAATGAAACTACTTTGAAGAAAGATCAAAAAAGCCCAAGGTTGGCTAGAGTTGGCCAGGAACAGGGCTGTGTCTGAACTTTAGCCCCTTGCAAAGGCTCAGGTATGGCTCTGCCTTCAGGGTCCATCCCTAGAACTGCCTCCTAGGGCCTGATGCAAAAATATCAGGCTTTAAAATATATTGCAAATTATCCTAGTGACTAGAGCACTCAGAGAAGGCATACTTGTGTTCTAGCTTCTCCTCAACTTAAGAAGACTTGATTCATAAAATGCCATAACCAACAAAAGTACCCTACCATCAAATTAGAGCTAACAGCAAGAGTAAAAGAGGACAGTGCAAAGATACTTTCTAAGCTTTCTTTCTAGGCTGGGTCACTGTGCAGTCAAAAGGACAAAAATCTTGAAGTCTAAAGACAATACAGAACTGAGAGTCTAACTTTGAGGCCTGTGGACTGATAGAGATAGGTGGAGTCCACCTGTGGATAGATAGATGGTGTCCACTCCCTAGCCATTTGTAGCATTTTTGAAAATTTATTTATGAAACACACAGAGGTTAAAGATAGAAACATCTTGGAAGCCTCCTTATACCCACTTAATGACCATTCTTGTAGCTTTCAATATTCTGCAAGATGGAAGATGACAGAAAGAAACAGATATGATTAGGAAATTAGCCAAATGGACATTTTCTTAATATTTTGAGTTGTAAGTGATGATAGAAACCAACGCCTGACATGTTAATGCTCAGAGTTCTGGACAAATTATTCTGAAAAATGAATTTGATTGCATAATAAATTCATATTATTCTGTAAGTAAAAGTTTTTACATGGTATAAAATGACATAAAATTACAGTAAGCTATCCGTACATTATTTTGTTATCATTATTTTCAACTGCTAAACAATGGGAAAGCAACTCTAGACAAGAATGTGGAGGTGGATGAGAAGAATGAACAGAATAGGAAAATGTTGCAAAGTCTGAGCACTGGTTTTGACAGAAACCTCTCCAGCATGAATAGTGGCATTGTAAGTAAAGTGTGGAAGACTGTACGGATTCATTGTCCGTACAGCATTAGTAATCCTTGACACACATTATTTTTGAGCCGCTGCTGCCCCTGTGCAATGTGTTAAGACAATGAACTTCCAAACCCAATCAGAAGATGTCACAAACATTACCGCTACACTCCATAACACACAGCAGTCAGTTAGGGCAGGCCTCTGGGAGGCTTTAAACAAGTGGCGGATACAACACTAAGGCAAGAGAAGCCCTCAGAGGCTTAAACTCTCCCACTTCTGTCACTGTAACTTGGTCTGACCCAGAGTCAGCAAATGCTGCAGCTGCTGCTCTTTCTCACACATCTGTAAACAAATGTACCCTGTGTATTTAGCAGGTTCTTGTCGGGAGAAAAAAAAAATCAAATACAAAAAAGAATTATCCATATCTTGTATTCTTTTTCAACCACAGATTTTACTTCGCCAAATTTCTTTTTTTCTTTTTCACTGTCTCAAAATACTGTACACCACCTCAGTTTAAAAGAAAGTAAAATTGATAGAGACATGTGGCATATATGGACCACAAAATTTCTCTGCATGTGTTCTCTGCTTCTCAGTTTACATGGGCAATAAGGATAATAGAATTTCCACAGCTTTTTCACTTTTCATATCCATTCCAGATTCTTTAAGGGTCTCTGAGGGACTGATTCTAAGCATGCTATTTAATGGCTCATGGAAAATACAAATCCACTAATCTGGTTTTAAAAATACCCACTCACTTTGGTACATAAGGTTATTTAAAAAGTATTATTTTCCTGAAGATATATGATACTATTGCAAATGATCATAGGGAATTTGAAAACAC
This sequence comes from Podargus strigoides, assembly GCA_028020825.1. Taxonomy (NCBI): domain Eukaryota; kingdom Metazoa; phylum Chordata; class Aves; order Caprimulgiformes; family Podargidae; genus Podargus; species Podargus strigoides. The sequence continues at coordinate 142,773,631 of CM051663.1, read as the reverse complement.
AGACTCAGAAAGTCTGTTGTATACAACTGCTGCATAGATGGACCCAGATATTGCTCCCTGATTCCTATTCATAGTTGTCATTAACATAAATAAAAGTTAAATGTTTCCCGATTACTCCATACTCCTTTTATCCTTTGAGGATCAGAGTCTGCAAGGACCTGATTCAGTTCCAGAGGGATCCAGCCTCCACTAGCACACAACTATAGCATCACGTACAGGCACTGCGGTATGTTGAATAGTTAAGGATGTCAAGGGGTGAGATAAAAGTCTGCAGAGAATCTGAATTTGCAGACTGAGTTTACCTCTAACACATGCTCAGGTTCAAATACATATTGATAGTAAAAATGGTTCCAGAGTACATATATACTTCAAATACTTAGGATTCATTGGTTGCGCTTTATCTGTCTTCTAAAGACTTTGATAGTGCTCTTCAACAGATGGGAGCTTGGAGATCATCAGTCACCATTTTCATTATAGTTGCAAGGCCTGGACTGCCATAATTGCATTTCATGACTAGCCATTAGTGGGCATTTATTACACAATATTACTTACCTCTTGGACAGTATTTCCTGTATTTATAGAAAGAAACACTAGAAACATGGTGGTAAACAAACTGACATACAAGTCTCGCTTTACATGGACTTTGCTGTTTTCATACACAAGAATGTCCTAACAAATTAAATCATTTATGCTTCATTAAAACTAAACAATAACAACAATAAAAATTCAAACAAATGCTCCTCTGTGGGCTAAATTCTGCAACAGTTAAAGGCCCAGTAGGTTTATCAATTGCTGTTTCGTCTGAGGCTAAAAAGATAATGAAATGCCTTGTTTTTCTGTCAGTCTCGCCATTACTCAAAGTGACAATAAAGCAGTTATAATATATATACAAAAAACCCCCTATCCTCACAGGTGTAAACCCTCCAAGCGAACTCATCTGACCTGCTGCCTTTAATGACAGTTACAGGTCAGGGCCAAATTGTGAACTTAAGTGCACGTATTTATAGTTTAGGGCAATGCCATTCCTTGCTTCTCAGAGTGTGATTTAGGCAGAAAGGGTTTTATTCAAAATAAATCCGATAAAAGGGAGAATGACAGGAGGAAGACATGGCTCCTCCTCCTTCCACAAAGGATGCTTCCTCACTAGAATCGTCCTCTCCTCTCCCTCCCTCAGTTTGACAATTGCAGAGTGCCAAGACATGGAAATGATCCTTCCACTGGTGACATCTGTCTCCCCAAAGAGCTCTGGAGGCAGTTATTGTGATAGCTTTGGAGTCTGTCATATGATTAGGTGAATATCGAACAATCTGGGACTTCATTCCCTTAATGCCAGTTCCTGTGACTCACGTTTGATTGGCTGGAAATAATGCAATGTATCATTTTATTTTAATTTTTTGTGTGTGTGCTAAGGGAGGGAGTAAAAAAGCTTAAATAAATTTATGCATAGGGCTTCCGGTTTAGGAATGCCTTCTTTTTCATTTATTATATATCCATAACTAACACTCAGCATTGTTCATTTATGAGTCTACTGGAAATATTGAGTTCTCATTGTGAAAAGGCTGATGCTTAGAACATGTAAGAAAGCTTTATGTGCCACTTCTTTACAAACAGAGACTTCAGAACACTCTCATTAATGAACCATAAAGGAAAAAGATTTTTTAAAATAACAACTCTCTTAAGAAATGACATTTAAAAGGAGTACTGATTAATATCAGAAACAAGTCAAAAGAGTTAAAGAAGTTTTAAGCATTATCCTTTTCAGCATGGCTATCAATGGGAAGCTGACAATAGTATTATTGCTATTTACATATTGGTAACACGCTGGTATGAATTTGCATAACGTATTGTGGTTCTGTGCTCTAGGGAGTTGCATTGTAACATATTGGTGCTTAATGAACTCTGAAAAAATTGATTTTCCACAGAGTAAATTAAGGAATGCATTATAGCTGTTAAAGCAATCTTAAGGGAAATCTGAGGCTTCCACTGCAGCACCATGCTTAGTAAGTAATAAATTACATGTTATACTTATTTGCCTTAATTCATGCTAATTTTGTCCAATTAATGTATCACAGTAATTCAGAAGCCTGTCACAGGAGAGCTAATTATTTATTGGATTTTTGTGTTCAGCTCCCTAGGAGTCTACTAGCAAACAAACTTGCGACTGTCTTTCTGTTAGGTCCACAATGACATTCTTATGTCTTACTGTGGAAAGAAAAAGAATGATATTATATTCTGATTTCAGTTATAAAAATGGATCATTATTCATGTTAGTTTTTTGGTTTTTCTGTTTACAAACTGGTGTCACGTCGTGACAGACTGCCATGCTGTTAGGATAAGATCCAATGTTTTTCCTCTTCCTGTAAATGCCTGAACATGACATAATTCTTAGTAAAGACCATGGTGGTACTTTTCACAACCTGAAAGCTTCTGCCGAGTGTGTGTAAAGTTCAAAAAAACCCCCTTCTAATGCTTTTCACTGAAACCTACGTTTTTCAAAATCTATTGGCTTGAAAAATCAAGCGCAACGTGCCCGTAGCAATTGATACTCTTTCACAAAAATAGATTTTTAACTGTGGCAGTACGTTAATTCACAGCAAAAAATGAATTATTTATGAGATTAATTTGTGCAATTCATACCTATAAATAATATGGCAGTTGCTAAATAATTTGCACAGAGTGATAAGATGCAGACATCACAGTTAAACAATAAGAGAGTCACCAGCTGTGAAATACCCACTATCTGCTAGCATTCTGTCATGCACAAGCGTTTACAGAAAATTATTTGTTGGGGGTGGAAAGTATTAGATCTGATACTTGGCTTCTTCTCATGGGTAGCGGGAGAATACTTGTCAGTTGATTACTGTCTTCCACCCTACGTGAAAAGAAGTGATATTTCTTTAAAAGTATAATGCAAAGTGACGTTACCAGCAGGCTACATAAAATCATGTGATGTAACCTGCCATAATATGATGCACACGAATGACTGTCACAAACTTAAAGAGAATTCTTGTAGAAGAACTGGTAAGGAAAAAAATAGTACCCCTACTCATTTTCAGATGGTTGTCATTGATCTGTGTTTGCCTATAGCCAAATGAATAGTAGTAGTGCAGTAAATGTCTCTGAGCAATATACCATCTTACTGTAGCTATTATTATAATTTAAAAAGCATCTGTCAAGTACTTCATAGTTTTCTGCTACTGTTTTTCAATTTCTCCATTCCTAGTAAACACACAAAAGCTCGACAAAGAATTAATTATCCAGTTCTTGTTTCTTGGAAAACAGCTGTTTAATTGTTTATGACATTTAGAATTTGAAATTCTTCATTTTCTTTCTTGACTTCTCCACTCTGAAAAATATAAAGCCTACACTTAATGTTAAGCATGTCTTAAATCTCATTAAAGTCAACAGGGATGATGACTGAGTTTTCCCCTTAACTATGAGCTTTATTTTCAGAGTGCATTGCCTGGACATTCTGGACAAGTTGATGAAATATGGGCACCCCTTCCAGGGATCGGAGCACGTGTGGCCACATACCATGCAAACATGATGGCTCTTTTATGAAGGGTTCAGAAAAAAGGGGTTAACCATGCAAAAGAGTAACAGTCAACAAAGAAAACCCAAGAATCAGGTAGAAAAGACCTTATGGTAATGTCAGAAAATTCTTCCTGGCAGCAAATACATCAGTTTTGAAAGCCCACTTTCTTGCAAATATCCATAACTTTTTCCATCTCTCAATCCTTTTTTCCTATGAGTAGTCTCCATCATTGCCTATATGGAGAATTTTAAATAGCCTGTTCTCATGAGCCAAAACTCGCACAGCCTGACACTGAAAATCATCTAAAACACTAATCATATGGAACAGGTGACAAAGATGTCACACTACAGATACACAGAACAGGAAAAAGCCTAAAAAAGTTAAAACAAGACTTAGAATCCCTAGTTGGAATGAATGTTTTAAAGTACCCATGTTTACTTTCTTGTTAAGCTAATGTGTTTGCTTCCGCTAGACACAGCAGAAACTTATAAGCTAACTTTTTTGTTATTTTAACCTAATATAGAAACTATAAAAAACCCACAACACCAAAACACCCTTGGAGAGGGCAGGCTGGCTATCAGGAACTAGATATTCATTAGACTCTCCATTCGTAACAGCTTTGACTATGTTCCTTCTCCAAGCCACCCTTCTGTAGAGCCCAGCTACACAGAGAAGGTAGGGAGGAAGAATATTGTACTTTTCCTCTGCTTCTTTCTGATTGTGCCAGTTAATAAATGACTCATTTCAAAATCCTCTTTCCATGCAGGCAGCTGGATTTCTGCTAGTTATTTCATTGAGTTCTCTTCTGGTTATTCAGAATATGACAAAAGAAATCAAGCTTCAAACACCTTCTACCACAGAAAGGTACGGAAATCTTGGGACACACAGCAGCAAGTGGCAAGACTGCTACGAACTTCAACAACCCAAGAGTTTATCCATGGTCTCTTGGTACACTAAACATTGTAGATTACAATTTCTGGAACTATAACTTTCTCAACACCAAAGTATTTTGTCATTTCTCCTGACAGCTGACATGTTCTGACACACCATTTCTTTCCAACACAAAGACAACTCCTTTCTCCACACCTGGAACATCTTTGTTTCACTTCTTTCCCCTCCCATGCTCTCCCACCACCTCCCTGGCAAAGATCCATCAGCAAAGGATTTCACATCTTCCTTTTCAGACTTATGAAATTTTAGTGGCCTTTCATCACCCAAAAAAATGAAAAAAGGCTTTTTATGAAAGCAGAAATATGTATTTAAGATCATATTCACAATGCAGATTATTTGTGTCATTGGTGCCTTTACAATGTTTTATACCATACAAAACCTCTGTTGTTATGCCAACAGGTTACTTTTGTCAGATCATAAAAGATATTAAAAGTAAAAAAAAAAAGTGACAGTGGAGCAGGATGTAATTTTGGGGAAGATCCCCACTGCAAGCGGTGTCCTTCCTCTTCTCTCAAAGGAAACAGAGAAAGGTTTTATAGATTGTAGAGATTCCCAAACCAATCCTGGTCTCAGTGGTTTCAGATAATAGTGCTGTTCAAAATACCTGCATCCTTCTTAGCTGTAACATGGTGCAGAGCCAGCACAAATGTCTTTCTGGCAGATCAGAAACGCAGATCTGGACGAAATCAACGCAGGTATCACTAAAGAGAGAGAAAGATGTGGATACCCTCATAAACCTGCATGCTTATACAAATAACATCCATTTACTCACTCAGTTCAGAAGCAGATTATTTAAAGAAATGGAGGGCAATGATAGCAAGACTTTTAAATGATAACTAAGCAGCATCAATTAAAACACTAAATTAAAGCAGAAATCATATACAGAAAAAGGTGACCCAACTCAGCATTAATTATAGAATGACAAAACCACGCAGATTGGAAGGGAGCTCCTAAAGCCATCTACTCTGACCTTCTGCTCAAAGCAGGTCTGTTGGATCAGGCTGCCCTAATGGTGAATGATTAGCTTACTGGGACACAATAGAAATTAGAGATAGCTAGACAAGGTAGGAGGTCAGTAGTTAGTTATAGAGTGAATTGTGGCAATAGGGAAGAAAAAAGAACGGAAACTCAAAAGTGGCTAGTAAAATGAGGCAGACTATGGCTACAAATAGAAGTTGCAGGTGACTGCACCCTGCAACTTGTTCCCATGTTGCCTTACAAGACAGGTGACTGAATAAGTTGTGCTAATGGTCATCCACTGCAGATCTTCACTTTCCTGACCACCAAGACTAAGAATACCCACAGTCCTGCTTCCAGGACTCACTCATGACCAGATTCCTCATCCTGAGTACCATGAGCTACTCATATGTTCCTGTCATGTGTATGTGACTTACATTCCTGTGTCACATCTCCCAAACAGTAACAAAATTAATTATAACTATTTTTCTGTGATTTGAAAGATGACTCTCCAATTCCATGCAGTTTGAAAACAAGCCTATTTGTTTCTTCTGATATTCTTGAGTAGGTTAGGAGAAACAGCAACAGTTCTGCTTAATTGACAGTAGCTCACACTACTGTGGATTTCCAGGTTTTTTTCCTTCTTGGGATTCTGGTGTACATTTACATGTTTTTGCAAGAGAGAGGAAAGGGAACACAGTCATTGTTCCTATGTTGTTTCCTGCTACACCTGCAGTTGCCGATTTCCTACAAAATTCTTTCTTGCAAATGATGGTTGCATATGTAAATACAAGACCTGCAGTAATCAACTTCAGAACTACAGTTCAGTAAAATCACTTACAAATAGCCCCATTACACAAGTGATACCACCTGATGTGCAATTGACCCCATGGTCTATTAGAGGGTTGCACCTCTCCTGCTGCTCAGACAAAACTCCTTTTTTTTCAGCGTACTACTACAGTTCATGGTTCTATTTTGTAAGTGGTTTATATTGTTCTGCTGGAATTAACAGAAGGATTGCTTTGAGATCTTCAGGTGAAATGTATTATAGAAATGCAAATAAACTACTAGCTTATTACTTGATGCAGAAGCTGCTGTATAGCTCTACCTAACCATTACATTTATTTTTCATGCCTATCAGTATGCACTCAGAGATTGATAGATGATGGGTTTATAATTCTTAAATACATTTTTGATATCCTAAACCTATAGAGCCTTCAGACATTTTGTTCAGATTTGGAATACTTTGCTACTTGAAATAAAAAGAGCTTCAATTGGCAGGTTTTTAAATCCAAACATTTAAGGCATTGATTTTACTTAGTTTTTCTAAAGTAACTCCTTTAGGAAATTGAGTGCTACATTGCTAATTTTAACTTTATTCATTTTAAAGTGCTCCAGGATACTAGCACAAAGGGCACTGTAAAAATTGCATTGGGCTGTATTAGGTTTGAATAGGATGAGTTATAGAACTGGTTGAGACTTTGAATTTCCAGAATTTAGTTATTACAATGCTTATAATACTAAAGGTTTCTTATGTATGCATTTTATGTTTGGGTTTTTTTTCCTTAATAATCATAATTCCTAAGAAATATCTACTATACACAGTCTGTCACTAAAGCTTTATAAAATTTTCTACTGTGATACAGCTGTGCAAAAAGATTCTATAGAACAGTTATTCCTACCTATATAAATAACATTTAAAATGCAGGTGTTCACTGCCTAAATTACAGTGGGAATTCATTTTTTGTGCAATGAATCTTTAAAATATTTTCAGTATTTATTAACCTGCAATAGGATTTTTCTTTTGCAATACAATAAATATGCTCACATTGTATAAACCTGAGTACAGCATGCAAAAATCTGTCTGAATATTACATAGTGAGAGTAAGTGGTTGCATATTCAGCATAATCAATGAAAAACGAAATAATCTGTACGTATTTTGAATTTTAGAACATTTTTACTACAAAAGATTTAGAGGCTTATGGACTACTACAGCACGATTTAATATATAATAAAAATACAACAAAGATTGTACTCATTTTCCTTTTATGTTTATAAATTTTATTCAGGACTATATAATTGATTTCAGTAAAAAACTGGTTCATAATACTTTCACTTTTAACGTAATAATATTGTTTCTTAGGTGTATTTTTCCCATAAGAATTCCTTCAAAAAAAAATAGACGGCATAGTGGGAAAATGGGAAAGATATTGCAAAGATTCTGATTTTTCCTCTCTGTTTTCCAGTGATTTGTCTCAGTGTCATGTATAATCTAGCATTTACTGCAGTTGATAAATATCTAACACAAGCAGGTATAGAATTACTTTAAAAGCAATAAGCAAAATTTGAAAAATACTATGACGTGTGAGGGAAAATAATCAAAAGTTTTCAAAAAAGTAAACATTGGCTTCGGAAGAATAAATGGAACATTTCTTAATTGCTTTTCCAAGACCAGTGGAAAATATTCCTCAGACACAGTGGGATTTTTCGTTCCCTTGCCTCTCAACAACGGAAAATTTGTGAAGGGATAACTTAGTGTAGAAAAAACAAGGTGGATGAACTTTAAGCAATATTTTAATAGATATACCATCAAACTTCAGGGGGTCACTGGGGAGACAGGTCGATGGAATGTATGTTATCACTAACATCAAAAAGAATAGATCTATCATAGAAAAAGAAAACCAAACTATTTAAAAATTTAAAGCATTATCTATAGCATTTTTATTCAAGAGCTTTTTTGAACAATTGTGTTTGCTTGCACACTTCCTTGACCACAGAAAATTCCCACAAACCCTGCCCTCACGGTCAAAGTATTACATGGGCTTTTTAGATTCCATGTGTAAACAGATTTGATTTCTACTTCAATTCTGTTAAAAATATATATGCATTAGTGATTATATATCATCTTAGCTTTAAAGGAGGAGGGTAATAGTGCACTCACTTCAAAGCATAAAACACGGTAGCAAAGCCAGGCAATGATACACATTTTTACTTTTATGATCTCTATATTAAAACACATGTTTATCACAATAAAACATGCACAACATAGCATTTATCTTAAGCTATCTGTCTGAGCCAGATCCAAAAGAAATTGAAACTCATGGTTATCTTCTTGTCAGTCTCTGTATTTCTTGAAACATGCCTTTTGGATGTTTCTAATGCATCCTTTATTCTCATGCTGTGGATCTACCCTTTAACTTCCTTGCTGAGACCAATGAAACTTGTGGTTTTATCACCACCCACTTATTCAGTGCTGAAGTACGGTAGGCATTTTATTGATGAACAGAGAGTGCAGTGTTTGCACTAAAGAGACCCACTGACTTGCACAGCACAGGGCATCTGAAGACCTCCAGCCTGCAACGTGTTCATGGCAAAACACGACTTTATGTGCCAAGAAGAATGTAGAGGAGAGCAGTCAGTAGCATAAAACCAGAAGCATCACCCAAGGCCATGAGCATGTATATAGCATTTACATCCTGGTGCTCTTCCGAGGAGGTAAGACAGGGAAACCAGACTTTCTGAGAGAAATAAAACCTGCAAATTTGTTACAATTCTGTGATAAGCGGTAGGGGTAATTAAGATCTGTGAGGTGTTCTACAGCTTTAACAGTAAAATAGTCTAATTATTCTAAATTAACTTAATATAATAAACTACTTACTTTTCCAGTAGTGAAATCTGCAGTGGGTTAGAAGAGAACTCTTTCACCCTACTTATAAGATGTACAATGGCCACTTTTTTATTTAGAAAAGAGAAATTTACATACAAGTGGGAAATATTTCTCATCCCTGGGGAGAACAATTTTCATTAAAATATTCTATATTTCCAATGAGAAGTCAAAACTTTGCCTAGTAAGCAGAAAAAAAAAAGTTATTTAAACCATGTCTTGCTTCTTCCATCAAAAGAATTTTTTGTAAGTATATTCAGTTTTACTTATATGAGTTGCTCTTCTTGTACAAATCATCAGTACAAAACAATCAATGTTTACAATAAAATAATTTAAGTTGGCTGCATTTTTTAATGTGTGATTTAGGCTTGAAGTTTCATTCATCACGGTTATTTAGGACTGGATTACAACACATACCATTTTTCCCTTTGGGGGTTGGGATATAAAGTAGAATACTGTAATAAATTCATTGAAATACATGTATAGTCAGAATTAGACCGAAAAATTCTCCCATGGAAAATTTCAAATAGGGAGCAAGATGTAAGAAACGGAAGTATTTTTATTTGGAAATCCTGTCATACTCTTTGATCCAAGTCTCCTTCTCTGGGAAGGGGTTGCATGATCAAGACATTATATGTACAATAGTAGCCTTTCTTAGCTAATCTGACTAAAGAAAATCAACAGAAGATGTAACGTAGCCAGGCAATCCAGCTACCTATTCATTAGTACAGAGACAGGGATGATGACCTACCACTCTTCTAATCTCCATGCTAAAAGCACCAGAGTGGCAGCATTCCAGTTTTCTAGCACACGGTTCTTCTACTGCTATTGAAGACAAAAAACAGATCTCTTTCATGAATAAATAAATGGTTTTAGGTCACAAAACAAGCCTGCCATCAAAACCAAAACCAAATAGTGATATATAACTTCTCTTCATAGTTAGTGAGAACAGTGGTCACCTCTGAGCCACAATTCCTGTAAAACAGTTGAGGCAAACTGCACCCAAAAGCACCTATTTCTCTCCACGGACTCCGAAAAATGTTGGGCTAACTCATTCAGATATAGATCTCCAATACTAGGTGAGATCAATCCCAGCTCTGGTCTTCAGTCACACACTATTCTAGTGGAAGGAGAGAAAAGAAAGAAATCCTTTCCTTGGGTTAGGAAGTCACTTTTTCTGTCTCTACTGGGCTCTTCTTGTCCATGTGTTGATGCTATTCCACAGATTGTTGGATCTTTTTCAGAAGACTTTCACAAATTTTTCTGGCTGAAACATAAATTTTTGTCACCATTTCTTCTCTGTACTTTCATGTAGCTCCCACAAGTTTTTAGCAGTTCAAAGCTACACGTATGTTTTGCAAAAGAGAACAACACAACAGCCTCGTTCTGAATGGGGGTTTTGGTACAATTTCTGTGTTCAGTTCAGTGAAGTAAATTAAAAAAATTTATATGGACCTTTTGATATATTCCTACAATTCTAATTAATTTAACCAAAATCATACATAAGTTTCAGGAAATGGCAGCCTGTGGTCTGTATTCACATCTCATGTACAATGCTTTAAATTTACATTGACTCCTTTGAAGTCAATGGATTCAGTCCAGTGTAAATGACAACAGAGTCTACTTTGTGACCCTAAAATTCTCCTAGTAGAGTGACTCCATCTGTAATCGTACTTTATGGCATATTACAGCGCAGGCATACAAATTTGCTGCAGAAGTCCACTCGAACTTTGCACTTTTTTCTTTAAATTGCTATCTTAATGAAAGAATTTAGGAATATTTTGGCATCATAATATGTAAAAAAGAGATGAATGGATCAAACTTCACAAGCATGAGATGGCAGGTATATTTTAAATCCTTTCAACAGCACTGATCAACTGTTCTTACATCTATATAATTAAAATAATAGAAAATGGTCACAAAGATCTAGAGAGATCATGCAGTTCATCCTTTACTCCCAAGGAGGTGTTAGCACTTGGGAGATTAACTAAGATACACAATATAGCTTTCTTTTAGACTACTACAACATGTAGGTATTCAAAAAGTCCCATTTTCAGTATTTTCAGAAGCCCAGTCCAGGGCCCATTTATTTGAAAGTCTGATGCATAGATGAACACAAATCAGTAAAAAAGTTATAAGAATATTTATCCATATAAATTAAAGCATTATTCTTAAGACCAGAATATATTATTTAATATCATCATGACTGAATATAAGGACATTTTCCCCTCTTCACACATGCTTTAGCTGCATATAACTTCATACACCTGAATAACTAGAACTTTCTTTGTGCAGCTCTAATAACAGCTCTTAACAAGGCTAGGAGAACAACTCACATGAAAAATTTAGATATCTACAGAGAACCTCAGAAGAAACACTAAAGCTTTGTTTTACTCATTGTTTCTTGAACAACCTTTTACCATTCTGAGTATTTGCTGTACCATGGAGATGTTAGGTTACCCTCAAACTGTACTTTACCTTTTACTGTAAACCTCTTAGGCAGAGCATTCACATTTCATGTCCTTTCACAGTGCAGTTCACTTGGAGACAAAAGCAAGAGGAATTTGTTTCAGTTGAACTATTTCTTTATAACAGACACTTTCCAGCTCACTTGCAGAAACTGCCAATAGGGAAATCAACAATTGAGATTAGCATTTTTTTTTTCCCCAAGATTTGAAAGACCAGTAAGGAAATGGAGATTTTTAAAATTTATTTGTCATTGATTAAAGTGTCATTAAAGCATTTGTTAATTGATGGGCTGTCAACTATGGGACAGTCCTACACCTCTAATCCTCTAATTGTACAGTCTTCCAAGATGTCATCATCAAATATTCAATTTATCCTGCTGGAAACTGATTCCAAGTTTTACACTTTTCCAACCACTGCTATCAAATTTGTTTTGCTACAAGAACATTAAAAGACTAATTATGTTAGTTATATATTAGTCTCAGGCTGTGAATTCTAGACACAGTGCTGAACTTTCATTTGTAGATTCACAGAATCGTTTTGGTTGGAAACGACTTGTAAGACCATCCAGTCCAATGGTTTATTTACATGCTGCTCAAATCTAATGTTCTTATAGATGCATATGACTAGGAAATGTTTTGTCTAAATATTTTTAAATATACTACAGAAAACAACAATGGTAAAATTTTTTCTAAGCTTTTGTACTTTCATATGTTGATTATCCATAATAAAGAATGAAGTCTCATCCAACCAGAATTTAACTAATGTAAAAGTCTACATGGAATTTATACTATTTATTTTACATTACACAGTACATAATGACTAAATTATATATGACCTAAAGACCCTAAAGATGATTACAACCTTGCAATATAAAATATAGTTTTAAGCAGAGGTGGACCAAGTCACTGATTCAAAATACTACTATGAGGGAATCTATTTCATCAAGAACTTGTGACAAACCTTTTGGCTACTGCTTTCCACTGTAGAAATGCTGGGAAGCATATAATAATTCTTCTGTGCATTTTTTTCCACTCTATTTGCAGTCCATGCACAAAATCTCATCACAGAAAGACTGCTGGTGTTCATACAGTCCAAATATTAAACTATTTTTCTTGCCTCTAAATGGAGAAGAAATGAAGTAAAGATTCTTTCCAACACAGGTCTTAGCAGTCAGTAAACAGAGAGTATTAAAAACACTGTATCAACTTCCAATGTGGTGCTGCAGCTGTTTCCACTTTATATCCTCCAAAGCTCCAACAGAGAGTGACCTGTCTCCAGGCCCTCTTGGTAGCCAGGGCAAGTTCTCTGGCTAAAAACTGTACTAAGGTCCTAACTTACAAAAGCACTTTAATATTTCCTGGGTTAAAACATTCTACAAAAACATACAAGTTTTTCAAAATTATTAAGCAACAATGGGAGCAGAGTTAGAAGATTACTTAAAGGTGAAGTACACTAGCCTGTTGTGCCTGTGTCGTGTTTTGTCAGGAGAGAGTGTAATAACCGTTCATTCTGCCCATTATGTGGTTACCAAACCTTTCTTTCACGAGTGAACTCTTACAAACTAGTTTTGGATACATTTTACTGTGAATATGTAGATTTTTTAAAAAATTACATAATATAGTGATGACAGTATTTGAAAAAATAATGTATTATGTTAAAAAGTTTGCAAGTAATTAATACAGTATGTTTCCATAATTATTTAAAGCTTTGGGACCAGATTGTACAACATAGATTTAAGCAGGGAAAAATAGTATCTTTTGGCATTTTTTATACATCTTCCAAACTGGAGTGCTGTTTTTTTCTCCAGCAGAGAACTGCACTGAGCACTATTGTCAATGTTCCCACCAAGAAAAATACTACCAAAACTGATTTGGATTGTCTAAGACCTACACAAGGGACAAGGCCACCTATGGGGGTCTTTACCTTAATACTGGCAATGGGCCTAAGCCTTGATATCAGTTCCCAGGCAACAGACCTATTAAAGCTATATTACTACAGTTCACACTGCCCCTGAAAGCTTTATTAAATGATTATTTCACAGCATGGAGGGAAATCTATTGAAAATTAATATGCAGCATCAGCCAGTCATGGCTCATAGCTGAGATATGCTCTTTATGTCAAAAAGGTAGAATTTTCCAAATAAGAAAGTGTAAGTGAAATTCCTTTCATTAACTTTACTTGTCTAATCTGACTTCTAGGGCTATAGCCAATGGGGAGAAATGGCCATTTCTAGAGTTGATTTCACCTTTCTTCTGTCTTAGGAGACCGATCTCTGGTAGGATGCATTGCCCTTTGGAAGTGCCCCTCTGCTTCTGCAGACAATAGAAGCCCACCTGCCTCACCAGAGTGGTGGAAGTTAAACAACATGAACCCCAGCTTATGTGAAAGAAGTGAGATTTGATGTGCCCAGCGGACCCATGAGATTCTGACAGACTCAAAGAAGCATCCTGAATATATACAGGATTTAGTATATTCGGTTATCCTTTTAATAGAAAACAATTTGAGACAACTAATGCCAAGTAAAATTATGCCCACAAATATTTCTTCAAAAGAATTGTTCAGGAACAGTTAATCAGCTAAACTTCTACAGTGTTACCACAGTCAGAATATACATATTTTTTCTATAAAAACACAATTATATGTTTTATGAAGGTGATTTTTAATGAACAGTTAAGACCTCTAAATAATTTAAAGATACAATTTAATCTTAACAAAATTTGTCATTTTACACTATTACAATGCTAAGAAATGCAATAATTCTCATCATACAGACCTAAAGTTATGAACAATTAAGTAAATGGGCAAGTTCTCTTGCTAAATTCAATTAATTTGGAAGGTTAGGGATAGGAAGAGCCCAGGCAGGCAGCTCCTGTCCCTGCAAGCACCAGGTGGCAGTCCAGTGTTGACTGACAGGTCTTCATTTTCTCCTGCAGACCAAAACTTTCCCTTGTTACATTACTTATCTATCGCTGTTCTGAGAGTCTTCTGTCTTCTAAATAACATAAAATCACTCTGGGTATTTAAGGAAAAAAATACTTTTTGCGGAGAATAACATTCATGTTTTTCAAAAACTCATCCATATAACCGATGCTGAAACGCCAAGGAATTTCTCTTACATAAAGCTTATTTTCATAGATTAAGCTCTGAATTTTTCAGGTAGGCTAGACTAGCATGCCCCAAAAGTTTAAATAACCTACAAAACCATGTACAGGAAATATAAGGCATATAAATCTTTTATCTACTAGGTCACGATATTTTTCACAGCATGTGCACCACCATTTGGTTCAAATGTCTGTTACTCAAAATAAAAAAAACCAAACCAACAAACAACAAAACATCATAGCTCTGAATTAACAGTGGAAAAAATACTGGAAAAGAGATAAGCATCCATTATAAAGTTTATAAGACAAGTAGAACTAGTACAAAATCAATATCTTTGTTATGAAATTTGATGGTCCAAAACATCACATTTGGCTATGCAAGCTATAATTTGACAAGTTGAGCTGATTGTAGAGCTTTTCTTGTTCATCTCTAGAAGACAAATAAATTTTGTTATGTATAAAAGACAAAAATTATACTAAGATGTACACCGAATTTCTCAAACAACCATGGAAACTATCTTACTTTATTTGTTACTTATCATTGCATCATTTTAAGTAGTCTTGTAATTCACTTAATGATTAACTTTTGTTAACAAAGGAGGTAAACAACAACAACAAAAAATGGAAGGAATGGTAAAAATCTTATAAACTTCCACGCAGTAATAAAACATATTTTTTTCTAATATCAAAAGAATAAATTTTATTAACAAATCCAAACATTTCACTGAAAATGCCTGCTAATTCTTATACACATAAACGTACAAGTCACTTGTATTCACTGGGGCTTTTCTGCTAAATCAAGCAGTCACTCTCTTCACCTTGCAAAATTGTGCTCACATGTATAGGTAGCTGAAGTTTCTAAAAAGAACCAATATTAATAATTTAAGTAATTTACAATGTTGAATTTTTTTTTAATTTTTCTGTTTGGTAAACTGTTTTATGGCTTACATTGATACTGCATGATTGTCTGCTACTGAAAATGAATCTGAACTGCATGGTGCTCTCTGTTGTCAATTTTATGTAACCACCAAGGGAATTTCCTGTATCTTCTCCAGAGGATACCTAAAGTATTTCTGAAGCTGAGAAGGCAGCATTTTAATATGAAATTTTATTACTGAATATGCTAAAAAACATTAAAATGTATGAATTTAGAACCTGTGACAATACACATGAAAGCAAGGATCTGAACCCATGCCATTAAAAAACAGAGCTAGGAAATATTATGTATTTTTTTCCCACGAAAATTTAACAAGTTCGGAGAGGTGTGACCATGTTTATTGAGCTATTAATTCTGTTAGATTTGCAAATTCAGTAAGCAACTATTATTTTAGTAAGTATTCACTGACAAACAGCTCAAGCATTGTTAAAATTACTTGAAAAAAAAAAAAAAGAAGGACTCCTATGTTCATAAACTTGACCAGCAAACCAAAGAAGTTTACTGGTCTTCTATCATATGTATATTCATTTGGTTGCAGTGGATATATCAAGAGTTTTAGCCTGTGTTCCTTATACAGTCTTTCTAAATTCTTCTCCACGTAATTCTAACATTTGTGAAATCTCATAAGTCTTATGAGATTCTTCCCACAGAGAGCATACAAAATACATTTATAGAAATTACATATAATTTGTCTTACAAAGAAACAAATTGTTTCTTCCAGAGCGCTCTCATGTGGTTATACATATTTAGTGATGTTTAAAAATTATAGACTGCAGACAATTTTACTCACATTTAATATATTCCATTCTCTCTTTAAAATACACCTGTGGAATCTTCAGTGTGCACGTATTATTCTCATCTTTTTACGCTGTTATGACAGCATGGAAGAGCTTTATAGCCTTAGATAAGTCTACAAGGGAAAGCTTGTGATGCAGACTGCAAGACAACTCCTGCTGTAGCATACAAATGCTGGTGGAGGACCCAAAGATAGGGGCAGAGTGGTCTCTAATGAAGGAGTAGGAACAAGATCCAGAAGAGTTTTCCGCTATAATCATTACTCAAAAGGAAGTGGGAACAGCCTTTAAAGGTCATATGTGCTCTTAAAACCATTTACAAAGTAGTATATGATCAAAAGTAATGAAATTAATACTAACTGATTTTCAGTGTACTAGGGTGGGATGAAGACCATAAATATGGCCCCTGACCACTGCTTAGCTGAAAGGTGACAGCTTGCTATGGTACAGTAACTCCCATGCTTTCGGTTTCTGTGTCCGCATTTAAAATCAGTAGAGCACAATGGTGGTATAAAGATTTGTTCAGTCCTGCACCCTGGCTTGAAAGTTGCACTTTCATAAAAACACAGCAAAGAATTTCACCGTAGTTATCAAGAAACTGTTTAAAGCAGAAGTCTTCAACCAGTCCCTCATACAGAGCCTCCTTCACAAATTTTATACTAATCACTCCAGTAAAGAGTATTTTTAAAACCAAAATATACATATATAAACTATTGACACTTTCATTTTTAGGAGTATTTGGGACAGTCATACTCCCAGAGTGCTGCAAACACATGACAGCATCATAGCTATAATATGAGTAGCTGGGTCCTATGAGGACATAGACTTTGTAGGTTTTGCCTTGCCTGCTTTGAGATAAATACAGTAAGATCTTTACCAGAGTTGCAAAATGGTTCTCTATATACATTTAAGTATCACATTTCACCCTATCTCTTTTGAGAGATTTCCAGCTTTCACTAGAGTAATGATAGTTTATCATCTTGAAAGTATAAACAACTGAGAAACAGGTATAATGAAAAAAAATCAGTCATTTGATATCAATGTATTCAAACACTATTTTATAAAGCACATATCAAGAAAAAAAAAAAAACTAACATCAGCAGAAATAAAAGAAATTAAAGCCAGATATTATAGGAAAAAGATCACTAATAACGACCAAAAGAATAGGAAATTCACAAACTGCACTCTAGCAAATATCAATGAGCCACAGGTAAAACAGAGTAGTCCTGCACTACTTCAAAGTTTTTTTTCTTTCCCCCTACCCTGAAGTGTTACCATGTCTGAGTAATAATAGCATGGTTTTATTCCACAGAGCCAGTCCTTTTGAGCATTCTGAGCTGGATCTACTGACTTCAGCAAGGAGGGAAAAAAAAAGTTTTAATGCTTTTTATTGCAGCTAGACCTGCAAAACCAGCACAGCTGAGAAAGAGGGATTCTGTTCCTTCTTGTTCACCTTCAATAGAATTCTTTAAAATGCCAATGAAAAAATGCCTAGTTGTCATAGGTCATTAAATGTAGAAGTTCCCAGGCATGAACCGTGCTAAAGAAGCAGGATTCTGTGCCTGCATATAGGCTTTCAGGACAGGTGCTTCATAAATGAATTGGAAACAATACATATCTTCTCTGAATCAAACGTAGCTGTGGACACACATCATGCACTGAAAAACAGCTCACGTTCCCAAAGTCACCTGAGTGTAATGAGAGACTGACCTTTTCCAGAAAGAACCCCAGTGGCTCTGAAGCAGCTGAGGCAATGCCATAATCAAGTCTAGACCAGGCTTTGGTGTCCAGGCTGCTCCACACCATCTCCGTACCAGTCTGTGTCCATATCATCCACAATGCTGACCACATTAGTGTTAGAGAACTAGAGAATTAGAGAATTAGAGAACTCTCGGCAGAATGTTTTTCCAAAGTTGTGTTGACAGGGGAACTGGCTTTTGCTGTTGATCTGCCACATCCTTGACTTCCTAGTCTCTAATATGTAACAAAGCTTATTTTCCTCTTGGGTTACCTTTAGCACAACTCTGAGCTTCAGTTAGAGGGGTGTATATTTGTTATGGACTACTTTCTATTATACTTGCCTTTGAACTTTTATCCATGGTAGAAATTGGGACAGTGACTGTTAATGTTAGTATGGCTCTGGAGAAAACAGTACGTGGAATGGGCACCTATTGAGACTTTTTCATCAATCAAAAATAAATATTTTTTAAAGCACACATGCACTCCATGAAACACATGATTTGCTGTGTCTTTTATATCCTGAACTTCTTGCTTGTCATTTTAAAAACTAGCTTTAATTGATTTTCAGATTTCAAGCATCACTACAAGGACCTATTTTTATTTTATTGCACTGGCGTCTACTTTATTGGTTCATTTTATGTCAGTCTGTTGAGATCTCTTTATATGAGGCATTTTCTTCTTAGCCATATTTTATTGAAATGTCAACTAGTACGAGGGATCTTTCCACGTTTTTTCAAAATTTAGAAATAACTTGGCTCTAACATGATACTTTAATAATGTTGCCAAACCTCTGATAAGTTGTTCACATCAGATATTTAGCCCCAATACCTAATGCTTGAGAATCTACATTGATTCTCTTCACGTTCCGCCTCTGCATTCCAAGATTTATGAATATTAAGTTGTGCTTGCCCCAAAGCAAAAGTATACTCACTAAGATATTTGCTGAGATCAGGAGTCTCTCTGCCCCATTTTTAAAACAAAGGCATTAATAAGGAAGCACTATAAAATGTATGACACTGAAAAAATAAGGAAAATTCAGTATTTTTAATAAAGTGAGAAAAAAATCCCGTGGTTCAAAGCAGCTTATCTGAGCTACCCTAAATAATGCAAAAGAGTAACAATTTATGACAGTTGTACAGAATTATGTCTGCTGAGAAGTGTGAATAAACCCTGATTTCTAAAACTGACCATTATTTTTAAAAACAATGGCCACTTAGGGTAAAAAGATATCATTCTCTATAACTTTAACCCCTACAAATATGTGGGCAGATACTATATACAGCTCCTATGGAGGTCAGTTGGACCCAGCAGCATTGATTGCATCGTGACCCAGCATGTACATAATTATTTTTTGTACCAAGCACAAAAGTCAAAGACCTAAGCAGAGGATACACAGGTATGTCTTTCAATACTGAAACATATTTCACAAAGACTAGCTAAGCTTTAGAATTTTAAATGCAAAATGAAGGAACTTACTTATTTAAAACAAGTTGAAGCTGGTACAAATGAGAAGGAAAAAAATCACAGAAGAAATGCGAATGAAGTGGTTTACTGGTTTACCAACAGGTGGAATAAATGTGCCATGACAAAAACATCCCATTGAGATAAGTGCTGAAGCAACTAATAGTAATCATTTATGCAGGCATATATTAAGATACTCAAGGCTCAGTTTCGAAACTGTGACTACATAATATTACTTCTGCCCCTCCGTTTTTAATTACATTGCTTTCAGTTTTATATATTAAACAGTTCCCCAGCTGCTCTTTAGAAAATAATAAATTGGTTAATTTTAAGAGCAACCACATATGGTTAAGATAATTCAAGAGATACAACTGAGTAATATAATTCATCTTTTTTCCCCCCCACAAATCTTTATATTAAACTAAAAATAGAGCTCTACTGTATTTATTACAGTAAATATTCTTATTGAAATCAACAGTATATGAGGTATTCCCAGCAGGTCCTGTATAAGCCATTATTGAAATATCTCATCGCAATTATTTTTCAGCAATTTCCTCCCACTGTTATTCTGTATCTTACAATATACTGAGCACAAAAATAAGGTGTCAGTATCTCTCAGTATAGCTTCTATTGGATTATGAATTAAGATGGATATAAATTGGATTGCAGATTAAGAAACAGGAAAAGTCACGGCACCCCTTCGATTCAGAAAGCTCACTCTGTGCAGCAGAGACCTCACCTCCCCACCAGCATCAGGGCTGACACTCAAGACACTTCAGGATAATGCTCTTATTCACCACACTGGCAGAAACAAGAAATTCCCTGGCTTCAAGAAAAAGTGCTAGAGAAATTTATTCTTCTCTTTACTGGAAATTGCTATGTAGGACATTATATGGATTCCCAGATAGCATTAATGGTTCTGTTTTCTGCATGCCTCAGGCCACAGGGCTGTGATTACTTTTAATCAGTTTCAAGACTCCCCACCCTGAGCTGTGCTTTGGTTATCTTCAGACTGGATCAGTACATTGTAGCCTACCTACCATAACACTTGGAAGTTTCCCTGAGGCTTTCAGGCTATGCGGAATGCAGCCAAAATGAAAGTTTAGGTCCCTTTCCTTCCTCTTCCTCTCCCTACAGGAACTTCCCTGGCTGTTCCCCATTTCCCATCAGTAGTCCCAACTATTATACAACAACTGTAAATCCTGCCCTTTCTTTTCTAAGGCAATAAATAAATAAATAAAAATAAAAATAAAAATAAAATAAAATAAAATAAAATAAAATAAAATAAAATAAAATAAAATAAAATAAAATAAAATAAAATAAAATAAAATAAAATAAAACCAAAACAAAATCTAAACATTTTCCTGGAAGATTGCAGTGTTGTTTCTTCTTTATATTACCCTTTAATTCTTTCTGAGTATCCATGCAAATATATGTAAATTCACTTTACACATAATCCTGATAAAAACACAAGTCCCAAATCATCAGTCTACGTGATCAGAAAGAAACTTTACCAGTCTTCAACCCCCAAAACTCAGTTTAATGGGTGCAAGGAGGAGAGAATCCTTTGTACTCACCCATTACCATAGTGAAGCAGATTCTGCCACTCACACTCACCCTTATTCCTCACTTATTAGCCTTGTCCATTTCAGTGACACTTGTAACTTAAGTGTAACTGACCTCTGCCAATATAACAAGCACACTTAATGCGTTTCAAAATATCTGTAACATAACAGTCATTGCACAGGGATGCCAAAACTTAACACAAGTGTTTAAAAAGAGTGAATATTGTTTACAACTATCTAACTATCAGCAGCATAACAAACAGAAAATTATCAACCAATGTGGTAAAATCGTGTCAGTGAAGGGGGTGGGGAGCAACTGGGAAGATGTAGTGACAGTACCCTATGCATTTGCAATTCTTATTATTCATAAAAAGAAAGAAGAGAAAGTTGGAGGAAATGTATTTGTAAAAATCCCTGGTGAATAATATATTAATTATCAAAAAGAGCTCAGCCAAACACTCAGACAATTTATATAGCACATCAGACAATATATGCCAGCTATTCAAAAAAACGAGGCAGACGAGATTAGGCTTGTGCAGGTTGTCTCACTGACATGCAACGTTCTAGACAAGCAAGTGAACATGCTACTAGACAAGCAAGTGAACATATTACACAAGGACCTACGCAAACTACAAAACGATCAAAGACTGCTTCAATATCATAATGTAAAATTGTAATGGGAAGGCAGACAGGATGATAAAAAGAAGCAGATCTCTTTGAAATGTGAGTCAAGAGAAAAAAAGTGACAGGCTCATAACATTTTCAGATGAGGATTTAAGATTATGACACCTTCTGCAACAACAACATAGGAAGTGAACACCACAACATGCAACTGTTAAAACAAGATTAGCATAGCTTTTACAAGTTATATTACTCCATTATTAGAGAACTTGATTAATTCCAGAAAGGAAGATATACAAGGATGTAAGGTCTAATTAAACGGAGAGCAATGCTGCTGAATAAAGTCTAGAGTGGTGTTCTGCCTTCAATACAGAAACTGCAGTCTCCTATAACATAACAGGACTGCTTTCCACTGATTTCCCAGCAGCAATTCCAAAAGCAAGAAGCTGCAAAAGCTCTTTCTCTTTTGGTAGTTTTGTGATGAGCAGTCCTAAACTCAAGTTTAACTGAAAGGAGAGTTTTGCAATTGCAAAACTAAGAGCTTCAGTACCACCAGCTTTTAAAAGCTGCCACTTGCAGCACTGACTGTGGGAAGCCTGATGCGAGATTAAGACTTCAGCCGCAGGAAAACATGTGTTTTTATTTAATGTTGACTACAAAACATCTATTTCCCCATTGTTGAAATACAGGTTGCAGGAAGAACAGTTTTGTTCTTCAACTGGAAAAGTACCCAAGTTCCAGTTAACTCCTGCTGGCAGACTGGCTGACTGGCCATGCTGTGATGAAAAGAATAAGGGCAGAAGCTCTGTATGAATAGACAAGAGAGTGCAATGCATAGCCATGAAAATGACAGGCCAAAACATTTCACAGTGTGATAAAGGGGAAGGAAAAATAAATAAATAAAGATAAATAAGATAGAGACACAGCCAAGTTACACTAGAAAAAGCAAAGCCAAAATCACCGTTAAACCATCTGTGGGCAAAACATGCTTTTCATATGATAGAGAAAGGTATACATGTCTGCCCCAGAAATCTCGTCATTTCTCTGGTTTCAAAATGCACCAGTACTGCTATTAAAGTCACCAGTAAAATCAAAGGAGAATTGGGACAATTTCCCAGTTTTTGATGGATTGTCAGTTTGGTTACCTCTTGCAGTACTTCCATAATGTAAATTTCCATCTTGAGACATAACAAAACACCATGTAGCAAGTTAAAAATGCTTCTAGAATTGTCAGCCAGTTTGGTTGTACCAAGTTAAGACAGTCTAATATATAAACACACCATTATACATCATAAACAGCAAAACAAAATTGCAGCTGTAGTATTAGGATCTACTGACTTAATGGTAAGAAACAAAAACTTTGTATAACTTTATGTAACTAAATAACTTTAAGCAGAAAACAAAGGGTACAATCACTTTATGATTGAGTTTATGGACACAGACCTGCAGACAAATATAGAGTATAAGCTGCTTCTGCACATGGTTTTTTGTGTCCACAAGCACAATTCAAATACTTCAGGATGAGCACTGGTTACCTTTCCAGATGAAATATTATCTCTTTGATAATGTCTTTGAATATCTCTCTCTTGCCTTGCTAGTGAACACTGACTCTAGCCCAAAGTAGCTACAACAAGAAATCAAAGCAACACAAAAAGTAAATATTTACAAGCGTATGTACCAAGGAAGCCAAAGTGGGAGAAGAAGAAGCAGTCAGTTTCCTCTCAGTGCGAGCTGGTAGGATGGATGCTGTAAGCCACATGAGGAGGCAGGTTGCCTGGCCCACAGGAGCTCCAACATTCACAACTGTGATTTGTGGCAGGGAGCAAAACTCCAGATAACTTTAAACAAGAGGATCAATTTCAACAATTCATATACTAACAATAAGTGAAAAATGGAGAAAACCAATCCAATTGGATATTTACTGAAAAATGAAATACGTTTTGTTCCAAGGAGAACAGCAATTTACTTCTGCTGTGTATTTGCCTTGTATGAATGGTGGTGGTTTGCTGGTGCCTGCAGGGAGGGGAGAAAAGAAAAGGCATTCAGGTTTTTAAAACATACACTTCTGAACAAATGTTTGGCTGTGGTCCAATAGTCTGTTTGTTTGCTTATTATGATCTTAATACGGACTTAAGCAAAGCAGTTCCTACAGAATAATGCTGCATCTATAATGGGTAGGACTTTTTGTAATTATGTGTCAGGTTTTGCAGGCCAATGGGAAAGCCTTTTTGGATAGTTGTGGGATCTTCATTTTCCATCAGTTTGAGCTTAAAAAAAAAAGGCCAATGTTATCAATTCTTCATTTCTGTGGAATCCTTATAAATGTTTTCCTGCAGTTTAGCTGGTACTGTGAATGATTACTTTGCATAGCTCCACAAGCTACCCCCGTTCGAGGAACAGAAGAAGTTAAGAAAAAGAAAAGAGAAGTGCCTAGGGAAGGCAGCACTGCACTTTACATTACGAAGATCAGAGGGAGCCCAGAAGCAGAACTAGAAAAAAAACTCTGTTCACAACATGCATTGCAGTGCAGAAATTCCCAGAAAACTCAAATACCATCATTGTCATTTTTGAAATCAAGAAAGCTGGGGAAAAAAATTGCAGAAGGGACCTGAAAAAAGTACAAGTTAACAAGTCACTTCTATGGAAATATTTTATTGAGACATTTGACCTTAAACAACAGATATAGTAGATTTTTAAGTCCAGTCAAAAGACTATCAGTCCTTGAATTCAAACCACCTCCATATCTGGTAAAAAAAGCTACTAGGAATGCATATTTTATTTCCTTCAGTGGAAGGAATTCAATGAAACAACGAATCAAACAAAAAAACTTTTGGCCTAAGAAGACAAACAGAAATTGTGTTAGGAAGTGTTTGGAGAAGTATATTCTTCCCAAAATATTTATCCTGACTGATTAGTAAGCATTAAGTGAGAAAAGCAAGGAATGTGTCCAAAACATAGAATGTGAAAGGAAATAACCCTTAATGTTTGTGTATACACAACAACACAAATCCCTCACTATTACTTGCTGTCACCACTCATTGACTAGCAGCCTCAGCTAACGTAAGAAGTGATAGAACACATTTTCATTGTACAAACGTCTTACCAGGTCTATGACTGTAAGAAAGAACACCAAAAGCGAAACCAGGTGGCTGGTTCAAAATTGAGAAAAATGGCATTAATGTTTTTAATATCTAACTGGAAGAAAATACAGAACAAATAAGAAATTCACTTGGCAACCAACAGAAATTAGACATCTTCAGGATCATTTAGTGGACTGAAGGACTTGGAAGACCATTCAGAAAAGCTGAAACAGACATCTGTATGGAACCTGATCCTACTGTACATAAATTACTGATCAATAAACTGAGATGCATTGCACAAGAGCTTATTTAAATTATTTTAGTAATACTTCAAGATGATACTCCTCCGAGAAGCATGCTGTGTTGGTGCAAAATTTGCTCATCAGCATACCAACGAGAAGAAAGAGGCCTCAGCTAGTGCAAGCATTGCAAATTTAATAAAGACAAGCCTTTGTGCTGATGCCTGGCATATCATTGTAAGCTGTACAGTATCTTGTATTGTCTTTTAAATGTCAGCTATTGGAATAAACAGTTCATATGAGAATCTTTGTTTTCTTGACTTTTTAAGTTATTTTTGTTACTGCTTTTTAAGGAAGCGTTCAGCCTCTGTCACTCCAAAAAAAATGCTTGAAAATAAAAATTGTGTTTGCAGGCATCCAGCTACTAGTCTGTCATCCAAACTCTAGATAGTTGTAGATCACACAGTAGTACATCAGTGGTCTCTATGGTTAAATATATTCTAATATATAGCAGTTCATAAACGTTAGTACATATGGATTTGTATTTCTATATAAAACAAATCTAGACATCACTCTAGTTTGTGATATTCTGACAGTTTTTTTATTTGAAGAAGGAAGAATAACCCCAAACCAAACATGAATTACAGTATGGCTAAACTGGGAATTACACGGTCTACAGAAGGAATGATGAAGTCTATGTCTGTGCCATTTGGGAAGTGCACATCAACATAAATTTCACCCTTTCCCAGGTGGTTAGACATGCAACATTACCACCATTCAGAGAAGTCAAACTTCTACATGCTTACATGAGATATTCCCCCTATGCAGTCTCTTCCACTAATCTGCTAAGTGTTGTATGCGATTCCTTCTGTGTGCAAAAGCTACAGGGCAAACTGCGATCAATGTGTAATTTGACTTGATGCCCTTTGAGTTTCCCAGTACTCTGAAACAGGCAAAATCACTTAGAGTACCTGATTCAATTTGTCAGGCAGCACTGTGTGTAACGTGTATCAGCTCTAATTCCGCTGTAGCAGAAGAGGGTGTCTTGTCAGTCAGTCAATATATTGGGCTACTCACAGGAGCATGGCAGAGTAGGATGTGAGCCATAAGCATTCCAAGCAGGAATACTTGATTAGAGAGGAACTCATCTGCATGTACAAACAGTAACATTTACAGCCACATAGCAATACATTTTACAGAGATAAATTCAGTGATTGCAGACATCGAAAGGAAAGTTCACAGGACAGGCACTTTCCTGCATACCACACGAAAGCTCTCTGAAGGAACAAAGGAATTCTTCCTTTGGCTGCTGTTGACCATGGTTCCCAGTTTTGCAGGCTACCACCTCGCAGGAGGTTTTGAGGGGTTTGTTTTGGGGTTCTTTTATTTATTTTTTTCTCTCTCAAACTGCCTGACACCATCTGTCCCAGCACTCTGAGGCACATTTCTGAGAAGGCAAATGAAGAGGGAGATGCAGGTTCCTCCATTTAATATTGGTTTTAACGATAAAATTTTTTTACACAGATCAGGAAAGGCAGAAGTTCCCATGCCATAGCAGGCTGCTACTCTGTCATCAGACCTTTATACACAGTGTTTGAAATCAGTTTAACGATAGAAAACTATAATAGAAAAAACAATGCATGTCTGTTGTTCAATATATTAATGTCAGGAAATAATAACTTACACTAATTGTATCTACATGTGAGCAATGAGTTCCGTTGTTCGTGGTTTAAAAGTCTGTTAAAGGAGACTACATATTGATACGATCCTGTTAATTCCAGGATTTACCTGAAGGCTATGGTAATATACAGGCAGGCAGAGAGCAGGCCTCTGCAGATGCATACTTGCAATTCCCTTTCATAAACAACAGTTTTATAAAATATACAAATGTGGTGTCTGAGTTACATCCCAGGACTGTATCTTATCTTCTGTTTGAAATATGCTAGAACACTTGTGGCCTCTATTGAAAATACAAAAAGATCTAATCTGACAAAAAAGGGAGATATCCTACATTTATTTAAACCACATATGACACTGAAGAATCTTTTATCAAAGATGCAGGAGTACTTACCTTTCCCGATACACTATTTCTTGAAATGTCAGGATCCTAGAGAGTTACCATAAAGCCTCCAGACAGCACGTGCTTTCCCTGATTGTCTCTTCTATTGTTTATCTGAGCTCACAATTGTGCCCAAATAATTCAGGCACAAGTTTTCAGCAAGCATATTAACCCAAGCAGTGCTGCATACAGTGTTTCATACATAATTACTAAAAAATCAAGCATCTGAGATACAGTCAGCACAGAAGACATCAAAAATCAATTGCATCCTCCCATTTTAACAGAAGGCTTCAAAAAGTCTTTATGCTTTTGTGCAAATTGCCTGCTCTTTGCGCACCAGCATCCTCACTGGGGTGCTGATAGCCTACTCAGGGCACCTACAGTCAACAGGATCTTCCTTTTCACTACCCTGATTAAGTAAGTAACGCTCACTTCCCGGGAATCCCCCACGGAGCAGCAGCATTCCTACGTTCCCAGCCGTAACACCAGTAATGACTGGATTCTGAGAGAATTTGAAAACCTTCTTCAACACACTTATTTCTGTTTTTCAACCTATATTCAAAGCAATACTTCAGCATTGTTATGTGATTTTTGACAGGGTTACAGTAAATTCATCATGCTAAACTGAAATGTTTCTGGCAGGTGTCTACTCTGCAACAATCAAGCTACGTGTACAGTAAAATGTGACAACCGCAGTGCTACTTCTAGTTGTAAAAATTACACATACAATACTTTATTAATGCTAACTGGGAGCACAATTATGCAGTGTATTATTTATTACTTCAATAGAATTTTTTTATTGAAAAAAGTTGTTTCGGTATATTATATGCAGTTAAAGTGTAAAGAATTTAGTCTTGAATCAAAAGTTGTTATTGGTGAAAAGAAAGCAAACAAGCGCATGTGCTACTAAATAAAGTTTATTTTTCAACCCCTTAGACTTTTTTTCTTAGTCACTATCAAATTATTTTTTCAGCCATTTCTAGTTTTCTTCCTGAAGGCCACCCTGGAACAACAGGTTTAGAAAGCCATTTGGTGGGAAAAAATATCTGAATCATTAAAGTGGAATACTGTCACTTTTCCAAAAACAAACGTTACAAAACAGGAGACAAAGATGTAGGATTTATTTTGAAAGCAATTTAAACTATTTATATTTATGGAAGTCAAGCTTAAATCACACAAAACAACTTGTTCCATGAGTAGTGAAATCAATTTTCATTCACGTAATTCCAATCTCTCAGCTCGATTCCCTTACATTTAATAAAATGTGAACTTCAGCTGTAAGCTTTTCAACAATTAAACATTTTTAGTAAGTCTCCCTTCTGTGGATTCTCTGACAGCTTATAAGAGCTGAGCAAATGGTGCAAGTGCCTCGTCAGTGGGGTAAGAATCTCCTTTGTTAGCTTTTTTTTACATTTTATTTGCTCTTATTTTTCATGTGGTTTGAATGGGACCAACAGGTTTAAAAGTTATTAGTAGGAAATAAAGAAGTGGACAAACACACATGCAAACATATACATCACAGTGAACTATTAAGCCCTTTTGCCTCTGGAAACCAGGCTAAGAAAAGGGGAAAATTCATTTCCGTCATTGGAGAAATCCCCACACATCTCAAAATATAGTCTAACAAACTGCTCATGGTTTTCACCAGGGTCAGTTTTCATTTTATTATTTGATTCCCTCAAGAACACTACAGAATGAAGAAGTAGCCTGAAGGAAATAAATAAATAAACCAATATAGTTTGTGAGTTAAATTTATTGTGGAGTAGATGAATGCAAAGCTACTGTTGAATCAATGTAACATAGCATTGTATCAGCATCTAACTAAGGAGCAAGGAAGTGAATTATGTAGGAAAGTCTCTACACACTCCTGACCTTTCCACCTGCTCTACAGTTTCCTTCATTGCAACACATGGAAGGATAGCATACAAAAAAAAACCCCAGTACCCACTTATTTTCCCCAGACCAGAGGAAATGGACCTCCTAGCTCTCTATTTTTGCTCTTTTAACACTTCAGCATAGATTTTTAATGGTTATGATGAGCCTACTGACAACTCACAACCCACAAATCCCAGCAGTCCTTTGTTTCATATATCAGAATGCACTGTTTCTTGCAAATTTTCTGTAAACTTCTGTATCATAGATGAACTTTCATGCTTTATTTTGGTGTGAGTGGACTATTTGTCTTAACACTGCTGCTCATCTTCCTATCACAGCCTATTTTATTAACTTTTTTTTAAGTAAATTCACTTTTTATCTATGATGATTGTTTTACAGGTAATTCACCTAATTTGAAGTATTTGCTTAGGGACTTCAATTTAGCTTTGCCATTGAAATTAACATTTAATGTGTTTTAAATTTTTTGCAATAAAAATTAATCCTTATTTGAATTATTAGTCCAGAACTGCAACCAGCACTCACCATATCTGAATGTTGGTATTGGAAACATCTGTGACTGCCATGTCATCCCAGACAGCTACTATGAGAGAGGACATACATTTTTGTGTTGTGAAGATCCTGCACTAGTGAAAAATAGCACCACTTCCAGTCCATTTAGATTAGACACATGGTATTTCTCATGATCCCACCAGTAAAGGTAAGAAAAGAAAGAGAAAAACCCCACAAATAAAACTCCGACCCACAGAGATGTTGTAGAACCTGTTATGGGAAGACAGTCAAGGAGCAATCCACCTTGTAGACCCAGGAGACCTGTCTGCTTTACCCTAAGCACGCATCTTATTTGCAGAGCATGGGTCAGAAAACGTCACTTCCTCATTAGATAATCTCTGAAGACAGGGGATAAACAGTACAGAATATCACTACTTTTCTTATACACCTAGTTTATAGAGAGATATTATGTCAGCAAAAGTTTTATCAAAAAATATTTCCTTCTTTTTTTTTAATGCATGACGAAAGTAAGAATTCTATGAGTCTCATTTAAATTACTAAAATAATCAGTGCTGCTAGACAACAAATTCATGAGGCATTACTGCACCACCTCATCTAACCTCTCCAGTATGAAAAGAAATCAAATTCCAACATTCATCGATTATATATTTTTTTTCTATATATATGCTGTATATACATATGTATGTACGCATATGCACATCCAGCCTTTCAAAGGTAGGCGCATCTTTCAGAAAAGCATTCAGTTGAGAGCTAAAAGTGAGCAATCAAATGCTGTATTTGGTAGTTTGTTCTACTCATTACTATGTTCACAGCTACATTCAGGTAAAATATTGGACACCAATTTTTGTTTGGCTTTAGATTTTAGCTCTTCCTGCATCTCTCTGGTAGAGTAAGAGAAGCTTCAGAAGACCGTAATTTGTGCCTATGAAGATACCGGTAGAGTGTGATGAAATCAGTCAGTCTTCTGCTGGATAAACTGAGTAGAATAAGCTCTGGAATTCTCTCCTTTTAAAGTAATTTTATGCCCTTAGGTCATTTCTGTGGCTGTGTTTTGGATTATTTCTGGTTCTGAAAACACAAAGGTCAGAAAGCAGTGTTCTGAAACTGGTTTCCTAAGTACACACTTGTCCCCGGTTCCAATCACTGCATTATCCATTTAAAAATCAAAAGGTCACCACGAAAGGCCACAGCATTTCAGCTGAAAACCATTGTTCAGTTCCTTCTTCATTATGATCTTCAAGTATTTTCAAAGTGTTCAAAGTGAATCCTTTTTTACAAAGTAAATTCTAAATATTTCCTTTCTCTTTCATAGCGTGGAAAAACATTTTCTCAGAAGAGGTCCATCCTACCAGGTCCAGATTGCTCTAAATAAGCACTTTGTAATAAGGTATGTATTTAATTTCCTGTTCCATCAACTATTGATTCATCTACAAATTCTGCCAGAAGTGCTTTCAGATCACTGATGAAAATGTTGAATAATGGCAGGCGCAATACCAGTTTCCACAGAACCTCTCTAAAATCACACTTTTTACAATAATTTCATCTGACAACTACTGTTTGAGTTGTATCAGTTACTTGGTTTCAGTCTACATCATCTACAGATATTAAAGTATGATCTTGCAAATCACAATGTATAAGTCCCAAGTTAAATGTGTTAAGAACTGATGTATATCATGGCAAGATACAATTATTTTTACCAGCCAAACTTTTTTTCTCATTAGTGAATAATAATCAAGAAGTATTTCCCATAAAATTACATTGACATGCATTAGTACTTTTTCTGTAATTTAATTTGTCATTATTTCCAGATCAAACTTCCAATGAAACTTCCAAGAATAAAAAGAGCTTTCCTAAAATTCTAATTACCATTGTTGAACATGAGGAGTGATAATGTAGCATCAACCTGTTGAAATGCAGTTTTTTACGTTAAAATCCACTCTCGCTTAAGGTCTTAAAAGCATCTTGTAAGGCTATCACAAAGTTGCAGGTAAGTTTAATAAGCAAAACATCACTCTTAAGTAGCAGGGTTTTTTTTTCATAGAAAAATATGTATTAGGCATCAAAGAAGCAATGAAAGCCAATAGAACTGGAGAGGAAGTTTCAGTGAAAACACAGAAGATGCTGGATTAGCAAACAGAGCCTTGAAAAGAAATGGCAAGAGGCTGAAAGCTGAGACGAAGTGAAAACACAGAACTAACAAATGGAGATAAGCCTTAGTGACGTGGTAGATTCATTTTCTCTTTTTGTTTGCTAAGACAACACTTGCAGGTCTCCACTCTGGAAATTTTAAAGTGTTCTACAAATCCCATGAAAATCTTTCAAATTATTAATGTGAAAGATGGTAACATTGATTCTTTGGACTGTTTCCTTTACAGAAGTCAAGGTGCAACTGAAATGCTGTTAACTTTCTTGTCACAGAAATCCCTGCATGTTATAGCCATGACTATATTTCTTACCTCAATACACCATTGAAAACCTATGTTCCTCATCAGCAGAGAAAGTCCCTTCACAAGCTGTTACCTCAGTCTTGTGATTCTTTGAAATGAGATGCATAGCTCATAAGGTCTGTAATGCCTGAAATGAATGTCATATGGAAGAAGACAGGTTGAAGAAACCAGACTGGATTTCTTTGGACAAGGTAAGAGAAAACTAGGCAGGAGTACACAAACTATATGAAAGGTTAATATATGAAAGGTTACGACAAGAAGATGGTGATTATTTTACACATCCACTAGGAACAGAACATGGATACATCAGACTTACTTGCAGAAATGAAAATAAGAGTAAATGGGGTGTTAGAAGAAAAGCTTTCTATCTGTAAGCCTACTGTAGCACTAGTGCCGACTATCTCGAGAGTATCCAAGATCTTCTTCATCAGAGGTTTTCAAGAACATATTTTCAGACACTGTTTCAAGCTTTTCTGCTGAACTACAAGTTCTCTAGAAGTTCTTTCCAACCATGTAGTTCTGTGTTTCCATAATACTTGTGTGCACATTTTGGAATGAATACCTTTCAGTAGTAGCCTTATGCTGCAAAGTAATTTCCAGAAAAGAGCTGGAAATCAATATTACTCAGAAACACAGTATATTTTTATCCATTCCAAACAATGCGTGAGATACAAGTTCAGTACAATGCCTTTTTTCATTTACATGTACATATACTACAGAAATATTACAATTCCGCTTTCAGATGCTAGAAAAATTAATATCAGCTTTAAAAGGATATGAAACATGTAAAAATATCATTTTAACACAAAAAAATAAATTTTCACCACAGGTTTTTGTAAGACTTGCATATGCAATACATGGAACAATTTAAAAATCATTTTGATGCATTATGAATCACCTGTAAAAAAATAAATAAGTGAAGACATTCTGAATTTTGGTAAATATTTATAGAGCCAAACAATATGAAGTATATGTAACAATCAAATTTCTAGTGAAAAGTGTGCAAGGAGGTTTATTTTGAAAGGAAAATTCCTACTCCCAGTGTCATACCCAATTAAATTCTTCAGGTAATGACCCCATTTGCATAGAGAGCTGAACCCACAAGTGGGAATTTTAATGGGCACACCACCTGAGTACATTAATTGAGAGTGACACTACTTGAACTAGTTTTGTGCTTACCCCACTGAAAATTCTACTCATATTATTTTTAATGTCAAGCTACAAGTCAAATTTCAAGATGATGGATTTGTTCTTTTTTAAGCATTGAATTTGAATAAAAGAAAGCTTTAATACTGTTATGCATTGCATAGCTTTAACTAATCTGTAGTTCTGATTCTCACCATTGCTTCATTTTTTCAGTGATTGGAATTTAATTTTATTCATTAATTTGTGAATAATTAGATAGAAAATAATGCCTTCAGCAGCTAAATTGCTTCTGGATTGCTGTTTAATGTACTTTTACCAGAATATGTGTTACAGTTAAGCTGGCACAATAGTTTACTAAAATGTAATTGTGTAAATATGCCTAATTATTCTTTCTGAAGAAACAAGACTGAATATAAAATTTCAGTCATGGATACCTTAATTTTCTTAAACTTAACCCCATGAAAGCTTAGTAGTTGCAGAGCAGATTACTGATGCAGAGACAGCAGTTGTCAACAGTAGTGGAATCCTTGCACTGCGTTTCCCTTTATCCTTCACCCGCTACTCATAATGACCTTGAAGTTATTGTGGATTCTAAACCATTGCTGTTAGTCTACGTTAAATATGTAATCAAAGTGCCTCCTCCTCACACGAAGAAACAGACAAATGGAGCTGCATATCTAGCAAGAAAAGCCAATTCATGTTGTTTAATACATATTTTTTTTTCCAAGCTTATTACTAGTCTTCAGAAACTGAGAGTAGCATGGAATCTAAAAACTAGCATATATATGCCACTGTACAAGGTATCAATTTTAAAATAATGTACTGGTCTTGTGAATTTTGAAGATTGCCAGTTTGTAAGACTGTAGAGTTTGGCTCAACAAAACTTTCAGTACTTTATTTCCGTAAGACACACCTGATGTGTTTTAAACTTCATATATTCAAATACAAAACTGTTGAGCTACAGTTACTTAGATATATTCCAAAGTTCTAAATATACCACTTTGATAAGTCTATTTGACTAGGATTTGGGTATAGCAGTGAACATAGAAAAGATGAAGAAATAATTTACAACATGATATACATCTTGGCTTTGTCATAGACCTCCATAATGAAAGCCCTTTTTCTCTTTGAACAACAGTGATTAAAAAATATAACACATCAACAAAAAACCAAACAAACCACACTGTGATAAAGCTAAAGAAACAAAGGTAGGCACTGTGAAAAAAGATTGTAATGTGAAACACATACAAGTTGGAGCACAGTGTATTGTCAGCGTGGTCACTTTGTGAAACTTGGAGATGAGACAAATTGCAGAAGCCTACAACACTGATTGAAGAGGAATTTTATAGTGCTTGGGCAACAATTACATACCCTACTGAGCTGACATAAAAAGCCTCAATTATAGTGGAGTATTTTGTCAGTTAAAATAGCATATGTATATCAGAATAAAAGTTAGTAGGATACCATTAAAGGTATAAAAGGTATTGTACAATCTTTCCTTTAACGTCCCATTTATGAGTACTGAATGGCAACATACTAACAAATGCTGTAATATACATACATAAAGGACACAAACAGGATTGTACATACTGTTTTATTAAATTAAGTCTTAAGTGAGGTGAACTGATATACTAAAAACCATATAGAGATTAAGATCACCTAATCAAACCAAACATCTGTCTGTTTTGCAGAATGATAATTCAGAGAAATTTCTCCCTTTCCAACTACAGTAGAAGCAGTTCGCCACATCAAAGACTTCTGAAGAAGAGAAAGGCCACCCTTTTAAGTCACTATTACCAAATCACTGCTAAATAGCATAAGCAAGTGCTTATGAGCAGGCTGAATTTTGCATAATCAACTTCACGTTCAAGTACACTGAGCACAATGAACAAGCGCATTATGGAAGTGAGTGCAGGGTATTATTTTTCTGAACTTCTTTCAATATCCTGATGCTAAAATTGAGCTAAAGCCCCCCCCCTCTTTGGAAGTTTAAAGAATGGCAGAAGGAATAGAAGGTAGGGAAAAAAGTAAGACTAATGGCTGTAGGATTCTAGAGCTACTACTGTCACCATGAACACCACCTGAAGTTTTCCAACACATGGTGTGCACAAATATAGACAGAGAGGGACAGAAAGAAGATAACTAGGGAGGTATTTCTCTCATCTTTAATTTTGGGGCTAAGAGTAAGATTTCAGGTATATCTCTTGCCTTTCATGAAGTTACAAAACTGCTGATAGAATGAGCTTTACCACGGAAAAACATCAGTACAACTGGCATTGCTCTCCAAGAATATATATCAAATATTGCAATCATTAAGATGTGGGTTTTTAAAAAAAAAAAAAAAATGTGTGAACAGCTCAGATATCTTTTCATTGAGATTACTTTATAAAAGCAATGATTCACCAAGCCCAACAAAAAGTTAACACAAGTACTATAGTTGAAATAGTCAATATTCAATCCAAAAGATCCCAAATGTTGATCATGATCCCTCTTCATTGAAGCCATTGCTTTCTTGAAATGTTAAGTATTATAGATACCATCTAGAACACCTGTAATAAGTCTCAAATGGTGCTGTTTGCCTATGCTTTTATTAGTTCTCTTTCATGAACAATTATTTTCTAAGAGAAGTTTGGCACACAGTCTCAATGGCAGGACTTCATGGTACACACTCAAGCACAGAATTTCTGTCAGTTTTAATGTGTTACCTCTGTAATGCCCAGAGGAGGCATATTCCAATTATTTTAGATCCTCTAAGGGCCCCCATAAACACAGACCTGGCAGAACATTCAGTAAAATTAAAATAGACATAGAAAAGTTCACGGAATCATGGAATTTTCAGAGTTGGAAGGGACCTCCAGAGATCATCTAGTCCAACTCCCCTGCTTTAAAGCAGGATCCCCTAGAGCACATCACTCAGGACTGCATCCAGGTGAGTTCTGAAAATCTCCAGAGAAGGAGACTCCACAACCTCTCTGGGCAGCCTGTTCAAGCGCTCTGTCACCCTCACTGAAAAGAAGTTCTTTCTCATATTTAAATGGAACCTCCTGTGTTCCAGCTTGTGCCTGTTACCCCTAGTCCTGTCACTGGGAACCACTGAAATCAGTGCAAAAGACTGTAGACATGCAATTTCTCTAGTTTTAAAGTAGCATAGGCATGTTCACACTTGGTTTAAGCCAATATGAAAAAAATCTTTGCTTAAATCACAGACAAAGCAGTCTGAGTTTATACTATCTGATTTTAAAAACATATCTTACTTTAAAATAGTGGTACTGCGTATAAGCCTTGAGTTTCATAGGCCACAAAGGCTGTTAGACCTTAATGTCTACTGCAATACTATGAACTGACTACACTCTGTCTTCAGCTTGTTTTTAGTAAACTGAAGACTGTTGCAGTGGATGTATTACAATAATTTTCTTTTTGATCAAACATAGTCATTCCTGGAATTCCACCTCATTAGTACAATTACACTAAGGAATTAATTTTCCCTCTTAATGACAAACTTTTTTACTGTTGGAGATTCATGCTAGCACAGCTCCCAGCACCTGAGTTGCTTTAGCTCCACCTGTAAGACAACTCACCTACACTGGCTCAACCCTTTGTGCAAAGCACTGAAAGGTCAAAGCCTTCAGGAAGTATTATAACAGAAAAATCACAAATAAGACATGAAATTATCATTCAGAAGAGTAACAGGGCAAGACTAGAAGAGGAAGATATCTCAAAGTTTCAAAATAAAGATTTTTATTTCAAAACAGTGTTCGAGAATAGCACATCCAGTTGATATAAAATACAAATAGCAAGTTAACATTTTTTCAAACAGGACAGTTTCAGAACTATATACTGAAACACTGTACAAGTTCACAAGAACTATTGTAAAATAGACAGTTAATTTCTGATGTTTTAATTTTATTTAAACTACATTTTCACATTTGTCTCCTAATTCTGCTTGTTTTCATTACACAAGGTGCTTACAAGATTGTCAATAGGGAAAATTACAAAACACAGTTTAAGAATATAAATATAGAAAGGAATTCCTTAAACTACATACTAATATTCTCTGCTACAAAGATACATTTTACAAAAGTGCTAATATCTCTATGACAAACAGTAGCAGATTACATTTAAATGTCGAACGAGTCACACTATTTTAAAATTTTTTCAATTGTCTGTAACACTTCGATACTTCTAATTACTATGAGGGTTAATAAACACTATTTTCACGTCCTAGTATTTCACAAACAAAGTGGGAAAAGAAGTAATATGTCTGCATACACGTGTGTGTGTGTGTATGCGTGTGATAGTCTGTACACATACACATATATACATGAACAAAGTTCCTGTAATTATTATTTGTATTTTAACAGTACTGGAAGTAAATGCTTAATAGTAAATACATTTCCCAGGTTTTCATAATTTCAATAAACCAAAAAAACCTCCAAGTTCCTGTAAGTAGAAACAATTATTTGTGCAGAGCAAACTCTATAGATAAAATTTCACACAGAAAAAGGACTTCCTAGATTGGTATTTTCTTTTAAAAAATTATATCATCCTGTGGTAAAAGTAATTTTTACTAACATCCAGTATTCACTAAAAGCTTGATATGCAAATGTTCAGTTTTCCAAGCACAAAACTGGAACTGCTCTGGCAGGGCACAGATGTTGGGACAAGACAGGAGACTGGAAGTCCTCTTCTGTGTCCCCAAAAGCACAATCAGACAAGAAACAGCCATAATTCATCTCTCCATGACCAGAAGGACATGAGGAAGGACAGTTCATGGTACTGCCTAGTCCCAGAGAGCATGTGCCCACCACCACGGTGTCAACCATAGACCTACAATGGGTGAAGCACTCTCTAGACTTTTTCCAAGGTGCATCAAGTCCCAGTGCTCACTGTGATGCCCCCAGTTTCCCCAGAGGCATTATGCCTTACAAAGGCAAAATGCCTCCAGGCACTGCCACTCAACCAAGGCACCTCTTCCCCCTTCCCAATGTGGTTCAGACTTTTAGGAGTCATAATTGAGCCCCATGGGCCTGATTCTGAGCTCAGGGAATTTATCAATTTAAGTATATGATTCCTTATTAGTCTGCCTATTACCATAATACCTTTGTGCTCTCTAGCTCGAGCTAAACCAATGAAAAATTCTGACATTAATGGAAATGCACTCAGTTTATGCAACACAGATCTGAATCTGGCCCGATATAAGAAAAAAAAAAAAATCTTGATAAGAATCAATTCTTGTAGTAACTATCAAAAAACAGATAAGAAAACCTCTGAGTAAATCTGCATTGCATCTGAATACGTCACAACATTGCAGATGTTAAGGATAAACGCAAC
The DNA here is from genome assembly GCA_028020825.1 of Podargus strigoides. Taxonomy (NCBI): domain Eukaryota; kingdom Metazoa; phylum Chordata; class Aves; order Caprimulgiformes; family Podargidae; genus Podargus; species Podargus strigoides. Next base: position 142,735,127 of record CM051663.1, on the reverse strand, counting down.
ACGTCTCAGCTCCCTAGTATAGTTGAGGATTCAGCTATGTTACCTTCAGTGATAACTTGCAGTAGTAGGCACTACTAGTCAGTGTTCACAGAGAGAAGCTTTGGTTAATATCAGACCATTTGTTGACTTAGCTTCACACTCCTGTGATCTTTAGCTTGTCACATTTGCATAAATTGAATTCATTACAGTGGAAAGAGACACTTACTATCAATTCACTAAACAGAAATATGCTATTGGCTATTGATGACTTGTAACAAGGCCTAAATTTATGAGATCCAACAATCTACAAATGGGACATCTGGAGTATAGATAGGAAAGTTTGTGTATGTAAGACCAAGATGTGTAGGTTTACACAGAAAAGTTAATGAGCTACAGACATAGAGGGGAGAAACCAGCAGATGTTAAAGAAAATGGGTATTGTTATTCCCTAAATCTGGGAATGCCATAAACCTCTTTATGTGTTGGATCAAAGTCATTTCACAATTACAATGACAGAGAGCGATATTTCTCAGAAAAACTTAATAGTATAATAGGGAAAAAGTTTCCCACTGGATCCTAACTGTATTTTTCAAATGTTCTAAATCACAATGCTTTTATTTTCAAAGGATATAATAAATTTTTAAAATGTCCCCTTTTTTTTTTTTTTTTTTTAACACAGTTATTGAAAAGCAACACTTAGAACGTATCTGAGAATAAACATTTTTGCATTTGCTTTTTGTATTCCATGACAGAATTCCTTGATCAAGTCACTTTTAATTTGGTCTTTATACCTTGTTTAAATTCTGCCATTCTCGGTGGATCTTTCTCACACAGTGAAGAAATAAATACTAAATTATGTAATATACTGGCTCTAAAGCACAAACACTGACAGGGCCACTTAAAGTACAGGTTTAGACTCTTGAGTTATTTTCTGATAATTTCCCTTTTATAGCCAATTTTGAAGATTTGTTAATCTATTAGATAGTCTGTTAGTCTAAGTATATACTTCATGTCTAAACAGATTTCCAAAGTCTCTTTCTAAAAAAGAAGCATTTCAAGTAATGTTAGTACTGACGTAAAATATAAGTTCTCTATTCTGTCTTGATTTATAACAAGATCTTTGTATTTTAGTCCATGGTAAAATTTACATTGACTTTAGCTTGCTAGATCTTCCCGTAATATAAATACTGACAATGGAAAATACCAGGAATCTCTCTCAAACCAATGAGATATTCAAAACAAAAGAAGTATTTCCAACGTGACCACTGTAGCAAAACCAACAGTAGACTCCTGATGCTGACTTTTGAATTAATTTTAAAAGAACAGAGCAAAGTTGCTTTCAACCCAAAGAGATTTAAATAAAGACATTTTGCTTTTCAGAATGCTTGTAAAGGCATGTCATGCATGGAGGCATTTGAGTGTTTAAACATTAAAGTAGGTAAAGGCAAATACTCAAGGCTTTGCCCTGTAGCCTCTTCTCTGACCAAAACCTGTCACTCAGTTGGAATGGCAATTTTGCCCTCATATGGCCTGTGGTATTGGGCTTATAATTTGGTTTCAATAAAGTCTTCCATTTGCAAAGACAAAAGGAAGCTGGAATGTAGTTTGAGTTTCACATACAAAACTATGCAATTTGTGTTAGAATATATATATATATATATAGGGAATAAACAGTGCAATACCAGTCAGTTGTGTGAAAATCTTACCTTGTCTTTCTTCAAATGTATTTAAAGAAAAGCTCTCCAGTTTTATAGAGAATAAAGTAAAAAGGGATAAATATTTCAGGATGGGAAGCAGATCCCACAGCATTCCATGCAGATTTCCAAGCAATCTGAAGATTCACAACATGCATCCATTATGCCACAGTCCATATCACATGGGCAGTTACAGTCATCCCCCATTTCGTCCCCACAGCAACAGCAGCAGGCCTCCGATGTGCAGATGCCACAGGATGCTTGTCCCAGAACAATGTTACAGAGGGTGAGAAATTCACAGAACAAGCAAGCCAGGATACAGTGAACACAGCAATCTTCACATGTACCAGTTCAGTAGCATGTCATGTATGAACAAGCAAAACAAACAAAAAAGAAAATAAAAAAGAACAAATCATTAATACATTAATCTAAATCCAAACATAATACAATGTCAAATAAGTAGTAGAAAGACAATGATTCAGAATAGATGTAATCTAACACCACAAAGAACATGTTTCCCATCTTCAAGGTCACTTTTTCAGTATAACTGGTTTTGGTGCAAGTTTCCTTTTTCTACTACAATTCATGCAAATCCCAAGAACTAAACATCCTCTTATTACTATGCAAAATATCCATACCCAATATCTTCACTCATAGCTTCTTCCAGCAGGCCCACAAGTGACTTTAAAAAAAATAAATAAACCAGCTTTATGATGGAAACTAAAACTATTTCCAGCCTCTCCCAGTGTATCTCACCCTTCTGAATCTGCTTTGTTTGGCTTGATAGTAAAGAAGAAAAAAATGGGAGCTGCCATATCATTTTTGCTTTCTTTATAGTTTTATGCACGCCTTAAAACCAGCATAACAGCATGTTATATGTATTTCTTTACTTTTAACAAAATATAAAACAATCAGTCAAAAGGCAGATATTTCTGTTGCTTTTCTAGACAAATCTCTTGGCAATCCTTTTAATGTACTAATTTAATCTTCAATAGATTTCATAACTACACCTGTACACCAAATCCATCTCTCATAACTACTGTTAAATTACATGAGGTAATTGAGGTGTTGTTCCACAAACTGTCAGCAAGAAACATGACACTCAAAGAGTAAATACGTGGAATAGCTTCAAACAATTGATACACCCATAAGACATGACAGGCAATCAGAAAGATTGGAACTAAACATGCACCAGTGAAAAGGAGACTGCAGAAGTAAGGGATATACTCAGTTGTTTTGACTCTCCTCCCATGGTAAGCAGATAACACAGAATCACAAAATGTTAGGGATTGGAAGGGACCTCAAAAGATCATCTAGTCCAATCCCCCTGCCCCAGCAGGAACACCTAGGTCAGGTCACACAGGAACACATCCAGGTGGGTTTTGAATGTCTCCAGAGAAGGAGACTCCACAACCTCTCTGGGCAGCCTGTTCCAGTGTTCTGTCACCCTCACTGTGAAGAAATTCTTCCTCACATTTATGCGGAACCTCCTATGTTCCAGCTTGTACCCATTGCCCCTTGTCCTATCATTGGATGTCACTGAGAAGAGCCCGGCTCCATCCTCATGGCACTCACCCTTTACATATTTATAGACATTAATAAGGCCACCCCTCAGTCTCCTCTTCTCCAAGCTAGAGACCCAGCTCCCTCAGCCTTTCCTCATAAGGGAGATGTTCCACTCCCTTCATCATCTTTGTGGCTCTGCGCTGGACTCTCTCAAGCAGTTCCCTGTCCTTCTTGAACTGGGGGGACCAGAACTGGACACAATACTCCAAATGCAGCCTCACCAGGGCAGAGTAGAAGGGGAGGAGAACCTCTCTTGACCCACTAACCACACCCCTTCTAATACACCCCAGGATGCCATTGGCCTTCTTGGCCACAAGGGCACATTGCTGGCTCATGGTCATCCTGCTGTCCACCAGGACCCCCAGGTCCCTTTCCCCTATGCTGCTCTCCATCAGGTCAGTCCCCAACTTAGACTGGCACATGGGGTTGTTCTTTCCCAGATGCAAGACTCTTCACTTGCCCTTGTTCTATTTCATTAAATTTCTCCCCGCCCAACTCTCCAGCCTGTCTAGGTCTCTCTGAATGGCAGCACAGCCTTCTGGTGTGGCAGCCACTCCTCCCAGTTTTGTGTCGTCAGCAAACTTGCTGACAGAGCACTCTATTCCCTCATCCAAATAACTGATGAATATATTGAATAGTACTAGTAATATATTGAATAGTACTGTTAACGAGGATAAGGCATGCGTTATTTGGAAAAGACAGTGAAAAGAAAGAAAATGAAAACTTAAAAATACAATAAATGTTCAGGCTAGAGAACATTTTTCTTGCCTAGCCTCAGCTTTCATTCCTCTTTTTATTCCTTGTGAGCCTTGAACTCATTCAGCCATAAATAGCTGAAGACAGAAAACGCTCTGGGGAAAATATCCTGCACTATCTCATCCTTTCCCTGTCCCTACGGCCTATCACAGGTACCTGCTACGAGAGGCCAGCAGGAAAGACAGGATATTGATCTATATGGACATTAGGTCTGACCATCTACAGATGTGATGTTCTTACAGTTCACAGGCTGGACACTGTTATCATCGGGGAAAAGACTGCAATTACTTGCAACAATAATACAATTACCAGGCCTCCTAAACATATTTATAATGTCAATAATGGTGGACTAACCATGGCAAGTATCTTGATTGATTCAAAGTACCTCTAACATTAAAGAAACTTTGACTGCAGCATAGTGTAGAGATGGCTTATGAGGAGTGGCCGAGGGAACTGGGGTTCTTTAATCTAAAGGAGGCTGAGGGGAGATCTTATCACTCTCTACAGTTACCTGAAAGGAGGTTGTAGGAAGGTGGGGGTTGGTCTCTTCTCCCAAGTAATGAGTGATAAGACGAGAGGAAATGGCCTCAAGTTGTGCCAGGGAAGGTTTAGATACAAAAAATTTCTTCACTGAAAGGGTTATCAGGCATTGAAACAGGCTGCCCAGGGCAGTGGTGGAGTCCCCATCCATGGTGGTATTTAAAAGACATGCAGATGTGGTGCTGAGGGACATGGTTTAGTGGTGACTTGGCACTATTAGGTTAATGGTTGGACTTGATGATCTTAAAGGTATTTTCCAACCAAAATTATTCTATGATTCTATGACTTTACACAAGCAAGCACAAGTACTTACAGCAATGCAGCACTTGACTTGCAAAATCTGTCCCAAGAAGCGAAGTAATCACCTGAGCTCTTAGCCCACACTAAACACCACACTGTTGAGGATTGATTTCTCCTACTTACTGCACTACTTAGATTCAAATTTAGCTTGGGAATACTTGTACTGCAATGTGGTCACAGTCAAAATATATAGTGAACACACACTCAAAATTAAAAATGCAAATATCAGGAAAAGCAAGAAAAAAACAACCTCAAAAGCTCCCTATTACTGTGCAGGAAGCAAAATTAAATGGAAATCATAGATAAGATTGAGTTGTTTTTAAAGAAAGCTGTTGCTTGTATTAAAAGGCTGCTTTTCCCAAAGAAATACTGTCACTAAATAAATGACCTTCACAGAAAACCCAGAAGATATGTGAAATAAAGCTGGGGAGTATCAGTTCACTGAAGAGGACCAAAGCCAGACCGATAGTGATTAATTAGCCGGTTGTCATGGAGATGGTGTTAAATTTGTTCAGGTACAATCTCCTTTCAGATTTTCTTTTAATATGAAGGAAAAAGATAAAGAAGCCAAGAGTTCTAAGAAGCCTTCATATTTGAGAAACTGAGGTTTTTACTATTTTACATCTTTAAAACACAGCTGAAAGAAGCTAATACAACAATAAGTTTTGTTATACAAATGGTTTTTTAAACAAAACACTAAGATAAAACTTTATGTGTATCAGTATTGAAAAATAAGATGCTCAAACAAATCTTGCCTGCTTCATGCAGGGATATGTAAAATTGCAGGGAGAGAAATAAATACTCACAGAAATTATAACAAACCCATTGGTATGCACAAGAGACAGAGTTCATAGGTGAAACAAAAGGGATTGCACTCAGAAAGCACTTTCCCACAAGAGAACTTTTCCCTCCTAATCTAAAAGAACACTAAATCAATACAAGAAGGGGCTGTGATGATTTAAATAAAGGTATTTCAAAGGTAAAAGCTATCAAAAAATGGTCAAAGAAACAAAGAAATTTTGACCATTAGTGCTATGATGGAAATTCTGTGGAGGGTCTTTCTTCTCATCTCTTCTTCATTGACTGAAACACTAAGAGGATTTATTTACCTTTTCCCCAGATTGCAAAACTGATTTCCCATTTTATTGACTTTTAATAGCTATCCAAGTAGCAATTATTTAACACATGACAAAGCATGCTGTTACCTAGCCCTACCTAACTTGTTGAATTCAGAATCATGACTCTAAAGGTCTGTAATACATTCAGATAAGAAGGGTGGAAGAATAATTTCTTCCATACATGAATCCTACTTCTTAGCTTCTTATCTATGGATGTGATAAGGAGAAGGAAAAGATACAGTCATGGTGGTTTTTGTAATAATAAATGTACATGCTACACAAAACTCACACATCCTTCTCTAGTACACATATTCCTACAGCAACCTGCCAGTTCCATAGAAAAAAAATATATAGCTAAAACCCACTTTGGTTGCTCTTGCAGAGTGTCATGATCAGTGGAATTCATTCACAAAGAAAATACTATACAAAACTCACTTTAAAAGAGATGACCTCAGGTTTTTCATTAGCATGTTGGAGAGCACTAAAATATATTTCACTGCTGGCACAAGACTCCCTAATAATTCGTTCCTGCTTCCAAGACCAAAGATGCTATTTTAAATTACAGATTGTTTTAGATTTCAAAACTATTTTAACATGTTAAGAATAAAGACTATACTTAACTTCCACCCTTTGACCTTACTACATCAAAATCCTAATAGTTTTTGCAGATGAGTGAGTAGTGAAACACATTAATCCAACTGGAACTAAACTTAACTTATATATTTGGGAAGAATTTGGAGAAAAAAAGTAAATTAATGTCTGATAACATGTTTTCTGTAAACCTGGAATATATTTTAGTCTTTTGTGATAAAGATATGATATAGCAGTATTGGTTATAACACTGTACTACTGTAAAGAGAGGTTAGCTTAAAATGATTATTTCTTTACTTTTTTTTGTTGTTTGAGAGGTTTTCTCATTCTTCTTTTCCCATTAGACATACTAATGCAACTAAGAATTCATGGTATGTCTTTATCAAGGACCAAACTCTATATTTGCCTTGACATTCATGATGCAGCACTGTTGATAAACAGTAAACTCCCAAGTTTCTTGGGGTTTAAGTTTTCATTAAATACTTTCACAGGAAAAGAAGAAATTAGTCCATGTCTCATTATGTAAGCCTGCCATTAATGAAGATTAGCTTTTCCTTAGGTCTTCTGCAATATATCACCAGTCTCAAATTTTTATTGCTTTTCAAGTCTTCTGTTACACTTTACTGTAGAAATGCTGCACAACAGACCAGCACTACAGAAAAGTGAGGACCTGGGGTGTCAAACACTGTACAGAAGTATACTTTATACAAAAAAAAAGCCAACCCAAATGCATACAAAAAAACCCCCAACCACAATACATCTGCCTTAGTTCCTTTATCAAAGGCATTTGATTTCATCAAAACATAGTATCACATTTGTTGACTATGACCCAAGCTCCCAAAAGCTATGCTGAATGGCACAAATTGCAACAGACTTGGTCTGTAGTCAGTGATAGAATATTTTATTAGACAAACTAACAGTTGGGGAAAAAAGATGAGCTTTCAGACATGAAAGTTCATCTTCAATTATTCTTTCATTTTGCCTGGGACGAAAGTTAGACTTGAAGTTAGAAGGGTCATCCCATGCAGAATTTTTAAATACCAATGTAAGTAAAGCTGTTTCCTTAGTCCTTTGGCACATCCCCCAAAATTATGGCTTTGTCAGGGAACTTCATCAAAACTGTCAAACAACACCAAGGCAAACAGAAACCCAACCAACTTGTCCAGGTTTTTCTTGCTTAAATCATACATGCATAGCCAGCTACTTTGTGCTGAATTAACCAAAGATGGTATACAGTACATGTAACATCTACTTTAACTGGGTTATAAAAGTTGCCACGGACAATATCCAGACAAGAAATAGTCTAAATTCCCTTAAAACTGTTTACGCACTGTTATTCAAAGCCCAGAGGGCCCCACTCTATAACATCACAGTTGTAACAGCTGTGCTCATTTAAGGAAAAAAACCAATATCAATGATAAAACAATTTTAATTTTTGTCCATGTCTCTAAACATTTTCACATGCACACCACTTTTTACTTCTAAAATCTTTGCATACAGATATTACCCTGATATCCAATACCTCTTAAATACTGAAATATATATTTTTTTTATTGCAACTTCCCTTTTATCACCTCCTCATTGTTTTTATGAAAAAGTGCAGCTCTACTTAAGAAAGAGACTTCTGAGAGAACTATCGACCATTGAAACCCTACAAGGGACGCACAAGTTAAGCTGAAGAATGTACAGAGAAACACACATGGAGTCTGATCCATGCTGCTTCTGTAATGTCTGACACTAACCTATCACAAACTGCCCCAATAAGCTTTCATACCAAGCAGGCAGGTCACATATGATAAAAGATTTTCATGTCTGCAATGGTAAATAAGCTCTCTTATGGATGGTGACCTTGGTCAGCTTCTTACTAACTATATTCACCAAGCTCAGACAACTCAAAACAAATCTCCAGGCACTCTGCTGTCTCACAGCGAGAATCAAAAAGGGCAAAACCACAATCAAAGTGGCAGATGAGGTCCTCAGCAGGGGTTTACTCCAGGCCCCCGCAGAGCCCTGAACAGCAGCCACAGCAGGTGCTACAGGCATCCCACTGACTGACTGGTAGCCATGGGGATGAACATGTAGTGCCGACAGTAGAGACAGCCCATGGCCAGTGAGTGAAGAGAAACCACCCCAGCACAAGTTTCTAAAAGGCATGAATTAACCAGAGATGGGGCATCAACTTACTGAGAAGTGGCGAACACGCCACCACACCACCGTTCCTGCAACGTACAGGGTTCATGTGTAGCCTCTGCTACCCATCCCTTTCCAGAAAACTCACTGCACCCAGGAAAACGCCCAAGGAAAAATAGGAAAACCAGAAAGAACAAACTGACCTGTTGCATGGAGTATAGTTACATTGCCTATCCTTCTCCAGATCCTCACTCCCATCCTGCAGGGTTTCTTTATCTACTTCAGTCCTGCATCTAGCCATATTACACTTCCTAAGACCTATCTTGAGAAAAATCCTTGGAAAGAAGATGCCTTCCAGTGCCTCTCTGGTTTAGAGAGCCTGGGAAGGAATAAAGTGAAGATCTCACTATACATGGTACAGGCTCATGATCCACTCACCATAGTTGGACAAGCTACCATTTCCAGATGAACACAGAAATTGTGTATGCTCAGCCCTTTGAATATGTGAAGTACCACTCTCAAATTATCGCAAGTTACTGGAGTTGTGGGAACTACCCTGAGAAATGTAGTAACTTGCGAGGTCACAGCAACTTGACCAGAATTGAGAGCTCCATTTCAAAACTGAATTAAAACTTACATTCCCTCTCTCTATCATTAAATTTTTATAAACAATTGCTTTGATTAAAAAAATGCATAACATCAAGCTTCATAAGGTTTAGTTAGGAAAACTTGGTTTTGTTTTTACAAAATAATTAGAACCTACTTCATTTTTCCCCCTCCATCCCCTTAATTAAATTCCTCTTGCATCTCTCCTACTGCCCAGTTTCTTCTTCCCTTTCCTCTTCGAACTCTGCATATGTCATTATTACTTACCTTCCACTACTCTGATACACATATGTATGGATACAGGTACTCGTTTTTCTTCATTTCCTAACATCTAGATGTACTGTTCAGCTGCCTCATTGCTGTCTCCTTTAGACCTCCTCCTCTCTAAGCTGCTTTGGACAAGTACCAGCGCTTTCAAACACAGCAGCTACATTGCCTTCTTTATACTCATTTACAATTGCTTTTTCAGATTTCCAAGGTGTTTCTCTGCCCTACACATAACAGGTGCAAGAGAGCGACAATTCTCTTTGCTAGTGGCCTACTGACCAGAATTTTAGAAGAATTGTGACATCCCTGACACCAATAATTAAAAATATTAAAATTTCTTTGAATAAAAAAAAATTTTATTCCCAATATGCACTGAAACCTACCCAATCCCTCTGAAAAATCTTTAGAACTGAAACAGTGTTTAAAAACTGCTTTTTAAGAGAGACACTCCTACTATTTCATAATTCCTTTAATTTATTGTAGTATAAGGTTATGGAGCTGAGCAAGATTTCTTCAGGGACAATATGGATTAACAATAGATGCAGAGGAAGAGCAGAGTTGGTGAGTGCACCCACACCCTCCTAAGCCTCACTGGATGTGAAAGTGTTTCTGAACAGCATATTCTAGATTGCTGACATGGCTCCATACACTACAGGCTCACTTTTTTAAATGCCTTTGTAGGCACATTTTAAAGTTTTTATACTACTGCTATGAAAATGTATTACATTTCAAGCACTTCCAATGCAACATCAATTCCAAAAGCACAAGTGGAATTTGCAGCTGGAACAATTAATGAAAGAGTTGTTAACTATGTCTGGGGGCTTTGGTGGAGTAGGGGCGGGGGAGCTTTATAGCTTGCATTAGGGCTGTCTAGTACTTTAGAGACCAACAGGAGCAGTACTGGCCTTCTTCATGGGAAGATGCAATATCCTGGGTAAAATAAAACTCAACTTAATTTAGCTTTCTGGTATATATACTGAAGTCTGCAGTATATGACACAGCATGCTGCACTTGCTAACCTTTTAAATAAGCATAAACCCAAATACGCTCCTGTGTAGGATGGCTGGCAAGCCTGGATATTTCTCGATTCTACCCTGCTTCAAGCACTACCAGGTTTTCTCTTCTGTCAATAGATAAGATGTTCTAGAGCAAAATAATTAACAGATCTGGATTTAGCTTGCATTATAAATAGATGTGGTGCTCCAGAAATATTCACATCTTATAAGAAGAATCAAGAAGGCGGCAGATTTTGCAAGGGAATAAGAAAAAGTGAAAAATATTTTCTCTTTTCTAGAGTCTAAAATAAGCTTGATGTCCAGAATTTCCACTTTTCTTCCTTCTGAGGACATACTCTATTTCTTTTTTCTGGCTACTTTATTTCACTTAAACCCAGTTATCCTCCTGACTAGAAATAGCGCAGAACACTCCAGGTGGAATACAAGGCAGATGAAGCAAAAATACATAGCATGTATTTGCAGGTTTAAGAAAAAAAATACAAAATAAAAATTATAAACTTCAAGGTCATAGAGAAGGAACAGCAAAATTAAAGTGAACTAGAATATCTGAAAGTATTCAAGTTTATCTCTTTCTTTCTACTAAAATGATCTGGATACTAAAGCAAATTGAAGTCGCTAAATTAATTTGGGTGACTAATTATTCAATACTCACAGTACAAGAATTAATATACTTTTTCTCTTTCTGCATAAGATTACATAAGAAACTGCCTATATGTTATATTATTATACTGTACAGATGTGCACAAACACAAATGCGCACCTTCAAGTAAACTCAAAACTAGCAGCTCTTCAGCAGTAACAAATGGCTTATGAGGTTAACATGGTACAAGTTAAAGCAAAGCCAAGTAGTTCAGCAACGTTGCAAACAATTTCGAATAGTTTCCTCTCTTTGCCATCTTCCTGTAAACCTTTTCAACAGTTTCTAGAGAAATGTCATTGGATCAGAAGAGAAAACTGCTCACAAAAATACCTCTGCCCACAGAAGTATGATTCATAATACAAAGAAGCTGTAGAAGTTAGGTTAAAACTAATTTGTGTACTCCATTTTGAAAGAGTGTGTATGCAATCCTCAGCCACAGGACTTAGTAGTGTACTTTGCTGGTTTTGTATAGTTGATGCATTCATCAAGTATATATATTGCTGGTTTAAATGGTATTAAACTCCTTTGAACAAATAACTTGGCTAATTATACCAAGTTTTTTAAGTGTAGCCTTCCAGAAGTAGACATAAGAGATTAATATTTCTTAAATTCAATTATATTGAAAGAAGACAATTATATTGAAATTATGGATAAAACATTTTTCCTTAAATTGTGATCTCTTCTTTGTGATATTTTAGATATTTCAGCTGACCATTGCCAGAGTCTCTGATTATGCATCTTATTAAAAAAAAAATGATGAATAATAGAATAAAATCGTATATATAAGTTGTTACCTTGCAGGAAGTACTAGATAAGAATATACTTAAAGCCTATAGTTCCCCCATGCAGCCTGACAGTAAATTACTGAAAAGTTGAAGAAACTGTCAGAAGGCTTGTACATGTGTACAAACAGATGTTTATACACAAATACCCTAGATATACTTTAGTTATTGCACAATAAAACTTGTGCTTCATTCAGACTGGTTAACAGAAAACTTAGAGGAGCAGATATTGGCAGTGTGGGTCAAGCTATGTAAGTCAGACAGTGTGACAACACAATGAAGTTACCTTTATTCTAATTAGGCATGCCTTTAAACATATCAACATTTCTGACTTTATATAAAAAATTGCATATTGGCAGTTTCAGGCAACTAACACAATCATGTTAGATATTAAAATCAGACATTAGAATTTACAGCTATATTTGAAGGTATCTTATTAATTTTCTCTTCAATCATTCAGTAATTTGACATAATAATTGCCAAGATTATTAAAAACAAACAAAAGCCTAATGACTGTATTTATTCCAATATAATTGTAGAAGAAAAAAGAAAGTGCTTGCCATAAATAATTGTACAAGAGCATGAACAGGACAGGCACCATCTCTTTAGAACTCCGTAATTTCTTTTTCAGAGGTTGAATTTCCTAAATTCAGAGGCCTGCACTTTGTACCAGGCACACAAACAGGTCTAGGTCTCTTGACTTATGTTTTTTTGATATATTAAGAAAAATATTGGGCTGGTGGGTGAACTGGATTTCGCAAAACAGAAAGAGATAAGGGGAATACAGCAAGTATGAGTCATGACTTTGGAAAGAAGTGTTAGAGAGTTGCAAGTGCAACAGAAAAATAACAGTAGCTTCTTGAAGATAAATAAGAAAATAAACTGCAGCAAGGAGGAACAGCCCTTGGTGCAGTCCGAGAGAAGTTGTTCATCATATTACTACACAGATTCACTCAGTAGGTTTCATTGAAGTAGTTGAAGTCAAGTCACTCTACTGACATCAGTAGGTTTCATTCAGGCCACTATGTGCAGTCCTTCTCATCCCTCTCCTTTCATCTCAGCTGAGAATCCTCCCCATTTTACTGAACAGTACTGTTTCCCATTTCTCTAAGAATCTGTGACTGTACCCACTCCCAGAAGTTTTTTTGACCAGTTGCATCTCTGTCTGCCTCAAACCAATAAAATTTATACAGCCTCTGCACCCTTCTTGTAACAGGCAGGAGCAATGCCCATCGAGTATATTAGTACTAACGGGAAGGCAGTGGATTGAGGAGAGACTCGGGAACTCTCGGACCATTAGAGTAATTGAAAGCACTGAAAACACACACACAGAGCAAAAATGTAATACAAATTATTTACTTTTGCTTATTTAAGCTGTGCATAGGGAGTATGAAGCTTTTTCATGCAAATTATTTACAGCCCAAATATAGTATAAGACACGTTAAACACTAAAGCACAGGTCCAAATTTTATTATCTAGTATTTGGATCTCATGGCTAGTCAGAACATTATTCAAAAGTAAACTCTACCTTCATGGAGCTTGCCATTACTGGAAGTAAGTATTTACTGTGCTCTGAACTAGTGCTTTAACTTTTATTCATAGTGTATAAGTGACAATGTTGACAGGAGTTTCTGTGAGTTCAGGATACTAACTGGAGAGATGACTAAAACATTATCAGACTATGTTGGCCAAATGTTTGAAAGCAAGAAATCTCCCATTGCTTCAATTTCCTTCAAATACTTAATATTTTCCTTTGGGGAAGTAACTTGTGTTTTACCATAATGATTTCTATTTGCTTCTGGAGCATGAGTCATGCTCTTCAATTATTTTCAGCTGATTGTGTAATTATTAGTGAGAATGGGGTTTGGCTAGTCTTTATTCAGTTTGGGGTTTTTTAATAAGAATTTCTGCTTACCTTCAGGTGAAGTACCTGGCTTTTGAGAAAACACAGAGCTTATTTTACTCTTCTTGCTGCTGCTGCTGTTGACAGACAAGGTAGACTGAATTTTTCTGTGCATTTTTTCCGAAACAGGAGCCGAAAGTTTTCTGTTGTCTGCAGGTGCATGCTTGACCCCATTGTGAATTCCACTTCCATTACTCAAGCCCACGTGGCCATTTTGGATTTTGCCACTTTCTTCCTCACCCCTTTCCAGTGCTGAAGTATTTGGCTGAGGCAAACGCTGAGGTTGTGCTTAAAATGAAAGAAAGAAAGAGTTAATTTCAATTGTAAATTGATAACTGAACACTTCAGTCTAGGCTGGGAAAGCAACTTTCATTGTTCATATTGATCAAAGAATAGACTGAAAAGTTAACATTTCCCCATTCTTTGTTGAGCTACTGTATCATAAAGGAGAATACATCATCTATATATTTAAAGTCTGTACCCAAAAAAAAGAAAAGTTGCAGGATTTTTTTTTAATATAAAGCTTTGTAATAAAAAAAAAAGTAATTTCCAATTAAACATTCCTACTTAGAAAAAAAATATGCAGACTTCATTTGAAAACTAACTAAACTATACACATCGCAACACAACAAGATTTCATAATCAAAAAGCATCAGCCCAATCACCTCTCCTAATCAAAATACTACTGTATCATGCTTGGACATAAAGAGGTTTTCAGACAGTCCAGTTTTCAACTGCTTATAAATCTGATGTCAGGAAAAAGCCCAGATTCTACTGAACTCTCAGCTGAAGAGAGATTAGACCGTGTCAGCAGTAAAGAAAAACAGTGCTGCAGTTCATTCTCTTTTCAGATGATTCACATCCATTTTCAGATGATTTCACAGTATGGCTTCCTATGTAGATTACACAGTGTCCAAGATAACAATATGTATAGATAATTATAGTTAGCTTCCTCTAAGAGAAACATCTCCACTGATTATTTCAGGTACAAGTGACCAAACTTTCAGACAAATACTACTGGGACACACAGACCGACATGGTCTCTACAAAAACCACTCATTTCTGAATTTGCCTAACAAACCTCCAATGTTTCCCTTTTATCAAGGACACTGATATCATTCTCAGATTGCTTTCTCCAACTATCATAAACTTGTCCAGATTAAAGTTCAGGTACATCTTAAACTTTAAGTCCTGATCATGTTCGTGGGTAAAAAGAGATACTTTTCATAAAAGTTTAAATATGAAACAGTTCATTTTTTCTTATAATTTGATTTTTTTTAGTCACATCAACTAAGATTTTAAGAAGATACCCTAGACTACTCCCATCTATCTAGGTCGGAGTAGCCCTGATTGAACCTACTTTACAAAAGTGATAATTTTGTGTTGCTGGGGAGGGCTGGAGGAAACATTTGTACTTTAGCCTCACCAGAGATGTTGCAGGGAAGACAAAGATCATTCCTGTCCATTACCAGCAGTAACTTCTCATGAACCTCCAAGCCAACAGAGCAGGAACACAGTGCTATCTGACACCTGAACAACTAACTGTTGCCCAAAGAGTTTTCAATGGCAGCATAGAAACCACTTCTCCTTTCCAATAGTGCTTGCAAAGCCTATGAACAGAAGCATAAGCAAGGTGCTTTCTGCACTCTGGAATTCCATTTGTAACATATATTCTACTAGCATTTCCAGACTATCACAAAAGCCCCGAAACAAGTTTTTAGGGAGTTTTCTCCTACCTGAAACAGGATTCTTTAAAAGCATACTAACAGGAACCCTCTGTCTAGGACATCTTTACATGTATGTGCAAAACAAACGTTAAAAAACTAATCAAATCCTTCCATTTTAAAAATAGTCAACATAGATCTAATCACAGTTAGGAAAAAATAAATCTTTAACAACAAGAGGAATCAAATTTTTACTCTCTAAAGTTCAGTGTTCATACTCATAGCTTCCCATATCTTTATTTTCATTATCCCACTCAAATGTAAATTGTACTAACAACAGTGTTTTTCACATTCCATGTAACCATGTTTTCTCATACTGCACCGCTGCCTATGATTTCCAACTGTGGAGTGCTGCAGTTGCACCAATAACCTATAATTAGTAGGGAGGGGTTAACCTTCCTCAATAAACAAAAGCAATAGACTATACTAAAAATTCTGTATGTCTGGACAGGCAAGTTTCTAAAACTGACAGTTATGACCTTTTCCAAGCCAACTAAACTGGCGGTGGCAGCTTACAGTTGTTTGTATATTTTTGTTGCTTTGCTACAATACAAAAACTTGTCAAATTACCCAAAATTCCATTTTCAAAATTAGGTGTGATTCTGTCAAACTGTGGGTGAATGGGAAGTCTTGAGGAATCTAAACAGTTATACGTTTTCGATTTTATTGTTATTTTAACTACGGGTTTTGTGGGGGGTTGGGTGTGGTTTCTTTTTAATTTTATTTTTTTAATTAAATAATCCTGTTCTCAAAGTACTCTTACTTCAGTCTTTTAGCATTAACATACAGCTTTTTAGCTGACTGGCTTTACAGTATTCACATGCGATACACAGGTCAAATCAAAATGGAATAAAACCCCAAATGGATTAGTTATCTCAATTTAAATTTATTTTAACTTTATTGATAATTTTGCACTAGGGAGACTTGAATCTTATGGTTAAAACACACTTGAAACCAATTAGGAACCATATGACCGCATTCTAGCATAAAGAACAAAAGCAATTGACAGTTCCATGATTAAGCCACAACCACTCAGTTTAAAACAGAAATATTTTTACCTTATTTTTTAAAGGTTGTGTATATCTTAAAAAAAAAAAAAAAAAAAAGGTGTAATATGGGGAACGACACCATGCTTCTTAAAACAGTGATACCCAGGGACTCTCACTCTCTCTTTAATGATCCACTGCTCTCATTCAGCTGTCTTTCTTTTTTTCAAATCTTTACATATGTGACAGCTCTCAAAAGTAGACCATAGACCATCTGGCATTTTCAGAGGTGTAACTTGTGCAAATTCAGCTCTACTGGGAACATAATGCTATCTTCTGCCTGCGTTATAAAAGATACAATAGAATGTAGAACTTATGAGTTGTTTTGAATTATTCATTTTTTGCCTGTATATTCAAGAAATTTTACAAACTCTGCATTTTGTACTACATAATCACATGCGTTAGAGGTACAAAGAAACTTTTTGACACCTCTTTTCTACAGAAAGATGGCATTTTGTTTGATATGTGAACATTCAGTGCCTGTTATATCATTCTAAACAGGCCATGTGCTGCTACAAGAGATCCCATTTTACACTCTATGTATGAGCAAAAATTTTATTCTTGATATTCAGTAACTAATGCAATATACATCAAAATTTCAAATACGAGTTGGATGAACATTCAGCATCTTTGAATCAGGATGGCACTGGTCACTTACTATATGTTAAAAGCTTAAAAAAAAAAAAAATCATTCCTCACACAACATAGAAATATTGTCATTTCAAACATCCACAATGAATAGTTTCAAACGTCCTAAGAAATACTGTGCTTTCTAAGTTAATATGTTTTTAATCTTTAGCAAAACCAGTAGATTTAAGTCAATATTTTATACAGTCCTAACACTAGTGGATTTTCAATAAGAATGATAAATATTGGATTAATGATTCAATAGACTGAATCTTTTTTGATAGAAAACTAGCAGATAATGTAGCTAGTAATAACTACACATGAATCTGCTGCCTGTGGAAAAGCAATAAAAAGGCAATATATTGCTATAGCATATAATCTATTAGCGTGTTTCACTGCTTCCTTGTCATTGGTTTCCTTGCAAACCTTGCAAAGTGGGCCTTAATACAATAACTTCTGCTGTTACTTAACTGACTTTACACAATAATTTAATTGTGAGATTACTATCTGGTCAATAAATATTCAAATACTAAACATTTACTGTGGTTTTGATTGTTTTGAAGTAACAATGCACATTCTCATTCAGCCTATAAAATCCTTAGTGCAGCTTAAATGAATATGCACATACACATGCACACTGACAATACATTGTTTACACCTTGCAAAATAACAGCTATTCTTAGGAGAAAAACCCTGACGTGTGCATTTAACAGAAAAATGTATGTCAACACAGGGAAACTCTCAACTGAAAGAGGACAGCCTAAGCTCTCATTAGGGATTTTAGACAAAACACAAAAGCAAATATACATGGAATATAGAATCCTCTGAGTCCAAGTGAATCAAAAGAAAACATCAGGAGGGACAGAAGAATTGAGACAGCTAATTAGTAGCCTAATCACATCAAAAGCAATTCCAAGGCAGATGATACAGATGCCCGTGGAGTTTGTTAGGCTGGCCAATGCCACTGATAGGAAAAAAAGACTTCCCAGTTTACAGCCTGAGTCATCGGACTGCACACCCAGAGATATTAGAATGCTGCTTTTCTTCACTTATGACACAACAGTTCATGACATCAGATCAGGCCACATAAGGAGTATTTCTGCATATCAACTAGGAAGGAATAAAAATGCACAGACTCCTGGGTGTAAAAAAATATAACATCTGGCATTTTCAAATATTTAGAAAATACAAAGTATCGTTTCTGTTCCAAACATCCTGGACAGTTGTCTGCCTCCCAAAATGGTTGCAACAACAGTAAGAGGATGAGCTCTTTTTAGGAAATATGGAGGTCCTGTTTGGGTCCATTAATGTTGAAAGCCAAGATCTACATGCTAATTTGAGCATGGGAAATTGTTTGACCTCAGTGGTAGCTGCTCTGCATTGACCACACAGAGAAGACCACATGCAAGGGAGGCAAGAAACAGGTCTCTGATTTTTATCAGTGCTTCTTCGTAACACAGACCTAAGCTTGAGGGAAAAGATAAAGCACATGACAGAGTCATGGATTGCACAGTAAAACCAGGGGGTGCCTGGATTCTAGAGTAAAATTAAGATGATTCCAAATTGCTTCTGGAAAAAACCATAAATTCCTGAGACATAAAAGGCAGTGTTTCAAACTGACTAGTAAAAAATCTTACCTTTTAAAAAATATTAAAAATTGTATGCATTTATACACTCAATAAGTATAAAATTTCAGTGAAGCCAGAAAAACTCAAATATCTCAATCTCTCTCCCTCCCCATTTTTCAAACTAAAACCCTGACTAGTCTCTATGTGGATCTTCAAACTACATCAATAGTTTTCTCTGCCTAGCTATCCAGAATATTAACATTCAGATTACAAGATGTACCTCTGAGTCAACCTGTGAAGTGGCTTTTGTCAGCAACTATTTTTGAATATTTTCTAGGACATAAATAGCATATACTGCAGCTTCCATATCACAGAAGGCATACATTAACTAAATAACAAGGTACCATCAAGGTACAATCTATCTTTTAAAATCAATTTTTTACACTGAATTTTTTATACCATGCTGACTTTACAAGGAAAACAAAGTACCAACTAACAGCATCAACCACCTTTTTAGAATTGCTTCTTGTAAGACATGAGGACATCTTCAAAATGAATACAATATATTATTATGAAACAGGATGTCCTTTGTAATGAAAATACTGTAGTAAAATTGCTGGTACGAGTTTTACAGGACCCACACTGAGAACACTTTGTTAAAATAAGTCGGAGAACACATCCAGGGAACACCAGGTATAACAGAAATGGGGCTGGCAGGGGACAAAGGGAAAAAACATTTTATCCCATCAGCTCTCAGTTGGTGAAGGGCTGACAAGAATGGCAAACACATGTGTGCATGTGTGTTTATGGGTTGAGAAGGTGACACAAGTGCACAAGAAGGTGCCAAGAGTACTCTTAAATCTGTGCAAAGACTCCTGCAGTGCTTCCAAAGGAAGGCACTGCAGGACCTTACAGACTGTTTGAAGGGTTGCAGGAGTTTTATAAAGATGTCTTTGACATGCCCAAGAAAGAAACAGTTACCACAGCGAAGCATGAAAAGGGCTGGTAGCCAGGGGTTCACAAAGTTGATAAGCATTCCCACTGAAAATGTGGAGTGAATTTCTCTATTTACAAATTGTCTTTCCTGAAGTGATTTTTCAAAATGAAGAAATGCCTGCTGACTTTTCCTAATGACAGCAACAGCAAATTTCTAATCCTTACTGTACAGAGCAAATCCTTAACATTTTTTTTTTTAATTACCTATCTTTTAACAATTATCTCAAAATCCAAATATCCTTGTGTTTTCTAATTACCATTAGATTATCAGTAAATTCTCCTTTATCATACAGAAATCTTGCCATCATTAACAATGTTTTCTGTGAGACTGAAAATATTGGCATCTATGATAAACTTTGAACATGATTTGGAAATTCTTGCTAGATCACAATGTACTTAGAAATAAAGAAGATTCACATAATTCAATGATTGTTAAGCCACGTTCCACTTAAAGTAGAATATAGTTCTTACTATAGCATATAGTTTTTCATTTCTTGAGAAAAATAAGCAGCAGCTCGCCATCAAAAATTCAAGAAAAGAGCCAAACACAAAACAGAACATTGCATATAACAGGCACCCAGATACCTGAAGAATAAATTTCTATATAAAGCTGTGTTCAAAAGTAGGAAATTTTACTGCAAGATTTTCACTTGCAACATTTATCTATCCATTTTATCCTCATATATTCTGCCAGAGGACTGGAAAAGAACTGCAGTGTATTTGCTCTTAAGTTTCATAGCATTACAACTATTTAGAGCACTGGCAATCATTGTGCAGCTGTGTGCATTTCATGGTGTCCTACACATTAATTGATTCCTTCTGAAGGTGATTTTTTTTTTTTTTTAAATTTAAGACGACTTGTAGAAATCAGATATGAGAACAAAATAATACAAAACCTAAAAATCAGAGAATTAGTCTTTTTGTTAATTTCTGAAATGCTGAAAGTGATCTACTTCTGAAACAGAAATAATCAGTAATTTAATAAATGTGAAGACAGTCCCCAAACTAGAAAGGATATAAAGGAGTGCAAACACAATACAGTCCCATCTCACTGAGAAACAGAATGCTTTGCTTCTGGAGCTCTAATTTTAAAAGGAAGGTTAATTAACCACCAGATGCAAAAAAAGTGATCCAAGCTGTTGGCATGACAATTACAGCAGTTATGCAATTAGTACTTATTACAACATATGGTTATACCACTGCATAAACACACACTGGTGTCCCATGGTAGTTAAGACATTAAGTCACATATTTGGAACAGTTTTGATGCCCCTCACCATTGTGTTACTTGTTCCCAAATCGAATAATAAACATCAAAGACAAGCTACCAAACAACAGGATATCGTTTGCTGGGTATCCTCATAAGCAGCACAGCAGGATGTACTGGACAGGAGAGATAACCTCAACAGCCGTAACCTGGGCAAGTGCACAAACAGGTCCTCTTGGCTCCAGCATCTCCTGCGTCCCTCCTCAAAACCCCAGTGACCACTGACAAATGAGACACTATTTCACTGCAGGAAAGAATGTGGGATGGTGAGGCAAATTGCTTCTCAGCCTAGCCTGTTCACCATTCACCTCTGAGTAAGAAAATACTCAAAGGTCACATTTATTCTCCACTGACCACATATACTGAGTTTTCAGACGACGAGGTTACAGTCTTCAGTTAAACTCATGCAAATATACATAAGAACTGTCTACTTGGTTTTAAAAAGAACATAAAGGCAAATGCTTGGAATGAGCAATTCCCTTAATGTCCACTGCTCCCCCGATTTCTAGTCCTCCACTCACATAAGTGACAGAAGTTCAGAAGACTTCACAAAGTGCCCCACCTCAAGCGTGAATCTGACACCCTGCTCTCAGTGCTCTGTCTTTTGTTACCTCTATAATTCTAAGTAATACCCAACGCTACTATTAACAAAACCAACAAGATGCAGAAATAAAAAACAGGAGTCAAACCAGAATGGCATCAACAAAGAGAGGGTAATATAAAAAGGCTGCAGGAAAATACAGAATACCAGTACCAAAACAGTAAAACATACACTGATAACTGAAGTTACTGATGCCTTTTCTGCACTTATTTTCTCTCTGCTATTCTTTCTCACAATCTAGAGCTGATGTTAAGTTTGGCATCAGCTGATATCAAGTACCAGAAAACCAAAGGAAGAAAGAGAAAGCACAGCTGCAAGGAAAATGGAATAGGAGAAGCAAATGGGCAGTAACCACAAGGAACAGGCTAAAACTTGGGATTTTACATTATTAAAACAATAGTAGGGCAAAAACATCAAAAGAAAAAAGAGCAGATAGCAACCACCCAGAAGACAGCACTGGAGGGGAAGGAGACAGAAAGGGAAAAAATAAATAGTGAGCTAAGCCACTTCAGCCTGTGAGGGCAGAAAAGAGCAGGGAAGAAGAAACAAAAAAATTCACAAGCAAAATCCCACTAGAGTTGAAGTATTTGCTACAAATTTTACAAGAAAATAACTAAATGATAAATCACTAGTTGATAAAAAATGAAATAAAACAAAGATAAACACATTGTACTTATACAGTCATCTAGCTTGGAAGCAACAGCCCCTCTCCTGCTCGAGGTCAGAGAGGCTCCTGGAGCCCAGGCCAAAAATCTGCCACATTCAGCAACAGCAGCATGATGGAAAACAGAAATTCTGTGTCCAGAAAACAGGGTGAGGACTAGAGGTCTACAACAATAACTCTTCATGACCCAGCCTGTCATTACTACAGACTGGATAGTTAATATACTGATTATCAGTAGCAGAAAAAAGATATGGAAATGTAGTAGAGAATGAAGCAAGCACCCATCTATTTCCTGACCCTGAAAAAACAATGTGAGGAGAAAGAGAAGCAACATGTATCTACACATACAATATTAAACACACTGAGAAGGGGCCAGTTTCTGTTATGGAAGTCCTTCAGCTACAGGAACTCCCTTCACGGCAAGCAGGGGCTAGGAGATGGACACAGGACTCCTGTTACTGATCCACCTGGCTGCTATACTCATAGGCTGGATGAGTGGGGCTTCCTCATCCCAAAGCACTCCAGGATGCCAGGTCACCAACAGACTTTGAGTCACACACACAAGTCCAGGAAGAGCTACCACAACCAAAGTTGGCTCTCGGGCGCTTGATGCCACTAATGCAACGGCTTGGCATCAAGATGACCCAGAAATGAGAGCTTTTTCCTTTTTTGAACTAACTGTTTTGGTGTGCCTTGAAGAGATATAGCACATTTTTTTGTGCGAGCTGTACAAGTCCTCTTACCGGAGTCTTTGAAAACTCTAAATTCTCTATTTCCTTCCCTGGATTCAAAACTTTAACCACGGACCAAAGGCTGCATGTCTGCCATCAGAGCTCACTGCCCTTCCACCCTCCCACATCCCCCCGAGGCAGTTTAACTTCGTTTTACACTAAAAGAGTAGTTTCGTATGCTGAAGGGAAAGACAATGTTATATTTCAGAATGTAAAAATTTATCAGCTAAGAGATCTGTGTGTTTGATTTAAAGTTGAATGTGCTTAACATATAATCATTGTCACCAACACTTAGCACAAAGGAAAATGTTAATTTTACTTACTTATTTACTGTGTTCTATCAAAATGATTGAGGAAGTCCTCTTTCTGACTCAGCTGGACAAACCCACCCATCCTGGCCAAGCTTTCACACATGACCTCCATTATATGAATTCAATATAGTAAAAAAAATAACATGCTAAATGAAGTTTTGCCTGCTGCTCACACACACATCCCTTCGAGCAGTGCAAAAGTCAGATTGTTGACTGTGCCTGATGAAGACTGAACTTCCTGTAAAAATGATGCACTTCATTTCCTGAAAGGAAGCAAAGCATAAGCTGCTCAAACAATTCACAAGAAAGCTTTGATATCTGAGCCACACAGTAACGAATCTGTCCTGCTAAAAAAATACAGTGTCACATCAGTGACCAACAGCTACAAGCATAAAAATTCACAGAAACGCATACATTAATGCAAAGAAGAAAGTACCAGTTTATCTGAAGAAATAGGTAAATTGTCTTAATGGGATGAAATTATCCTTAAATTTTTTTTCTTTCATCCCACAACTGAGATAAAATTCTGATTCTCCACTCTGTTCATGAAACAAGATATAAGTCTCTATGAAATTATTGTACCCAAGAGATTTCAATATAGTAGAGGCCAGTAGCACCTGCAAGTCCTTATACTGCAGAACTGACTGAATAGCAGTGGAACACTGGGTTTTATCTCTATCATACAGAAAGGGAGTATTCTTATTTCAACATGTTTAAAAGCATTCAACACTACATATGGAATCATTTTTATTCTCTACGAAAAATATAAAAAACATTTCTTTCAACTTATAAAACTACGTAATTTGGCCCACTGAAGTTTATTTAGTTCACTTTTTGTTTAAAGTATTTCTAAGTAGCACTTAAATTTGGACGAGGCCCATGCTTCAAATCAGTGCTGCTTGCAACAAGGATCTTTTTCTGAAGAAAAAAAAGACAAATCTCTCTTAATTAAAAGACACACTTTCCTTTATCTGTGGAGAAAAAGAAAATCTTTCTGTACACTAGTCACAATTACTTTCTTTTTAAATTAAGGGCAGATAGAGCAGTGAAATCTGTGCTGTCAAAGTTATTCACAATACTAAAAAGTGCCAGTTTTTACATTTAAAAACATTTTGTCACAAGGTTTTGCAAATAAGCAGAAGGATTTAATAGAAAAGAAAGGGCATTTCAAGTGAAAGCATTAGAATTTACAGTTACTTTTTTTTTTGTCCTTTTACAATTCAAGAGCTTTAAAAAGTCATAGCTGAGGCAGCAACCTCCTCTTACCCAAAACGATGCGAAGTACAGCGACAACCCTTGTCTCGTAGCAAAGACAGCAACTACATCACACGCAAACAACCTTCCTTCACTGCTTATACAAGCCTTCAGCCCCACAAAAGCATCTATGTCCTCATCAGCAACAGCAGCTTGACCAGGATGTTGATGGTCGAGCCAAACTGCTGCCTCCATCCCTTTGCGCTGTGCAGCTGTTCTGTGCTCGGGAAACATCTCAGACTCCCTTCTTGCATTTCTTGGCCCTGGACAGAAAAGCTCTTAGGAAACCATTCAAACAGCTGCCAAAAAGATTGAACTGCCCTGGTTTTGATACATCCTTATCCACTCTACTAAAGATTCATGCCATCTGCCATTTTACTTGCACTGCTGCCATAGTCTTGCCACTTGGAGTTAATTCCAGCACCCTTTTCTTTACTGTTTCTCCAGCATGACCAGATACCTTTTATTGTGCTGTATCATTTTCTTAGGCTGCTGGAATTAACAACTCACAATGGGAACATCTCCTTGTCACCTTATATTTAATTAGTGTTATGATAATTTAGACAAAATTTCCTTTTTTTTTTTTTTTGTACAGTGCAGTACTGTCAATCCAAACTACTCAAAAATCATTGACATTTTATTTTTAAATACATAATTTTTATTTGCATTCTCAATTTTGACTCTAACTTTCAGCTTTTGTCAGTAGCTATAGACTTAGAGCAGGTTAATTTTTTGTTTATTTTATGAAAATTTAAATCTCACGTAATCACATGACTCCAGAAGCTGAGCTTTTTAAAGTGTGTTGTAATATTTAACAATTGTTGTTTTTTGTTTTCCCTGAATGAACAGTACTTTTCCATAATGTTTAATTTACTGTTAATTCTCCAATAGTCAAAATACTTATTCTAATAAGAAGGCTCATTTATACTTACAAAATAGCTTAAATGTTGATATTAACACAGAAAACTATAAAGGAATGGGCCTTTATACTGAAGCACTTTAAAAACATTTACAGTCAGCCTCTAAGCACAACATTCCCGTCATTGCTTACAGATATGTAATTGTAATAGAGAAAGAAGTGGGGAAACAGGAAAAAGGATTGTTAAAACAGACAAACAACAAAAAGAGAGCAGATAAGGGGGGACTAAAGAAAACTATGCAAACAGAAAAGAGAAACACGGCTTAGAGACAGTATCTATAATAGGGATGGGTTAGTCTTTTCTCTTTTTTTTTACTTTATAAAATACATATGGGAAAGAGGACACAGCACAATTTATTAAGAATGAGAACAAACCTTGAGTGGTTCTCCAAGTTCGTCTCCACCATGATAGCCACCACTTCTCTTTCTACCGTATCACCAGTCGACATCCTTTATTTTATTCCTAAATTACCATGATTTCTAAAGGATTTCTTTTTTAATGACCAAAACTTTCAAATGCCATTCTATTAGTCACTGTGAAATGGATCTCTAACTCCGAGTTTAAATTTTGAGAGCAAAGTGGATCATTCTACAAGAACCTTCCCTGTGCTAATCAAACAAGCCTTCTCTCCTTTTCCATAAGGACCTATTCCACAAATATCCAATAAGATAACAATAATGAGACCTAAATTTCTTGTCCTATTCCAGCTGTCCCAGCAGAACCTCTGGTGTGGATGCAGACGTGATAACAAAAGAAAGCTTCTGCCAAATTATTTCTGTTCAAGAAAGGAGCAGAGCACAGAAAATGAGGTCTCTCTGTTGAGCTGTTCTCACAGAGCTAGAGTAGCAGATGCTCTGTCATATACAAATGGTCAAAAACAAACGGTGATTTATTTAAGGTTAAGATTACGTTTATCAATCAAATACTAAGGAAAAGATTCCTCAGGCATAACACTACCCTGCAGATGGGAATCAGGAAATCCAGTGGACAGAGAAGTAGATGAAGTAACAGTCAAAGGAAAGGAACAAGAAAAGGAAGGGAGAAAAAACCACAACTTTTATTATAATTCCCCCTTTTAAAACTGTGTTGTGTGTTGGTTTTGTTCCCTTCCATATTTTAAAAGTTAAGCACTATCTTATTTGCTGTAAATATAAAACTCACACTAGTTTTAAGTTTCCAAGTCTTGATCCAGCACAAAACAGTTTACAGAATGGCTGTGGTGAAGACTATTACAGAACGTGTAGAAGATCTTCATAACTACTTCAGACGCATGAAGATACAGTGCTGGATACTTCATAGAGTGACTATAGTCTGCTGAAAGAGCTACTCCCATATAAAAATATTTCACAATATTGATTTTGCATTATAAATATGAAAGTGACTATTATCACTAAAAAGTTAGTACACAGAAAAAAGAATATAGATTGACGTGGGGAAATACTTTATAAGGTCACATTTACAAAAATAGCTAGGAAATACTAACTCATTAAGTGAGCTGGTATAATTTAATAAAATTACATATATGAAAACCACATGCCTGTTACCCGAAGTTAGCTCCATATCCTGCCTCATCATCAAAATATTTTTTTATAACACTTCCATGAAAAATTCATTTTTATCAGTCAGATAAACCTTTCCAGGCAAGCTGATCCCAAATCTTCTCACCAAAACTTAATGTTTCCTTCATTTTGAAATTTAAGCAAAAGCAGCATTGTTCACTAATCTCCTGTATTTTCAAATTTTACAGACTTAAAAGATGTTTACTCTGGTTTGACAGTGCTCTTACAGCCAGTTTTGGTCAGTGTAAGAATCTTTCATTGCTTTTTTGTTAAAATGTGAATTTCATTTCAACTTGTAACTTATGAAATGCAGTTAAAATATACATCTACCAAAGGGAGATGGGAAAAGGCACATGCCATCTAACTGGCTAAGAGGTTTTGTTTTTGAAGAAAGACATATTTTGTAGCAACCCAGACTTGAAGGCAGCCTTGCCTCTGCTCCACCAAGGAATGGGACAAAGGCTTGTGCTGTCTCTCAGGGGCAAAAACTTGCCCTGAAGGTCAAATCTGACACAGAGCCCACATACTTTATAGGCTTGCCTGACAGTTTGCTCTACTTGACTTGTCTCAAAAGCAAACTTCATAACATTTTATGCAAACATTATACAACCTTAAGTCTGAGCTGTAAATCAATAGATAACAAACTTGAGGAACCTCAGCAACGGGAAATAGTCTCTTAGTTTAAATAACATTAGCATTGCTAAATCTTATAAATATTATGACACTTGTTTAGAGAAAATTGTAACTTTAGTTTAAACTAAAAACATGATAATAGAGATACTGCATAGAATTTGAGGGAAACAGGTTTAAAAGTAAAATTGAAGCCTCTAACCTTCCTAGGTCCAGAAATAAACCTCGAAATTTGAAAGCTCTTGCACTAGAATGCTGTGGTTTGCATTTCATGATCACAAATTTCAAGAGCAGTCTCCATACTGTTTCTCTTATACCGGAACACTACAGTTCATTTGAAAATAGTTAAGGCTCAGGTGGCAAATAATTCATCATTCTCTTAAATCAAGCCTCAATACTTCTGGAGGCATACCTCATCAGGATAATGAATTAACAAAATCGATATTAGAACCATCCTGAGTGACCACAGCTTTTTTTACATTTGAATGTTTTTCAGAGGGATCTTTTGGGTTTGGATCATGAGGCTTTTTTTTTTTTTTTTAAAGGGAAAACAAAAACCACCATCACAACACGCAAATAGGTCATAGGCTCCTGTTTTTCCTTGTCCTTTACAAAAATACCTTTAGGGAAAGGTACTTGTGGGTACTTTTGCACTGCAGATATTGCCAGAATGCAGAACAAGTAGGTAATATTCAGACCTTGCTTTCCTCCAGATAGCTATTTAAAGACGACAAATGTTTAACCGTAATTACTTAGCTAAGTCTTCTGCTGTGACCATGCTAACCTCTTCATCTTTCACTTTTTTATCAGTAAATACAAAATTCAAAAGATTAAAAACTATTTTGGCTGCCTAAATTTGGAATAATTAATTAATCATTTTGATGTACACAGAATATACAGTACTACTTTTCAGCTGTGCAAGTTTACTCCAAGTGTTTCACACACAACAGTAAATATAAAATAAAATTTAAAAAGAGAAAAACTAAGATAATTTTTGCCATGGTTTAAATAAAAGACATTTTTGGCAGAAAATAGGTTCCTAAAAGTACAACTTGCATGACGATACTTTCATGCACTTTGCTGTTTTCTTTGCTAAAAATGGCTAACTGAATACCGTTAGTACTGAAAATAGCACACTAAAACCACACTGACTCATTGGTTTTGCAGTGTAATATTTCACGTAGAACGCAGTCAGAGTCTTACTACTCTTCCTCTTTAAGGAACCATCACAAATATATCATACGTCTTCCCCTATACAAGCAACTAATCCAGAAAATAGTATAAATATTCTTTCCCATCTAGGCATAACAGCGCATTAATTCTGAGACAGTACCAATACAACAAAGGAAAATATTCCGAAATTAAGATACAATTTACTTCAGGCTCAAACACAGCAAGCACAGTAATCTTCACATTACTTGAAGAATTTCACCTCTGTCTGGTACTGATGATTACTGCCATCCAAACTTCCTCAGCCTCAGACCATAAATTCAGATGATGTCCTGAGAGTCAGAAGCAAGGTAAAACATAAAATGAAAGGCTGCAGTTAATTCTGGCTACTAGTGATACGCAGAACACATGCATCTATCTTATGGTCATCCAGTGCAGTTCAAATTTCTCTCTGAAGTTTGACTACTGTTCTGTAAGTGGGTCAACAATAGCAAGAAGTTTATTTCTCCACATGGAGTCACCACAGAGCATACAAATTCCTCACCTATCACAGTCCATTATTAACTGCATAGCTTCAAAACATTCAACTGAGTGAAAGGGGTGAGACTACATAGAAAATACTTGCATCACACAGCAGCTCTGTTTACAAGTAAGGGACTACTAACTTCAGCGACATTTGGCTCGTTCCACAGGTGACTTCTGTCAACACCAAAGACTGAGTCTTAAACTCTGAAGACTGTAACTGTAAGGATACAGCTATCTGTGAAAATGCCTCTCTGCCCAGGAGAGGTTTAAATGAAAATTAAATGAAAATACTATGGTTGTGCAAAAACAAGGTGTGAAATTCCTTGGATGTAAAATTGTCTCAGCTTAGAGGTTTGATCTTAGAAATTCCTAGAGGAAATTAAAATGGCAAGAAGATGGATACACTTTCAGGAAAAAAAGGCCTATCTTTCTGCACAAGTCTTCTAGGTAGAGACTCGAAAGAGTGCATCATCAGTATCTATTTAAAAAAGGGGGAGGGAAATCTAAACAACCCCAGCTGAATCTTCAAGACTCAGGTGAAGAGCAGCGAACACGAGCTCCACTTGCATACATGTGCACCAGCTGCAAACTCCAATGAGTATCTGGAATACTGAAAATATTTGGTCTCTTGGTAACTTGATAGCAGCAGCTTCTGATTTCTCATTTGTATTTCACAGCCTATGGCAAGAGCACTACTATTCATTCTGCTCCTCAGCTTCAACGGGTGCATCATCAGTAGGAGTAAATCCATGAGTCTTTCACAGGCCCTAGTACTTCTGATGCACAACACAGGGGCCTGCCTTCAAGTCAACTGAATTCCTAAATTTTGTTAAAGAACATAATTGTCATTAGCACCTTTATGAGATGCTTTACCTTGACTGGTATGAATACTCTGAACATGTTGTACAACAGACTTAATTTTTTTTCCAGTTTATAAAATCAGTGTGGCATTTCACTACTTAGTAGCTGAAAACTTGACATGGTGTAACCCCAGTAGGCAGCTATGAAGAAAATTAACTCTTTCCCAGCCAAAACCAGTACAAAACTATTAAAATAGATCACATTTTACCTCCTTTATTATGTTAAGGTAACTAACCAATGGACTGATTTTTAAAAAATATTTTTAAAAATGCATGCATTGTCAGCCATCTTACAACTGGTTGGGAAGAAGCAAAATCCCACCAGGCTCCTCAGTAGGCATGAGAGGGGTTTTTTGAGGAATTTGGAACAGAAGTAATAAGAGATGTGTCAGGTCAGGGGGAGAAACAGAAATAACACAGGCAAGGTGTCTGCTGGGGAGAAAATTATAAAAACTCTCCGGAAGAGGAGTTCTTGGAGAGGTCCTTCACACCTCCATTACTTCTACTGGCCAGATTACTCAAAGATTTCTGTCTTCACAGAATCACAGAAGGTTAGGGATTGGAAGGGACCTTAAAAGATCATCTAGTCCAATCCCCCTGCCAGAGCAGGAACACCTAGATCAGGTCACACAGGAACGCATCCAGGCAGGTTTTGAATGTCTCCAGAGAAGGAGACTCCACAACCTCTCTGGGCAGCCTGTTCCAGTGCTCTGTTACCCTCACTGTGAAGAAATTCTTCCTCATATTTGTGCAGAACTTCCTATGTTTCAGATTGCATCCATTGCCCCTTGTCCTGTCATCGGATGTCACTGAGAAGAGCTTGGCTCCATCCTCATGACACTCACCCTTTACATATTTATAGACATTAATGCGGTCACCCCTCAGTCTCCTCCAAGCTAGAGACCCAGCTCCCTCAACCTTTCCTCATAAGGGAAATGTTCCACTCCATCATCTTTGTGGCTCTGTGCTGGACTCTCTCAAGCAGTTCCCTGTCCTTCTTGAACTGGGGGGCACAGAACTGGACACAATATTCCAGATGTGGCCTCACCAGGGCAGAGTAGAGGGGGAGGAGAACCTCTCTCGACCTACTAACCACACCTCTTCTAATACACCCCAGGATGCCACTGGCCTTCTTGGCCACAAGCGCGCATTGCTGACTCATCTAAACAGCAAATACCGCATTCCTGTATTGAAGTACTGAACCAATTAAAAGTTTTTTTCATTCATAGGCTCACACTTTCTTCAAAAGCCAAATCATAGAATCATAGAATAATTATGGCTGGGGGACCTCCAGGGTCATCAAGTCCAACCTTTATCCCATCATATTCCTAACCATTAGACCACGGCCTCAAGTGCCTCATCAGCCCATTTTTTGAACACTCCCAGGGACGGCGACTCCACCACCTCCCTGGGCAGCCTGTTCCAGTGCCTAACCAACCCTCTCAGTAAAGAATTTCTTCCTAACATCCAACCTAAACTTCCCCTGATGTAACTTGAGGCCATTTCCTCTCGTCCTGTCATTAACAATTTGGGAGAAAAGACCAACACCAGGCTCACTACAACCTCCTTTTACATAGTTGTAGTGGGCAATGAGGTCTCCTCTCAGTCTCCTCTTCTCCAAACTAAACAACTCCAGTTCCCTCAGCCGGTCTTCATAAGGCCTGTTTTCCAGACCTCTCACCAGCCTCGCTGCCCTTCTCTGGACTCGCTCCAGCACCTCAATGTCCTTCTTATCCTGTGGTGCCCAGAACTGGACACAGTACTCAAGGTGTGGTCTCACGAGTGCCAAGGATAGGGGCACGATCACCTCCCTACTCCTGCTGGTCATACCGTTTCTGATACAGGCCAGGATGCCATTGGCCTTCTTGGCCACCTGGGCACACTGCTGGCTCGTGTTCAGTCGGCTGTCAACCAACACCCCCAGGTCCTTTTCTGCCAGGCAGCTTTCCAGCCACTCTTCCCCAAGCCTGTAGCGCTGCATGGGGTTGTTGTGGCTGAAGCGCATGACCCAGCACTTACCCTTGTTAAACCTCATGCAATTGGCCTCAGCCCATCGTCCCAGACTGTTCAAATGCCACTGCAGAGCCTCCCTACCCAATTTCCCACTCAGTTTCGTGTCATCTGCAAATTTACTGAGGGCACACTCAATCCCCTCATCCAGGTCATCGATAAAGACATTAAACAAGAGTGGCCCAAGACTGAGCCCTGAGGGACACCACTTGTGACCGGTCTCCATATAGATTTAACGACATTCACCACAACTCTCTGGGCTCGGCCATCCAGCCAGTTTTTAACCCAGAGAAGAGTCCACCTGTCTAGACCATGAGCCACCTGCTTCTCCAGCAGAATGCTGTGGGAAACAGTGTCAAATGCCTTACTGAAGTCCAGGTAGACAACATCCACCACTTTTCCCTCATCCACTAGGTGAGTCACCTGATCATAGAAGGAGATCAGGTTGGTTAAATAGGACTTGCCCTTCACGAACCCATGCTGGCTGGACCTGATCCCCCCTGTTGTCCTGCACTTGCCGCGTGATCTCCCCCAAGATGAACTCTTCCATAATCTTCCCCGGTACCGAGGTCAGGCTGACAGCCTTGTAGTTCCCCAGATCTTCCTTCCTGCCCTTCTTGTAAATGGGCGTCACACTGGCAAGTTTCCAGTCGTCCAGGACCTCACCCAATAACCAGGACTGCTGACAGATGATGGAGAGCGGCTCGGTAAGTTCCTCCACCAGCTCCCTCAGCACTCTCAGGTGAAGCAATTACCTGGGTATATTTGGAACACTGTACACAAATCGCTTCTTTAACAAAAAAAATACACCTTCCAGACTCAGTAATATATTTTGAATGATTTCCATTCAAGTATTCTGCACTGTTTCTGTACTCACACACTCAGTTACACTGCAAGAAGACTATTTCTGTCATACTTTCTACCTTTGAAGAGAACCATTTATCTGAAGCACTTTGCACTATTTTGTAGACAGAATAAACACAGTCATTTGAAATCACAATAATTGTAAGATGACTGTGCATTATAAATTAGCCAAGAAAAGATATTTTGATAAATATAAAACAAAAATAACAGTTTTAACAGCAGATTATCTTCTTGTTGGGGAAAAAAGTCCAAACAAAAAGTGTATAATTTAAACTATGAAAATCATCCACTTACTCAGCCAGTAGGAAAAGGGAATCTCCAGATGTTAAATAAATAGTCATGTAAAGTAAAAATGTCAACATAAAAATATAGGGGGAAAAAAGATTAAAAATATCTAGGTTTATATTTGAAACAAAGAGCAATAAAGAAGAATGTAGTAAGTTAAATTATGGGCACTAGAACATGCAAAATTGTTTAATCCCCACAGAGCTGAATGAAGCATCCCTTTCTCTGAAGAACCACTCTTATCAGGAGGGTGTTTCGTGGAGAAGAAAGAGGCAATTGAAGCTAGGAAATGATGGATAGCAATGACCTTTCTATCTGTAAAACATGGGCATATTTTAGGTATTTAATCTTGAGAATTGGATTATTATTAATCAATTATTCATGACAATTTGAATCTATGGTAGATGTTTTTTGTTTTCTTAAATATCACATAGCTCAGGTCCTGCTTGAGAACCAGAAAGGAGATTAAATCCTCACAAGCAAATAGTGTTCAAGACTGGCATTTTCTTTCCTCCTAAACACTCCTTCCCCTACATAACAGCACAAATTGACAATAACCTAGTCCCCTCCGTAAAAATTCTGCCCGAATATTCTGAAATCTATTTTTAAAGCCTTCTTTCTATTTAAGGAGGGGAAAAAACACCCAACCTTTCCCAAAGAGCAAAGCCAGGCACTGTGGTAACACGGAGCAGCAAAAACTCCTACGGCTTTATTTCTACAGCCACAGGTTACCCTGCTGCAGGTTTTAACATTTGCTCTTTCTCACTTGCCAAAGGTGAGTGATAACAGAAGCAGAACATCTCCATCACAAGCCCCCAGACTGTACAATGAAAATAAGCAGAAGGTGTTTGCAGATATTTAAAATGCACTGCTGAAGAAAGAAAAGCAGATGGAGCTATTCTAAGCCCAAGCACTTTCAAAAATTAGAATTTCTACAGCCTGAAATAAAATGCAAAATATGTGTGCGTCTGTGAAGGGAAAGGAATAGGTCTCAATATTGCTTTGAAGAATACCCAAGATAAAAATATAGACATTATCCCAACTTGAGGGACCCACTACGGAAAAGATTCTCTCCCTTCTCAGGTTCCAAAATTGAAGGATATGGATAGCAATGGCCACCTTGTGAAGAGTAAAGCCAATTTAACACATCTAAACCCACCACATATTTGGCAGTTCTTGCAGTTTTCAAATACTCTTATAAAATGTACATGTTTCTAGCCTAACTAAACTTCCAGACATTATATTTAGTTCTCTGTCTGCTACAGTTGAAGAATTATCTTACCAAATTTCTGCTCGTTGTGGCATCATGCTTCTTAGAGACTAACCAAGTCACTCTTTATCCCTCTTGTTAACACTAAACAGAGTGTTAACACTAACAGTTTTTCCACAATAAGGCATGTTTTCAACACTAGTCATTCATGAGATATTTGTGGTTCTCTCCTGACCCTTCTCCAACCAAATGCAGTATTCCAGTAACAGTTATGCAAGTGCATTAACAGTTAATACAGAAAGATAATATAACCATTTTATTCTTATTTAGCTCTCCCCTGTTTATATGTCATATATATACATATGTATACAGTACCCTTTTGAAGCAGTGGTGCACTGGAAGCTAATATTCCTCTACCATGACTCTCAAGCTCTTTTCAAAACCAGTTAATTCCTCAGTTGAAGGTTCCCATAAGATCAGCCATTTACCCAGGATATTATGAAAGTTTTCATTCGGGGGAGAAGAAATGCCCCAAAGGAGGTGGGGAAAGGGCTAATCTGGGGGGGAATCTCATCATCGAGAGATTTTATAAAAGGAGCTTTAGAAAAGGACTTGCAAGGACAAGGTGAACTGGAAACGGCTTACTGTGGAAAACAAGGGCAGCATTTGAGTTTATTGATGTTGCCTGGTAAACTGAGTTCACAAGTGCAAATGAGAAATCATACATAATGAAGTCATTACAGACTCTCTAACACTGGACTTCGTTGTTGGTGTGCCAATAAAACTGACTGATTAATATACTTTCATATAACAGCAGAAAAAAAACAGCTGCAAACAAGGATAACCTTGGAAATTAAATGCTGGAAACATTTATAAAGTGAGAACTAAGGCTAACAACACAAATGGAGTATGTATCAACTGTGCGGGTGGAAAACAATCTGCATGGGAAAAAAAGAAACTGAATCATTTGGACAGTGGTGAATAGTTGTTAATACCTGAGAAAATTAAAATATGTCCTGTCTCAACAAATCTAAAGAAACAGTTTTGAACTCATGATCAAAACACTGTTTATTTCTAACTCCAAGCTTATTTCAATATGCAATATTCTGCAAACTTTAGTCTAGTGGGGTAGCAGATCTGGTTGAACCACAGCCATTCTGACCTACAACACTTGTTATTTACAATGAAATACCTAAGTAATGCTTGTGATGATCAAGCTTCTCTTTGCTCTACTTGTTCTATTTTTTGAACTTAGTTACACTAAGTAGATCAAGTTGTAAAACTTTTGCAAGCTGCAAGAAGTACTTGCAATTGAGTCAAACACTGTTTCTCATGGGGTTTTTTAAACAGAATAGGCCTCCCTACTTATAGTCACAGGCTCCTTCCACCCTGCAGAAAACAAAACAAAACACCAGAAAAAAATTAAGCTGCTTTAATTTCACCATTTTTGTTTCTTCTATCTAGAAGACTTTGGCAGTAGGAACACTGAAGGTTAAAACACCCCACGAATTTGAAACAGAGAGCATTGCAGCTTAGCAGTTACTCAAACATTCCTCATAATAAAACCACTGCTACACAAAACGCTGTTAAGACTTGGAGTTCTAGAAACTCCCACTTTCACCTAAACTTGCTCTGGAAAAAGTCAAAGGTAAAACTGCTCATGACTCCAGGAGGAGCAGTTATGCACACTGAAGCAGTGCATCACACAAACATACATACCTCAGACTTTTATCCTAGCTTTTCCCTTTTTTCTGTTACTTTTTTAATTCAGGTAACTCTCCCAGCACAGAGACATATAACTGCGTATAACTGTCAAATCACTTTACCCTTCCTTCACTGCCAGGGACTTGCAAAATTTGCTGCAATTTCTACTACACATTGAAAAATTTACCTTTTCCTCTCCTACTTTCCCAGTACAGCCGCTACAGTATGCCCTTACGGTGAATAGATTAGAGGAAGCACACCAACCTACTGTCCTTAGTCCCTCCATAGTTCAGGCATGTTTCTAACTGCTACAAATACATCTGCTTTTCCATGGATCTGGGGACAAAGAAGCCCCTAGGAAGAGGGAATGAGAAGGCCACTCCAAAAGCAGAAGATGCCATACGCACCTTCTCATGTCCTCAACACAAGCACAAAGCAATTGCTTATCCAGGGACAGTGAGGTCTAAAATAATGACCTTTTGGTATTAGGCAAATTCTCAAACTATGAAGGAAAATTCTTCCTCTTTATAACCCCATAAGAATTATTTTTAAATTGTCAGATAAATATCTGACATGCAAAATTCAAGTTTTCCTGTAAAGGATGTAGATAATTACTCAATGCATTAAATATATAAGTATTACTGGGATTCATTATTTAGAAAAAAGTATTAATTAAGGTTTGAAAAGAGCTTCAAATGCTAACACAAAGTTCAGGAGAAGTTGATTGTATAGATAAGATTTAAAAAAAAACCCAAACCAAAAAAACCCCCCTAAAAACCAAACCAACAACAAACCAAAACTAAAAGGAAATAGATCTAACTCAGAGAAAAATCACCAGTTATAGCAACAGCAGGTTGAGAAATACCAATTTACCTCACTGTGTATCGTGCAGTAAGCGTGCAGCGTAAAGACAGACTGACCCTGAAGTGTGTGGTCAGACAACGAACCCAGAGTGCTGGAGCATCACTCAGCATGTAATCTATTTGCTTTCTGAATACACCCTATAATTAGAGAACAGTTTCTCATGCTGCCCTTCCCTTGAGTAACTAACATTCAAGCATTCACAGAATTTTGAAGTAGTATTAGCTCTGGCAGTTGACAGAAATATTTTTGCCTCAGGAGGGTGCAATTGTGGATGATCTTTTGGACAGCACACGATCTTCAATTCAAGATGGAAAAATGGGAATCATCTTGCATATCTTTTTGTTTTAAAGCATCTAAGACATAAACTAGGAATGTGGACTTGCAAAAACTAATTTAAAAAATCCACAAATTCCATAGCACTAAAGGCCTAAAACCTTGTCGTACAGCTAGTCTTAAAGGATGAGCTACTTTAGGATTTAAACCCCTTTATAAACTCACATCTGACCACTACTCAGTATATCTGCAAACAACCACACTCAGCACAGTTTACCGTCACTTAAATGTATAACTTGAGAAGTCAAAGACAATGACATCTAGCACAGTTCCATACTGCAGCTCCTGTGCCTACTAAATATACATATCCCATTATGAACCATAAGAGAAGAATGTAACATTAAGACTTTAAAATGTAGATGCCACGGAGTTCCATATTACACTGCACCACTCAAACCACACCTTTCTTTGAACTCATTGCTTATGCATGCTGACACAAGTCATTTAGGGAAACAAATTCAGTAGATATGCATTATAGTTGCAACACAATTGCATTTGACACAGTTTTAACTGAGTCAACAGGCAGTAACCCGTTACACTGTGAAAAAAAGTCTAAATGGCAGCAATTTGTTCTGGAAATACTTACTTCTGATGAGGTCACCATCAGTGCGATTTCCCCAGACAGACTGGTCTT
Source organism: Podargus strigoides (assembly GCA_028020825.1). Lineage (NCBI taxonomy): Eukaryota > Metazoa > Chordata > Aves > Caprimulgiformes > Podargidae > Podargus > Podargus strigoides. The sequence goes on along the minus strand of CM051663.1, from coordinate 142,696,882 downwards.
GTATCTCTGGTTGTATATTTTGGTTATGAAAAGGCTGGTTTATGTCTTTATCTCCTGCCGCAGTATTCTCTTGGTCATTTTTTTCTAAGTCAAAATAAATTTTAAGATATTAGTTTCTATGGTATTTTTCCTCTATGTGAGCAAAACTCATCTTTGAAAATTAAAAACAAGACAGCATAAAATCTAATTTGTTTCAGCATCTCACACAGTTTTCTTAGCAATAATTCCTAATAAGGATGATTTTCAATTTTTTTTCCTGTCCAGATAAAAAAAATTCCTCTTTAAGAAAGTCATTTAGTCATATTGTGTTTACTTATGGAAAATAATACTCAGTAGCTTTTGTAATAACAAGTTACAGTTGAGTTTGTTTATACTTAGTTCTCTTCCACAAAATTTTCAGATAAAACTTTGAATTGTTCTGTCACACAAGAAACATTATTTTTTGCCCATGTACATGTGGCTCTGGAATGTAAAAGCCACAAAAATTTCACAGAAGTCTGTTCTCTATTACTTACACTAGAATGCATAATTAAAGACAAATATTGTTGAACCGTCAAAATTGATTAGTATAGAAATTTGAAATTTTTTTTATAACATAGTTACCTATTTTTCATAGAAAAAATAGTCTTTTAAAAGCCATTCCTGAATAAAAGTCAATGTTTACCCTATGATGAAAGGAAAAACTATTTCTTCTCTCCAAGTACATACAAGATGCAGGGAAATTTCCATGGTAAAGTTATTTGAGGGTTTCTTAAGCTTATTTCACAAGATAGCAGATCTTGTTGTTTTGATGACATCGCCAGTTAACACATACAGACCTGCATTTTCTCTAACTGAGGTAAGTGATAGCTTTCATTTTTGCTGTCACTAATGTTTTATTAGTCAAATTCATACATACAAATCTTTCTGTTCTTGATTGCTACAGGTTTTTCCTACTGGCATTCAAGGAAACATTTCCAAATCTGGAATTACTTTGTTTGTAATTCACAATGACAGATTATCAGTTTTATCACTTACTCAAGGGATCTGTAAAACACTAAATATTTTCTTGTCTCGAGTATTTTTTGAGTTTACATGCAACATTTAATATTTACAGTAAATCTAAATGAGCAACTGTTGAAAAGTCTGTTAGCTCTATTTATTTGTTTCAAACAAGAATGGGTTTATAAACCACTTACCATAATGTAATGATACCATTTCCTCTAGTAAAGCAATGATACCAGTCCCAAGACACGGAAAAATCACTTATTGGTATTGTGACATATTAAAGGTTAGCTTCTCTATGTAACCAACAGCAGTTCAATTTTAAATCCTAACTTTCTGCCTTTGTTATCCACCCTATTAAACTGAAGCACTGAACATCACTCAAAATAATATATGCCATGTTGTATGTATAGTAGCATGTACCTTCAAGCACTGCTGCTTCCCTTCTATTAATTTCCACCTCTGAAATGTCTGACCCAGCTACCTCCGTGGTACTTATCTCTCAGCCCTCCCTCCCATGACCATTTCTTCAAAACCTTGTCAATATTTCCTCAAGCTCATCCTGAGATGAACTGTTTCACTGGGATTGCCATAAAGTTACTGAACTGATTGGGAAGATATCCATTGACATCAATGAGTTTTGCCTCTTGCCCTGATTACCTAATGTCATCTAGATACTCATCCTATCCAAAAAACACCCCATATTTTTTCAACCCTTTTGACAGACATTAGATACAAATTATTTCTACCTGATATCTATCAGATTCAAATTCAAACTGTATTGAAAAATGATGATTTTGCCTGTGCAGTTAGGTATTAGCTGTAAATGTTTGAAAAGCGTCCTGAAATAGACTGAATGAAAATAAGTAGTGTCCTGGAGGAAGAGTGTAAAAGCACTCTGCTTTCCACACAGAGTAAGCTTAAACGAGCTATTTTAAGAGATTTTGCTCTTAAATTACTTTACAGTAGTAACAACACCAAGATTACAACAATGTCTACCGAACAGTGGTAGTATAAAACTGCAGAGTTACTGTATACAATTCTCTTGCATAGGATAAGACTTTTCAAAGCCCTACTATTTTATGTAGTAAACAACGCACAGCTGTAAGGAAACATTAATGTTACTATTATGGGGCTCTCAGTGTTATAGATTACATTTTTATCTAAGAAATCTGAAGGAGTGCAGAATACAATCAGTCATCATTATTCATAGGGATTCAGTTTTCATTCCTCTGCTTGTTTTCAGATCAGTATATATTTATTATTTTTTTTTACTGTGCAGGTTGTATGTGTATTTTTCATGTTTACTTTTATTATTCTAGCTGGATATGGTAAATGGCCAATCAAAACCTTGTAAATGACATTAAGAGTTAACAAGAAAGTAGTAAGAAGCACTATTAAAAAGTAAAAAAAAAAAAAAAAAAAAAAAATAAAAGCAGAAGAGGAAGAAAAAACAAAACAAGTGATGCAAAGGCAATCACTCACCACCTCCCACAAGTAGACCGATGCCCAAGTCAGTCTCTAAGCAATGGCTACCTCCCACAAAACCTCCTCCCTTCAGTTTTTATTGCTGAGCATGACATTATACTGTGTGGAATATCCCTCTGGTCAACCTGAGCCAGGCTGTGTCCCCACCCAGCCCCCTGCCCACCCCCAGCCCACTCACTGGGGGCTGAGAGGGGAATGGAGAAACCCTTGATGCTGTGCAAGTGCTGCTTTACCAATAGCCAAATCACAGGTGTACCATCAACCTTGTTTTAGTCACAAATCCCAAACACAGCACCATGGGGACTGCTATGGAGAAAATTAACTCCATCCCAACCAGACTTAGTACAATGGGGCTTTAAAAAAAGGAGACCTTAAGCTATGTCTACATAAGATTTTTTCATAAATCCCTTCTGACACATTAGAACACCAAAGATAGACAAACACTGGTGTTCTGATTATTTGGGTTTTTTCTTGAATGTGCACCAGGTCTCAGTTTTAGTACAAAGATTTCTTGATTTTTCCCTTACAATAAATAGCCGATGATGGGATCATAACAATTTTTTTTTATTATTCTAGAGGTGCAATTACAACATACCAACTACACACGAAGACAGCCTCAAGAACATTCCTGAGTGTGGTTTTTTAATGCTATTATTTGTGTTAAGTGCATAAGAATAATGGTAAGAGTAGTTTATGAAAAATAATACATTTAGGAGTCCAGTCAGAACTGACACAAAGACCTTAATCTTCTCTGATGTGCCATGCTTGTCACAGAGAAGCTTTAACAAAGCTTAGAGCTGGCACAAACACTAATGGTTGGATCTGGCCATACACAGGAATGGCTTTCTTGTATTGCATCTTCAAATAAATTCATAACACTTCTCTGTTTTAATCAAGCTTAAACTTAAGAATTTTTATGTAATACTTCCTTAGTATTTTAACTTCTGCTTTCTTCAGTATACCCTTCACTCTCATGTGACTAACCTCCAACAGCCAAGAAGAAAAAGAAATACTCTTCCTAACAGTTCAAATAATGGAAAGACTCACTGTGTTCCGAGTCTGGCAGTGCTGAGGTAGAAATCCAGTATCTCTTCAAAACCACAGTAAGTTACTCTAGGTCATGTCGCAGAAGCAACATAGTTGTCTTACCTACCACAGTTCAGCCCCTGTGTTTCTATGTACCTCTCCTAAACTAGCAGCAGTTCCTGGGCTGAGGAGCTACTAGCCAAAAGCCCCAGGGCAGTGACACCCACATAGAGCACCCTATGATTTATCCTGAAAGCAAGCATGGCATGAACTCTACTTGTGTAGAGATTAATGTAAGTTTAAGGTTTAAAATAAGGAAGACATACAACATGCTGACAAAGTATAGAATTGAAATGGTTAACAGCTCAAATCCTATCAACATTACAGACAACTAGTAAGCCATTTAGAAAAAAAAAAAAAAAATTTAATCACATCTCAAACTTACTGTTTCATGAAATAAGTGAACTCTTTTTGTAATTTGGAATTATTAAAGTACATACAAATCACTTTTATAGTACATACATGCATTTTCCCTTAATCCTGTCATATTCCCAGCAATTCATGTATTTCATAGAATCAAAAGTTGTTTTCACCATTGAGACTATTGTAACATTGGTTGTTAACTCCTGTTTCAGTTTGGATATGTGCCTCTGGTTACATGCATTTCTTTGCATGACAAATACATTTTACAAGACTCCACCAACAGAATAGTGCCAGCAGTCTGGGCCAGCAGTCTGGGTCAGCAACAAGACTACTGTTACAATAAACCTATCAAAAAGAAAATTTAAGAAATAGAATTGTCGAGAAAGACTTATGTATAGTTAGGCAAGAAGTGTATACAAGCCAAACTCTCCAGACCCTTTCCAATCCTGTCTTCTATGCCTTTATAAAGTTGCTGGGATATAGATCAAACTAATTCCTGAAAACTTCTTAGAATATCCCAGTGAAGTATCCCTCTTTTCAGAGCTATATTTATCCTATTATTCTCTATGATAATGTAGATCATATAGACTGCACATTGAATTAATACACAAAACTGACAGAAAATACAAAGATAGATAATGGATGTACATTTGCAAGACCCACCTCAAAGAGCTCAAGTGTTTGACAACTGTCTACATTTAGCCAGTACTCAGAGCTAAACCATGGCAGTTAGTCCACCACCCGATGCTCCTTCCCCAGTTGAGAGGAAGAATCGAGGAAAAAAGGCAGAAGACCCATGAGTTGAAGTAGAAACAGATTTAAGAGAATAACAAAACTGATACAACAATCAACATAAGGTACAGAAAGTTCTACTCAGCCCAGTCCTTTATGTTAAGAGCAGGAACAGAAGACCACGAGGGAAAAGCCCCAGGGAGAGGAGAAACTCCACCCTTCATGAGCTCCCTCCTTTTATAATGAGAATGACTAGGTGATATGGGATACACCTGTGAGTCAGCAGCCTTGATTGGATCTCTCAGCTGACTTGGGGCTACTCATGGCCTGCCTGCATAGCTGGCCCATGGGTCTGTGCCTGAGGAACCAGGACACAACTAACCAGCTTTTCTTCTCCAAGTGCTTGTCCGTTTGTACATTCAGACTCCAGCCGCCCCTACACACCTCACTATGTCTCTTGAGTTTACTCAGAAATGGGTCTCAGTGTGTTCAAACGTGGCATCATACCTTAATGCATCAGTAACTATGTAATATTCAACATGTGAAAAAAAAATGGAAACAACTGCCCACATTAAGTGGGTTGCACATCCTCAGGGTGTGATTGACAGCTACTTTCTATTCATTAGATGACATCTAAGCCTATATACTGACTCAGCAATCTCTTCCAAGAACCTAAACTTTAAGATTGCTTGACTAGCAACATGACAAACTGGACTTGAAAAACAGGTTTAGAGTTTGTCTATTGACACAGGGACACTGTGGATGTAAAGTGAGTTAAAATTTGTGTCACTGCAACAATAGAAGGCTTTATGCTATGGCACATTAATTTTCTGTTCACCAACAATGTGGTGAACCACATCAAATAACAAGTAAAGCAAAAGCAACAGCTGGGAAAGGCTTCTGGAAACCAGAGCGCATCATTCTCATCAAGGAGAGAGGGACAAGCAGAACTGACTGGCAGAGTGGAGTCATTGTGACCTCCAAAAACACAGAGTCAGGAACAGTCCAACAGTTATACTGTTTAAGGGTGGAGGAATGATGGAAGCAGAGGGCAAAGCTTACTTAGGCACCTAAATTTGACCCAGCTGCTGGGATGGAAACATGAATCCTCAGAAGACCGGAGCTATCCCTGAAGAAGCAGACGCAGATTTATACATACATGTGCAAAGCTCAAACCATCCCAAATGGAATTCTGTCCTTCAAAGCAAAGAGAAATTTAAAAAATGAAAAAAAAGACCAAACACAACGATCACAAAAGTAGACCTATGAGGAACAAAAAAGTTGAAGAATGTTTCCAAAAGGAAAGATAACAAAATGGTTCTCTGTCTCAAGCCTACAGCGATTGGGTGGGATTGAAGAGAATCTGGCAAACACTGCATTCCTAACACTTCCTTTGTTCATTAATATCCCCGCTGGCAAGGAACCACCGAGGATGCTATTTCCTACAGAAAATTCCACTGTTCACAACAATAACACAAAGGAACCATGATAATATCAGATTTCACAATGCAACCATTAACAGTAACACCCACTAGCTACTTAATGAAATGCCTAAAACTTTTAGGCCTTTCACATCACAAGTAAATTCAACTATGCTATTTGTGTAATAGAATGTCTATTCCAGTTCATGATTTATCTGAAACAATCTCATAATGGTCAACATGGATTTACCAAAGGCAAATCATACTTGACCAATCTGATAGTCTTCTGTGATGTTATAACCGGTTGGCTGGATGAGGGGAGAGCAGATGTCACCTACGTGGACTTCAGCAAGGCTTTTGACACTGTCTCCCATAATATCCTCATTAGAAAACTCAGGATGTATGGGTTAGATGAGGGGACGGTGAGGTGAACTGAGAGCTGGCTGTGTGACAGATCACAGAGGGTTGTGATCAATTGAGCAGAGTCAAGTTGGAGGCCTGTAACTAGTCATGTCCCCCAGGGGTCAATACTTGGTCTGGTCTTGTTCAACATATTTATCAATGACCTGGACGAGGGGACAGTGTATCCTCAGCAACTTTGCTGATGTTACCAAGTTGGGAGGGGTGGCTGACATGCCAGAGGGCTGTGCTGCCATCCAGCAGGTCCAGGACAGACTGGAGAGCTGGGCAGAGAAGAACCTCATGAGGTTCAATAAGGGCAAGTGCAGGGTGCTGCGCCTGGGGAAGAAGAATGCCAGGCACCAGGATAGGTTAGGGGGGGACCTCCTGGAAAGCAGTTCCAAGCAGAAGGATCTGGGAGTCCTGGTAGATAGTAAATTATCCATGAGCCAGCAATGCGCCCTTGCCATCAAGAAGGACAATGCCACCCTGGGCTGTGTAGGGAAGTGTGTGGCCAGTAGGTCAAGGAAGGTCATTCTCCCCCTCTACTCAGCCTTGGTGAGGCCGCAACTGGAATCCTGCGTCCAGTTCTGGGCTCCCCAGTTGAAGAGAGACAGGGACCTACTGGAGAGAGTCCAGCGGAGGGCAATGAGGATGACTGGGAGATTGGAGCATCTCCCTTATGAGGAAAGGCTGAGAGAGCTGGGACTCTTTAGCCTGGAGAAGAGAAGGCTGAGGGGTGATTTAATTAATGTTTACAAATACCTAACGAGTGGGTTGAGGGAGGATGGAGCCAGACTCTTTTCAGTGGTTCCCGGTGACAGGACAAGGAGTAATGGGCATAAGCTGGAACATAGGAGGTTCCATGCAAATATGAGGAAGAACTTCTTTAAGAGAAGAACTTCTCTTAAACTTAGAGCATTTCAACCGAACTTCTTGGAAAGCTCTTACACAGAATTTTCCAGGTACAAGCTAAGGAACAGCTACCACAAGTTTGACAGCCCTGGATTAATTTCAGTTGTGATAAATTAAAAATTATTAGCAACATGCAAATAGATACTCCACACTCCAAAAGCATTCAAAAGTTCAAATACGTAAGTGAAAAGTTAATTTTCACAAATAATCATGCTAATTGTCATGCAGTCCATCATAAATTTATGTCATTCATACAACAATGGTTCACATGTGTACAAGACTAGTTTCACATAACTGCTTAGCAATCCTCAGTAGCTATGGCTGTATTAGCAACAGCATGGTCCAATAAAAGTGGACCTGTACAGTGAAAGAATTGATTTTAAGGACATATTATACATGTTCCAGGCGCTCTCTACTTTGAACAAGCTCTCAGATTTAATCCCAAAGACTGAAGGCTTGCTAGTGGCTGGAGTGCACTAGGCATATTCCTGCAGTGCATCTTTCAGATTATTTTTTTTCCAAAAGGAACTCAGTCCGGGTCACTCCCCAGGATCACTTCACAACGCAGACCAAACCGGGGGCGAACAGATACACTTCAAAACTGCATTGCTGATCCAAATGAAAACAGTAACATAACACACTCATTACTGGATGCTACTTATTAGAAAAAAACAACTGTTTTAAACAAAGGGAAATCTAACTTCTGAGGGCCTGGAATGGAATCTGAGAATTATTCTGATATAAAACTAGCCTATGAGATGGAACAAAAGTATTTCAAATTTGATGCAAGACTTTTACAGTCAACTCTATGAAATACAAGTCTATCACACCCATGTGGACATGAATCACTTTACTGGAACGGCATGCATGTGAAACCGAAAGCAGAAGTATATTTTTATGACAAACTAGAGTCAGACACTTAAGAAAGTTTTAGGTATTTTAGTCAGTAATGTTCAATAAACACCTCAGTACTGACAGACAGCAACAAAACAAATTAACACAGATTCACTCAACTCTTGTTAGTTTTCAAGTGGCAACACAAATACAGAGGAAGTATTTGGTAAGTTTGCGCAATCTGTGTGTACTGGTTAACCGTTAAAAATCTATTAACACTGAGGCACTGCTGGTAAAGTGCAATAATTATGGTGATAGTAATCATTATTGCCTCAAGTATATCCAAATATTCCCTGTTTGGGGAATGACATTCCATCTCATTAGTCCAGCACGTTCCTTCAGTGCTACTTGTCAGGAAAACAGTTAAGCACAGAAAACATGAACAGGCTTGAACCACATTCTTGAAAAGGAACACACACTTTTTGTACTTCTCTGAATGGAAATGTTGCTGAATATGGTTTCTTCAGACACCAAATCAGAACTGCATCTCCATTCAGCAACAGTGATATGATTTGCACCAGACAAAACGGTCACTTACAGACCTTGACCCTTAATATTTCTACTAGATTTCTCCTTCCTCCTCCCCCATCCCATTAAAAAGCAATTCCAGTGGATTTCCATCATCTTAAGAATTATTACAAAGTTCTTATAGTTGAAGGGCAATTACAACTCTAAATTTCATAATAGGTTTTTTATTAGTATTATTTTAGTTACTTTCTTTCAAAATTGAGAAAGCTAAATAATATTTACTTGCAATTCTAGGTTACATTTAGTTACCAACAAGCAAAGGTAAAAGTATTCCAAATACTTTATAAATTACTATCTGCATTTTCTAAAATGTGGACCGACTCTCTAAAATACAGTTCCATGAATCTGCTGAATTTCTCTCTTGTGTTCCATGGTTTATTCGAATGCACAGAATTTAACAAAAAAGTTTACTCATAGTCCAGGCATTAATCACCACATGACGAGGCAGTAATTTCACAACATATGAAACATTTTCCTTAAAGCAGAGAGGATATTGGTCACTAATTGTCACATTCCCTGCTTAGGGATGTTATTTTGGTACTTACCAGTGGAGAAAATACTTCATTACAGGCAAATTGAAGTGGTCTGAGCAGAGAGATGACACTATTCACTCACTACCTTACACAGCATGAGTATAAGGTAGAAGTAGTCATAATTTGATTCCAGAGTCTGTGGAGCTACAGAAGACAGACAGCACGACCAGGATCTTGAACAAGGGTGCACGAGTAGAGCTACCCTTCTGGAAGGATGTGGCAAAAATTAACTGGATGTTTGCAGAAATTAGTTTAAACCTTTCATCTTGTAGTCTGTACCTTAGAGCAGCAGACTCTGTTGGCAAAGACAATGGTTTCACTGAAACTGACTATTGGCATTGCCACAAAAGAAGATGCTATGATTTCATTCTCTTACAGGTCACTAATCGTGGAGGAGAAAAGTTCAATAATCTCACTAATATTTACGCATTAACTGAAAAATGAACTAAAAAGGAAGACAAGCGATGGGGGAGATGTTGAGAGAAAATGTTAGTTAAAGTAACACACAAAAAGTCTTTAAAGTTGCAAAAGCCAGAGCATGCCACATCTGTAGGCCAAACTATTTCTCCACCCACTGTTTTCACCGTGTCCACAACTGATGTATAACCCTGCAACCTGCCTAAGCTTTATTACTTTTGCCTGGTTTTTTATTAGGTTGTGGGATAGCTATTTGTTGAATATTTAAAATTCAATTGAAGTTTCTTTTCCTTTCATGGAAAAACACAATTTGAATGTGTATGACAGTAAGCAAAAGAAGCACTTTGAAGATCTGAATTTTTTGGTGATACCTCACAGAACTACAGAAGAGAAGTTTGTTCTCAGGATATAAGGTATCTATAGCAGTTAAACAAATATAGAAACATATTAAAACATGCTGTTACCAAATAAAAAATTCTTTCTCATTAGAATGCACTTAATAGTTTACTATACATACAACATAGCCATTTTTTTCTGATGAAGGAATCCTTATTCCCAGGTGGGAACAGATTTCAAGTGTCTTACTGTAAATAAATGGAGTCATCACATAAATATGATGAGGTGATTCTAAGTAAAGTAGTAATTATTTCAAATTATTGCAGATTTTTCCAAATACCTCTAGCCTATTTCCAGAAAAAATAGGAATTTCAACCACGGTTTTTGAAATTATTGCCAAATTCAAGAGAAGTCAGTGTACTTTTGGATGGCCTGGCGCTAGTATAGAAAGAGTAGGGGGTGTTGAAAGTCCCAGACACATTATCTTAGATCTTCAGGCCTTGAGTATCTGGACTACCTTACCCTGTAACCACACACTGCAAAGCTGACAACAGAAATGCTGGAATATAGACTGGAAATGTTATGAACTCACCTCTTCCTCTTTCCACCCCCATTTCCCCAACAGACTTAGGCTAGAAAAAGTAACAAATAGCCACAGATATCCTTAAATCTAAGTTCATTAGAATAAAAAATATGTATTTGAATGCTGAATTCTGTAAAAAAAAACAAAACCAAAAAAACAAAAAACAACCAACAGCTTTCACTTTCTGTGAATTATACATGTTTTTAAATCGAGTGTGTGCCTTGAAAGGTGTGGCTGGTGAGGAAACCTGAATTAATGTATTACACTTGTTCCTACCTTACTGATCCCTAAGAAAGTAACTTTGTAATCCTCCACCTGAACAGCTGTGAGTGCAATTGTGTTATTCAGATTTTCTGCACATAACTTGCCCATCGACAGACCAGTATTTGTTTCCTTAATTTTCACAGAAAGAAGAGCCTTATTTCAACTTATTTCATGGTGAAAACTCAATTTAAACTGGCACTGTAAGATTGACACCACTTTCCAGGCCAGTTAGTTGACTGACTTACAACTTCAGTAACTTTGGTGCCTACAAGCAGAATGTAACCAGTGTGGCCACTTGATCACATGACAGATGAAAACACCACATTGAAAATAAACATGTATCACAGATACTGATGTTTCTGGCAAAAACATGACTCTAACAGTTCAGTTTTGCATGCTTGATCTTCTGTATCTAATCTTTTTATTATTATTTTTTACTGTTTAGAAGTTATGAGTCATTCTCCAGGATAAAAAAAAAAAAAAATAATCCAACAATAAGATAAGTATAAGCCAATTTAATATGTCTCCCTGCCAGAACATTTTTTACTTAGCTACGGATACTTTCTGGTTTCTCAAATGAGTCTTCAACTTTGATTTCACATAGCTATTGATTTTCCAAGTTACCAAAACAAGACTGCATCTTTAATCCACAGTTGCACAACTGTGTTACCAGGCTCTACTCCAGTTAATCAGTTATGAATAAAGTTACAGTTTTTGAACAAGCTTTTTGTCTGTTCTTCAGAGACTTCTTAAACTCCTGTCAGAATTCTGGAAAACAAAGCTGTAGCTGTAAACAGAAAAAAATAATTAAGTTTCACCTTCCTAGACCAAGATTTGGGAGGCAAACATGCTTCCCTATTTTGAGGATAACCTGCAATACACCTTGTCAAACTTCCCAACGTGAAGGTGATCAGAATGTCAGTGTATTTTGTGAAAATGCAAAGAAGCATAACAAATAATTTCTCTTTAAGATGAATGTACTTTTAAACAACCTCATACAAAACCACTTAATACTATCAGAAATTGGTTTTAGCTGCAGCATCACAGAATAACAAAAAAACAGCAAAGTGACCTCCAACCTGAACAGCGCTCCTGCTCCTGCATCACCCTTTCTCAATTTGCTGCAAGACCTGGAAGGAGAGCTTCACAGGAAAGAGCTTCTACACACAAACACAAAGCTGAGAAACAAGAAAGTGTTTGGGTTTTTTTAAGGAGCAGCATCTGCCTCTCAATGACTGAAGTTTTTCAAGTACTGAGAACCGGTGCTGACATTACTGCATTTTTTCTTTTTCTTTTTTCTTTTCTTTTGTTTGTGGGTTTGGGGTTTTTTTGCATTTTCGACATAGGAATTTCTGGACAAAACTATTAATAAAGAGGTGGAAGTGAAAGCGTTACAGAGTTACACCAAAGAGGGGAGGTCGAGGGGAGGGGAAAGGGGGGTTAAAACCTACAAAACAAATCTGTAAATGTACCATTCAAATAAAAGGCGCAACAATTACAGAGAAACTTTAAAGCAACTTACCTCGAGGGAGAGAGATCAAAGAGCTGTTTTCAGTCGGAGCTTGCTCTGGCCCTTCAGGCCCCGGAGGAAGAGGTTCTCTCACTTGGGACATCTGCCAGCTCTCTCGCCGAGTAACGCAGAGCCTGCACCCCCCTCCGACAAAACTAACACGCGGCCCTGCAGGAACAAGCAAACGAACGGGCTCGTTAATGTACTTTCTGCACAAAACTCACGGCTCGGGGGCGAGGGACTGAGGCGGGACACCGATGAAGCGGCAGCAACTTCGCGGCGCGGCGGCGGGCACGCTGCCCGCCCCCCACGGCGAGCACCCGCGGGGCCGGGGGGCGGCGGCCGCGGGGCGGGGGCGGCCGCGGGCCGTGAGCCGGCCGGCCGCGGGGGGCGCCCGGGGGGAGCCGAGGGGAGGGCCTGCGGGCTGCCTCCGCCGCGGCGGAGCGGGCCGGCAGCGCAGCGCGCCCTACCTGCGCATTTCCTCCCGCTCCACCTCGGCGCCTGGCCCTCCTCCGCGCCCCCGCCGCGGGACCCTCCGCGCCGCTCCCCGCGCCGCCGCCGCTCCGTTTTCCCCGGCGGCCGCCGCCTCTCCCGCCCCGCGCCCGCCGGCCTGCGCCTCCCCCGCGGCAGGGGCAAGCACACAGTGGCACTCACACCCGCTGTCCCCCCGCCGCCACAGTCACTCCTTCTCCCTCATTTCCGGACGATGAAACATCCCACTCGGGCCGGCGGCGGCCGCGGCTCGGGGCGGCGGCTGTGTAGGTCCCACCGACCGCTAGCGCCGGGGCCGGGGCGTGAGGGCGCCTCGCCGCCCCCCACCCCCAGCCGGGCCCCCAGCCATGGACATTCCCCCAGGAGGCCGAGACTCGTCAGGCAGAAACAGGGAAGAAGGAGGGGAAAAAAAACCCAAATGTGAAAGGGCGGCTTTCATGACTGGGCAGGGTGTGCGGCTGTAGCGCCTGGCAGCGGGGCAGGGGCACTTCAGTGGCTCAGAAGTTCTCGGCTGTGGCGCCTGGCAGCGGGGCAGGGGCACTTCAGTGGCTCAGAAGTTCTCCGGTGCGGTTGTTTTTTGCCCTCAAGCAGCTGCGCCCTAGGAGCGGGGCAGGGGGCGCGGGAAGGCCCGCAGAGCTCCGGGCCGCGCTCCCGCCCCTCCGCCCCGCACAGAGAGACCACTGCCAGCACAGCCTAACACTGGTAACACGTGTATGTCTGTAAAAAGGGCTTTAAAGCAGGGAAACAAAAATATTCGAAGGAACACGAAGGACAGAACAAGCGTTTTTCAAAAGTTACACGGCAGAGAGCAAACTCCTTCCTCTGCTATCACCTGCCAAGCAGCGTTACCTGTGCTTCCTCTGTGTAAGAAATACTCTTCTCTCTCGTGACACCGACTGATTTCATCGTCAGCCTTATGCTCTGCTTTTGCCCACACCATGGAGGACTGAAATTACCGCTCATGTGTGTGCTAGTGTCCATAAGTGACGTGCTTTACCTTGCTTACACTATCACATGGTGTGTCACCTTTCTCTAACGAAGTATGCCCATGTCTAAGCTGTAATTTCCTTAAAACTTAGAAGCAGATTTTTTATTATGGTTCAGTAAATACATTTTACTAGTATGTCTCATTACAGTGCACAGCCAGGTGTCTTTTGGCAAACACAATTAAGGCAGCAAAACAGCCAAGTTATAGACTATCTACTTCCTAGAGTATAAGAGACTATAACTGATGAATATTTGTTTTGATATCATAAGTGCTAAGGAATATGCTCAGGTATTAAATGTTCACTCCTTAAAGTTTAGCATTTCCCTGCAATGCTTGCACACTCACCAGGATAGAGTGTAAGAACCTGAGTAGGAGCCAGTTCTGTGTGAGATGCCACACACTTGAGGCCCTCCTCTTATTTCAGAAGTCATCAATAATTTTGCACCACTGTATAGCTTGATTATTGGTCATTATTGGTGCAAAAGAGAACAGTGTGATGAAAGGTGCATATACCTTCCTCTGAGAAATACAATCATTTTTAAGTGTTTCAGTAACCTAAGATGTTCTTTGGCACAACATAATTTTTCTCTAAACTTTTTCATGACAAAAGGGAAAAAAACTGTTTTATGTGGGGAAGAACCTATGTGAAAAATCCATTTTGGGCACACAAAATTATTATCATACTGCATACTAATAATATTGGTCTCAATATTTACACTTTTCATCTACAAAAACATTACATGACTTCCCATAGTGCCTTCTCTCCTCGCTGTCCTGCAGGCAGAGCGATTGAGACATAAGGTAGGATGACTTACCTCAAATTACTGAATGAGTCAATACCAGAAGAGAGGTTATGACTCATACTCGACGTACAAGCTTATGTTTTTCCAACTGGAAACATAGCAGCAAACTGGGAGGAGCAATAATTTAGCTAACCACACCCTGTCTTCAAAATATTTCATTGGATAATAAAACCCCATGAAGAGCAGATACCATCCAGGGGTGGTGTTTGGTTGGTTTTTTTAACCTTATCTATGAAACCCACATGGTAAAATACGTGGTATTCAGTTTATCTTCGTAAAAAAAGATGATGGGGTGAGCTCACCCTGCCAAGGTTCAACTGTGTAGCAGCCTACATAGACTTTAAAGTAAGTAAATGAATGGAAGAGTATCTTTAACTGATATTGCCATATTGCAACTGATGCTGTGGGAGATAACCCTAAGCAAAATCAGATTTTAAAAAAAGGTAATATACAAAACCCACAGTTCACTGAAATAGCATGGTAAAAATACTGTGCAACACATAATACATTACGTACCAAAGGCTGTGATGATTGCAAAAAGATGAGTCCAGATGTGGTCACTGTTACTGAGATACCACAGACGTAAGCCAACCACGCAGCACTTCCTGACTGTACAACATCATTCTAACAAATACATAGCTAATCTAAAGTAATTGTTTTATTACTTTCCTTGAAAATATGTATCATTCTAAAATGTTATTGAAAATTCTCAGAAAATGTGCAGTTCAGGCAGTAACAGCAGTAGCCTTTCAAGTAGGCTACAAATATGAGATCTGTTGTATCTTACTACAGCAACAGAGTTATAGGCTGTTGCACATATCTGTTCCAATATCACTTCCAGTGCTAGATCATAAAATTCAGATATGGTCTTCTAGACCATTAATGACAGATTTTGAGATGGATGTAAAGAGAATCTCAAAACACTTGTAAATAGGCAATAAGTACAGTTTGTCGTCAGGTAAAAATTTCCTGAAGGAAAACAAAACAACACAGCACAACACAAGAAAAAACTCATGTTCTTTTTCCCCTCTTAGAAGTTTCTGTAAAACAGATTCCTATTAAAAGTGCACAAAATGCAGAATATAATCATATGTCTTCAGGACAAAATTGGTCATCACTGTTTCCTAGTCTGAGCTCCTACACAAGCCATGATAGATACTACCTCCAGCCAAAATAGATTTGTTACTGAACGAAAGAAAATATTTTAGAAAGAAACAAGTTGTTTACGTAAAGTAAACCCACAATATCCCGAAATTAACTGCTGGGAAGGCTATTTACTTACACTGTTAAAAGCTCCAGCTATATTTCTAGCTTTAATTTTCCAAGGTAAAATTTTGGTCTTTGAGGTTTTTTGGATATCAGATAGTTTCTTGTGGAGGAAGTTTTGGATAGCAGAGTTGCTCATCTCAACACTCCTGTAGAAAATTTGTGCATAACTCTTCAAATAAAAATATTTCATTAAAAATATTACTGCTTACACAGTGAAGTGATCAATAACTATTATTTACAGATCAATGCAGGTGTAGGTGCCCCAATTTTCTCCCCATCCTAACACTTATCTTTGCCTCCTCAAGGCTACTGTTTGATGCTGACTTCTTTCCGTCAGTAGGATTAGAGGAAACAGGAAACATTTTACGTCCTTCTTAACACCCTGGATCATTTAAGTGTTTCTGAAAGATGGATAATAATATTTAGTAAATCCTTTGGTGATTGATTGCTTATGCCTTAGCACCTGTGAGTTTAAGTTATCCTTCTACTATGTCTAGGAACGTGATTTTCAACTTTGTAAAATGCTTTTTTAACACATGCGTTGCTCTAAGCTTCATAGCTCTTTTCAGTGTTAGGATCATGGCAGGATCTCTATCATAAATATTTTATAGTGCGGCAACACTGAAATGGGAAGGCTGTTATAGTTAAAAAGACTAAAAAAAGGCATGGAGTTAAAGCCAAATTATATTATAAAGTAACAGTATTTCAAGTGAAGATTACAAATTGGTGTTTTTTTTGTTTTGTTTCTTTTTTAAATTTAGATCAAAAGCATATAGGTGTTCATGGCCTAATTTCTATATAACACTTCTCCAAAACAACCTGTTTAAAGCCAAATAAATTGTCAGGTGCCAGAACAGAGCTGTGTGCAGCTGTGTTGTAGATGAGGATTTGTGCTCTATAGAACACAACCACTGAAGTTCTGTGGGTTTGATGGGGCCTTAGGCACCAGCTGGTCCTAAGAGGACAAACAACACCTTTAGTCCAAGGAAATCCACCTACATAGAGCGCAAACATAGAAACAAATAAACAGTAGAATGCCTAAAATGAAATTAGGCACATGCAGATATAATTCCTTCCATAACAAGAAACAGATATAAGAAATGCATTCTCTTTTAGAGAAGTGGTTGGTTCCAGTAATGCCATACATTACTCTGGGAACAAGAAGAAGTCTTTCTCCTGCAAATGATTCTTGTCCAGGTTTGATGTGTTTCTGCCACAGGATGGACTCCACAGTGAGGAGAAAGGGAATAAGAGGCTTAATGACTTTTGTGCTGGCTCAAGATGGCAACTGAGAATTAAACTGAGTGTAAACATCAGTTTAAGATGTGAAAAGGTATTTATCTCCATTTGGTTTTTCAATTTATAGTAGCTGTAGTAGTATAAGAAATATTTTGTTTCTGTGAAATATTTTTTAACACAGATGGCAAAGATTTCATTGAAATTGATACATTATGAAATCAAATGAAGTAAAATATTCTGAGATTAATTATTTTTGATGTAACTCCAATGAAGTCCAAGGAGTTGCATGAAGATGAATTCAGCTCAACAAGCTTTATCCTACTTAGGGTGAAACACATCACATGGCTTTATATTTTATGGTAGTTTCAGCTCTTCCTTAGCAAACTCAAGCAAGTAGCTCACTGAAGCAGGTAATAGATCTCACATGAAAAAGTAACAGATCATGTATTAGACATGCAAAGTGATGTCTCATCACAACAAAATGTCAACTAGTAATTCATTACATTCCTACAAATAAGTCAAGAAGAAATATTCAGTATTCAATTACAAATAAGTGTGCCGGATTGCAACAGTTAATTTGTTTGTGTATATTACCATCAATTACTCGGTTTTTCACTTTGCAGTTAATGTTGAACCTAATAAAAAAACTTATTTAGGACTTCAGAAGAAACTTGAAATTCAGCAAAAGTGAATGTTTCAAGCACTGTACTGATTTTTTGATGCATTCAAGATTATTTGGAACTTGACATTAGAGATCATATCAGCAAAGACAAACGATGGACAACATCATCTTTTGAGTTAACAGAACAAGAAGTTGAAGGAAATATTGATTAAAAAATATTGCTAACTGAACACAGAATATTTTTATATGAACTGTATAGAGACTTAGTAAATTTAGACTTACTTAATGAGTTTATCTGAACCACTTAGTCATAACGATCCTAGATGCTGTATTTATAACAAGAAAAAAAAAACCCCAAAAAACCTAACCCACATACTTCTGTTGCTTTTCAGGTTAACAAGGCTCCTTTTACTTCTGCAATCTGAGCAGTATCTGGATCTGGCATTATTCTGCATTAGTATTTTATGCACATTCCTTACAATTGTGAGTATTCATGAAATTTACATTACCTTTTCTCTGCAGTATCAAACTAATTGCCAATATCAAATGATGTTTGCAAAAATACCGTAGCTAGAATTCCACAGAAATAAAAATAATTCCATATGAAAAGAATACCTAGTCAATCCTTCTGAAAAATATTAAAATGAAAAATAGTACACAAAACATTTTTTACAAATAGAATAAATAATGCAGTGGAACAGAAGACAATATGTTGTACTGCTGTGTGAGATCATGGTATCACATCCAGAGATCTATAAAAAATTATTTAATTTTGTGCATCTTCAGTATGAATTCATAATACACAGTACAATTGCTCCTTTTGAGCTGCCAGAGAGTACACTATGAATATTACAAATACTGTGCATTCTGTGTTACATTTTCATAATATAGAATGCTCTTCCTTGCATATTGTGTACTATTCCCATATACGTAGTCAGAGCATATATTGTAACAGATCCTTAGGAACTGCTAACATGTATGCTGTGAATGCGTGTTAACAGCAGAATGCATTTGCATGTTATGAGTCCGTAATACTGAACACACAATCAAATCTTTGATAAAAAGTCATTGCTATACATACAAGCAGAAGTTATTTTCTCAAACTTCTCACTCACAACTGTGTCGTCTTGCACAGTCATTCCCACCCATATCTTTACAATTCGCAGAGAAAAAAAATCCAGTAGTGCAAGAATTCTATGAATTATATTTTTCTTGAGGTGAAATATTTCATTAGGTCTTTTTTTTCCTGTCTTTGTTCTAGCTGATAATTACAGTCAATATTTTCTTTAATTGCCTGAATATAACATCCTGATTTTTCATTTTGGCATCAATATAAATGACTGGACTAAGTTCTTAGCATCAAATGCTCATTTGGATATTACATGTAAAATACAGGTCATTGGAAAACAAAAATAGAAATAAACCTCACTCATTTCTTCTAGTATTTTTAACTGTGGTGATTTTGTTTGTATATTTTCCTAAAGTAACAGGGTTTTTTGCCAGCCAGGAACATATAGTTCTCTAGATTGGACAGAACTAAAATTACAAAATAACATTACAAAATATCATGATTACACAACTTCATTTGGATCAAAAAGTTAATGTTTTTCTACATTGACAGATGAGCATCCTGGCAACCCATGCAAGCAAAGGCACCCTTACTTGTCTAAAACAAGGAATTGAAGAAAAGTAGTCTTCTGCCTCAATTTCTTGCTTAGCTAAATTAAAGTAATGCAAATCTTGGATCCAGACCTGATATAATTTTGTGTCTATGCTCATAGGATGGGGATTTTCCCCAGGAAGCAAAATAAAAGCTAAGGACATCTTGGCTTTTGCCCAGTTCCCTTCCTCATCATTTAGACTTGCTGGAATAGCTAGAAAGACATAAGAGGAAATTATCTATACCGTTTCAAGTACTGCGTAGTGGCAATACTGACTATTAGCTTTAAAATACTTTCAGTTGCATTATTTTAATAAGCAGTACTGAAAGGTATTTTATAGTTCTGATATCACCACAGAGATATTAACTCCAAAAAGTATTCAGATAAGCTTTCTGGCAATTAAGCCAAGTAGAAACTACCAACCATTCAAGAATCAAATATTCATGCATCATTATACCTAGGCTAAAATATTACTAAAATCAGAAAATACAAATTAGATGCAAAGAGTCCCCCTTATAGCTGGTAATTTTGGGTTGCATGTGTGAGGATGCAGTCCTGCCCACTGAATGATAGACATAATTATATTCTCCATTAATATGTGTAATACCTGCCACATCTCAGAGAGAGTGTGTGTATGTGGACATAAAATCACTGGAAATTTAGTGTTTTCCCTTTAAAAGAAATGGTTACATTTTAGTTTAGTGAGGAAGCCTATTACACTGTACAAATTCCTTCATTTCTATTCCTTTTTCTGTGGTTTATTTCTAGCATTTTAAAGTATTAATGAAAATGCTGTAAAAGCCATAATGTTAAAGTATAATTTTATTTAACATTGTTTTACATTATAACAGCTATAAACAGGCTCCTGTAAACTTATACAAGCAGTTATTTTGAGGTCTGAGCTGTTTTGGTTTTTTTTTTCTTTTATGATTGTAAATATAAGTAAGATAGTTTGTACTCAATTATTTTATAATTCTAACATACTAGCTGCTCTCTCTCACAGATTATTTCAAGATATAAATGTCAGTAGGCTGTAAATTGCATTGATCATCAAAGATCAACAAAAACAAGTTAAATACTTTTCAGTGGTTTTCTAAAATGAGCTTTATATCTTCTCAATAAATTACTTGGATTTTCAATTTTATAAGCTTTATTATAATAAAAGTAAAGTTCTGATAACCATGATCTACAGCCAAGTAAATTTTAAGCAACTGTGGCATGGGAGCTTTCACTGCAAAATCACTCCTGCATCGCTGACCAGTTCCCTGCTTTTTGCCCAATTTTGTTAAATTGATAAATTAATTTTTTTTAAAAGCCAGATTTTTTAATGCAATAGTGTTAAACTAATCCTGAGCTTGGTCCAGTACTCTAGGTAAACTTTCAAGCACATTTTTATTGTGGGCTTGAGGAAGATTTGACACCTGTTTTTTAGGGTAAAACATATACTCTTTATTAGTTTACACCATAAACATAATTAAGAAGTAAATCAAGAGCGTAGTACAAATGCTGCTGCCATTTTTTCTCAGGCATTTGTCTTGTGCAGCGAGGACCTGAGACATTCCAGCTCTCTCCATTTTTCCCCACCTCAGTATCAGTCCATTCTGAGGCGGGGAATGGGAGCACTCCTCATATGATTACCACAAGCTCTCAGCCCAAAACAATACTTCTCACCAGAATTGTATCTTGCCTCTTTGTATTACCATTTGTGGGTAATTCTGAAAAAGAATTATAAAATTTAGAAAAGGCTTATTGAAGTGCTCTCTCGAAACACCAGAACATCACCAAGGTCTTATTTGCTTAAGGGAAAAAACACAATTTACATCTGGAAATTTATATGAAGGAGTACTCAAGCCCCACATTCAATGAGTATCTCCTGCCTGCTGTTGTAATGGAATCAAATATGCTAAGGATTAAAAAAACCCAGCACTTTAAATAGTTTGTGAGAATGTGAAAAATATGCAAGTCGTGCTACAAAATCTTGATGTTATATGTGAAGAGTTAGTACAAAAAGTGTTAATCTTCAGAAACATCTAAGTTATCAGCCATTGAATTTTCTTTTTATAAAACTGTAGCTGGAAAAGGCAAAACATGAGGGTAAGCATAAACACAAAGGTATGGGTTTTTTCCCTTTATAATACCAAAAAGACCTCTCTCTTATGACATCCACAGCTTCTAATATCTTGTCACACTTTAAATTTTTCTCCTTTATGAGATTTGTTATGGCATGAGAACTGGTGAATAGCACCAACAGGCTCCCATGACAAGGGAGACAGTATAATACTTTTTAAAATAAAGCAGAAGTTATTTGATCTCATTTTCTCAATGTAAATGAGTGAACTTGGGAACAATGGCATGACTTTGGCCTCACATTGATGCAAACAAAATCAGAATCTTGACCCATGGTTACAGGAGTCTGTAAAGTATTTCATTAATTTGCTTTGCAGTTTGCAGGGAAATATATAATTTGGGAATTTTGTAAAATAAAGTGAAGGTTTTAGAAAAACACAACACATTTCTGTACATATACATTAATGTTTGTCTAAGTGTCTGTCTAGATGCCCATAGTTCACTGCACTCATAATGTGCATGCATAAAGGATGTTGCTCCAGTAGACCATGATATACATTTATCCTCATTTGTGAAGTTGAATGCTTAGAACTCATGAATGGAAAAAAGATATATTATAAAGTATTTAATCCTAATCAATATTTATTAAAGGAGACAAAGTAAGAGTAAGGCAAACCTACAGTACTTCAGAAAAAAAGCAGTAAGCCGGATTTCTTATCTTGCAATAGTTAATGAAGTTCTATGATTTATTTTAACCCTGAAATGGGCTTTAAAAAACCCTAATTATATTAATGAACTAAAATAAATACAGTTGTCAGTTTCATTAAGCATGACAGGTGACAGTTCTAAAGATAAATACTGAAACTTGTGAAAATGGCAAGTTCAGGTTGAGGTGACAATAATATGGTAGCAAGGGGATTGAATTGTATGGCTCACTACATCTATCAATACTACAATTATTTTTTTTAATGTATGAAGAATGGTTAATCTCATTAACTTACGACTAGAGTCTTTCTACTTAAGTCTTCCTTCTGGTCTTTGGATTTTGGTTTTATTTTAAAACATTCTAGCTATTTATAAATCCACAGGCAATCTCATAAAATAACACTTTTGAGAAAGAATCAGTTTTCTGCGTGCCATGTGCAATTTGGGAGATTGATGATATAACTAAATCAATTAAAGGGAACGTGGCTCTATTAAGACCGAAAAGTTGTGCTATTGTCACTTGTGTTATACTCGGTGCAAAATCTGAAGATGTTAATTTGTTCAGTTTATGATATCTCACTTATCTTTGCAAACCACAATCTACACTTGCAATCCCCTAGCAAAACCTAGCTTTTATGTTTCCAGTTGTGAACACAGAACTAATGTACCAAGTCAACATTATATATAGAGTAACAAAGCCTGTATCATAGTGTCACAGATCTGAAGCTCTTGATCTGGGACTGAGAGGGTTCTACCATAAACTATTTTCATTAGAACTTTATGATTCAATACACAAACACACACACTCCTTGCTGCTGTGCAGAGACGGGGGTTGCTTATGTTAATACCACTTTGTGATAGCCCACATAGTTGAGTTTTAGTACTTTGGGATAAGCAAGCAGTTAAAAACTTTAATTTCTAATACAGTTAATGAGCAGTGGTAAGGGGTGTGTACTGTAGATGTTTATGGACAGCTGTTGGCAAGAATGCTTGCAGCACTTAGAATAAGTGTGTATTTGGGCTATTTTTTTTAAGTATGGTGAAATAACATGTATACAGTAATTGATATGTAAATTTATACTTCAGAAATGGCAATAATGAAACCATTTACACAATCTCCTTCACAGTACTATAAAATCAATACACGAAGGGTTTCTGGAGCAAACCTTTAGCTCTGGTTTGGGAAACAAAACCCTTTCCAAGTGAAAATACAAGCAGTACTAAGTAACAGACAGCACTGAAAACTACCCCTGTCAGCAGATCTGTGTCTTTGACCCCATTTGGGACAAGAAAAAAAGTAAACATTTTCATGTTGAGTGTAAATAAATATAATATGTCATTTGTAAATGACTATGAACTTGTTGGTAGCTTTCTCTGCTAATATAACGTATTTTTGCTCTCTGCATGTTGTATAAGCTTTAAGTTATGGACTTGCAACTTCCATTGCTCTTTACATCTCTTGTATATCTGGCTCATTATTCTCATGACCTACCAAAATTCACATATAAATGGCTAATGTCTCTTAAATTTATTAATCCACTTTGATTAAGAGTCAGTGTTCATAGTGGAGGAGTATATGAGGCAATTTATGGCTTTGGAGGGTGATTACATGCTGAAGTGGAGCCAAGGTATTTGATAATCACGAGAGCTATTTATTGCTGGAATATTCCAGCCACGTGAACGTTTTTGCCATCAGCCAGTAAGAGAAGCACATTTAACAAACAACATTAAGAAGACAGATTTTTCTAGGTAAATGAATGCTTGAAATTCTAAGATGTAACTGCAGTTGAAAACCCCCACTTGTGTCTTATGAACAGCAAGTATAGATAAAGCGTATATAGAATTCAGAAGGATTATGTACCTCTCCCTAAGAGCAAGACTAAGGACAAATAATTGCATGAGGGAGTTACCTGTGTAGAAACTGAGGGCTGAGACTGAAGTGTGAACGTACGTGATTTGAGTTAGGATTTATGACTCATTTTCATATTGCTACTGTAAATGAGTAACAACTATCAGCTGCCAAACTGGCCTGTTAGCACATGCTGGAAACAAGTCCAAAGTGGCTGAAGTTTTCTGGTCTCACAGGAAGAGGCCTGTTTAATTTATACCTCTGAAAATAAAAATGAAGTAAGGAATGACACCTTAAGAACTGGCTGCTGCGGGTTTAGGAGAAGGGAGGTTCTAGTGGAAAACCTTCATAAGAGCTTGGAGAAGAAGCTGGAGTTGAGGGTTTGGGTTTTTTTTTTTTTAATTATTTTTGTTTTTAGTTAATGCTGTGAGTCACAACTGAAAGGCCAATGCAGGAATACTACTCCATATTTATTTAGACAGTGAATACCAAGAGGCTCGAATCATTCACAGATCCCATATAGTAATCTGCTATAAACAAAATAGCAATGTTTGGCTATTTTATTTTTTTACAAAGAAGGCATCACTGTTACTCATGTGAAAACAAGGTAGCATCTTCTGCAGCTGAGCTACTAACCCAAGAATATTAGGTTGTAATCCGATGACGTCCAGAATTGAAGCAACCAATCTGTACATACTCGGTGACAGTTCTGATCATCATTCTCCTTCATCCTATTTCTCTGAACTCACATGTGTCAGTCTAAAGTCATATAAAATTCAATCCTCTTCTCATTTAGTGGAAATTAAGCAGGAAGGTGGAAGGATGATGCTGGAGAGTTGGGCAGGCAGGTTTGGAGAGTCTGTCCAAGCAGACTACACAGAAAGCAGGTTATTTTTCCTCCACTAAAAAGCTGACAGTTCTGTAATGTTAGTCAGAAAAGAAGCATAAAGTGTTTGTCCTTCTCACTGACCATTATGCAGAGAAAGAAAAGAGGGCTTCATTTACCCCAGCAGTATTCTGTCTTCAGTTTTCTGACTTTCTCACTTCATATTCACTAACAATGATTCACAGAAATAAAAGGGAGGAAATACAAATTTCTGAACATACCTAATAATCTTTTTTAACAGCATCTTAGCAAGGACTGAAGATGAACTATTACTGCACCATAAAATACGTATTTTTATTTGCTAGATGTCTGATTTCAATGTCTGGTTTCTTCTCCCTAGTTAGTTTCAGGAGATAGGAGAAGAGAGGAATGCAGTGTCACAGGGGGGCACTGATTTTTCACTCCCCTTTGCTTACAGATGCTTTAAAGTTCCCGTTACACACATGGTCTCACTTGGTTAGAGGACAGAACTGAGGAACTGCTGTGTTGAGTCACTCCAGAGACCCTCCCAGAGCAATCTCGCTCAGAGAGCAGGCAACACCAGGTGTTTCAGTGTAAGAAGTCAGTAATAAAAGTGTGGAATAATTCCTTCACATCTACACATGATGAGATCTTACACTAATTTGCAAAGAGCTGCTTTTTCTTTACCTCAGACATCAGACTTTGTCCATACAAGAGGCCATCCCTATGCATAAATGGTTTATACAGTTCAATCATTACATTCTGTTCTTCACAAAGGAATGTATAAAATCTCACTCTAATGTGATGAGGGATTCCATTTTTTGCTCTAAAAATCGCTCAAGCCTCAAACTGAATACAGTCTCAGTGCATCTTAATTCTGATTCCCAGCTGCATTTCTTCAAACACAGTTTCTTCTGCATCTACCATTGCCTTTTTTTCCCCTTTTTTAATGCAGGAAATCTCAACTCTCTTCTAAAATCTATCACAAACTTTCACTGTATCTACAAGCAAAACAATTTTTGCATGCCCTCTTTTTATTATCTACGAAATAAGGACGGCAGTATTTGCTTCCCAGGAAGGTTATATTCACCTGAGATCTTGGGATGGCAGGTACCAGTGAATTCCAAACAGTAATTATTTGTTAAAATTCGCAAGAATGTGGGAAATCAGCAAAATACACCTGTCAATCATCTTCCACAGGACCATGTCAGAAGGTTCCAATAGGAGGCCCCATTACCAGATTTTCAGTCTTGCCCAACTATCAGTGTTCAAGTTTGGCCTATCTCACCTGTGGTATTATTGACAGAGATAGCTTTACCCACTTTCACTTTCCTCAGGCAGTCAGAAAGGAGGTGATGACAAAATAAGAGCTACCATCGAGATAGCAGGGTAGTTATCTCTGAAAGGATACTGGGCCACAGTTTCCGAACAATCTTACAACACTGTTTAGAAGTTGACTGGCTTCTTGTTAAGGACATAACAAATCAGTTTGTTCATTCTTAGGATGATAATGCCATTTCACTGAAGTAAAACTGAGTTCCTTTCACATTTTCTGTGTGCAGCAAAAACCCCCATAACAATACTGTTGAGCCTTCTGAAATGAATACCTCTTGAAGCAATAAATCTGTTAAAGGAGAAAATGGTTTCTGGGCACCAGGGCTATGTGTTTAAGAATTTGAACTTTCTTAATGCCTAAAACCTGGAAAAAAAGTCCAGAAAGGACACCCAATTAGAAAGATACTGACTCATCCTGACAAAGAGAGGGGGGAGGGAGAAGGGGAGGAAGGAGGGAAGAGATCAAGGCTCACAACAAAAGACCTATTCATTTATAACAGCTTGGCTGTGGAACCATTCCAGCATGCTTAAAAATACTTTATCCATTAGTTGGGAACTATTTTCTAAATGACAACTTGCTTCTCATATCTGACCACAACCAGCTCCCTTTTCACATTGAACATAGCGAGGTTCGCGTTGTCAAAAGCAGCTTGCCACCTCTTCTGGCATTGTTGCAGGGTGAGGCAGAGTAAAGCAGAGGTGCCCTGTGTGAAACAAAAATTCCTGACCTCCACCATATAGAGAGGGGAAGTACAATGCTATTCAGTTCCTCCCAGGCTATTTTAAGAAAAGAGGACAAACAAATACAAAATTTAACAAGAGTTCTCCTTGCACAAAAACCATGAGGATAATTTTAGATTAATCAAATTATTAAAAATAAGGTCATTTAATGGCTCAGCATATGAGCTCAATAATAGTCCTTTGCAACTTTATCTGAGGTTGCTTTATGTTAAACTTTGATCACACACCTGAATAAAATCATCAAACACCAATATTCTTATATACTAGTCAAGAGATAAACATTTTTAGTTATGAAACTGATGAACAGCAGGATTTTTATAATCAAATTATTCTTCCCTAGGAATGCTTCCTCCTCAGTTATAAAGTGGTATAGCTGGAACTATTAATATTTTATGCAAGGGACTGTGGATACAACTTCATATAAAAGTTTTTCTTTATCTGAAATGTGATTGTTGCTGTAAAGTTGGCGTTTCTACCTTTTCCCAGTATTTTGTTACATACGCTTTCAGAGCTTAGTTTGAGGAAAATGAATGTCTGGTTTAATGTGTGTTTATTTCTCTTGACACATACGTTGCATCCTTATGTTAGTTTGCATTGAGACTCTGGAGAAGATGCTGGGAGAATATTGTGCAGTTGATCTTCTCATCAAAGTATCAGCTTTTCTAAATGTGTCAGTCAGCTCCAGCAAAAAGTACTCTGTTTTACAATATGTGCTATCTGATTCACCTTCTTACAGGGATCATCTTTGTAGCCTTTTCTCCTGTGGATATTCTTAATAACATCAGCCCTATGTAAATGCAAAAAGACTACATCTGTATCTACAGCATCTGTTTAAAGTAAAAATGCAGTGAACAAATGCTTAAATCCTTAAAACAAAGTATTCAATAATTTATATTTGGGATTTAGATTTTAGATATAGAGTAATAAGGTCTATAAGAATTCCTTGCTTTCTTTTCTTAGTTTAGTTGGTTACTTTCAGGCTAAGATGGGGAAGCAGTGATGAAAGTGGGCATTGAAAATAAATATTCATATGTGTCCAGATATGCACAAACAGGGTTTTATTGTACAGAATGCAAAGAATGCACAAGAGCTGGTTTTTTAGCTTCCTGAGACATTATAGCACTTAACCTAGGTTTGGAGGTACATTGAAATATTTATGAATTATACAGTGCAGATTCTAAAATATAATCTCCTTTTATGAATACTGGCACAGTATAAGCCAGCTCTGCAGAAGGCCTAAGAAAAATGGCAGGGCAAGATCAAACATTTGTTTATATTTCATCTCCAACAAAATATAATTTTACTTTGGCTGACCTTTAAGTAGATGTAACAATTACATAATGAAGTAAACCACAAGCCAAATAGAGAAAGAGAGATCACAGGTCACACAGTCCAGAATGTACAAGAAACAAAATCTAGTTATGGTTTTATCACAAGAAATGCTGTCTAAATTTTACGTTCAATGCCGGACTTGTAATTGTTTCTAATTTAATGGGGTAATGTATCCAGATTTTAATAGCTCATTTCACTTTCTAGGCTACATCAAAGAGCAAGATGACCTCAACTCAATACCAGCAATGAAAAGAATTCCTGAATTCTGAGCCCAGCCACAGGGTAATTTCAGAATCCTTCCTGGCTCCTGTCTTCTGACAAGTTCGGGTTTTTCTCAGTTAAGGACAATATTTACCTGCTGTGTAGGAACACTGTGAAGATTAATTCGTGTGCCATCTGAAATATGAAATGTGCTGGGAAACACATCTCAGTGGCAGAAGCACTAAGGGCATGTAGGGTGCTGCTAAGATGCTGCTCAAGAGAAGCTGCCTGGTTGACACTGCTGACTTTAACCTCTTTGCACTGTCACTCCTCAGAGGACACATCAGGGCAGAAAGGAAGCAGTCTCTGGGACTGGCTCTTCTTTCCAATCCACAGTGGAAAAAGCTCGATGGCCCTCAGCTCAAGCCAGTGCCAGTTCTTCCATGTCTTTATAGCAGGTCAGGTGTTAAGCCTTGCATGAACCTTCTCTCTCATTGACATCTGAGTTTCTCTGCTAAAAACACTTGTAGCTGAGGTTGCTGCTTAACATATACACAGTTTATAATCAGACAAACTTGACCCTCAAGCAAAACTAGGGATGATCAGCTTGGCTACATAAGTGTAACCCATATATCATGTTCCACTTGATTATTAAATTCTAATTTGTGGGGCTAGTGGAGTCCTTAAATCAAAGACAGGTTTAGAAATCCCTACCTCCTCAAATGTGAGCAGTCTTAAGCAAGAACTTAGCACAACAAAAAGTAATTATTGATAAAAATAGAATATTTTTGTAATGCATCCCTCAAAACTAAAATGTCACTGTTTTTCATGGCTACAGTAACAATATCCTATGCTTTATCCATAGCATGAAAAATTGAAAAAGCATCCATGAAAATTGAGGTACATTTGTATATCTTAGTAACTTAAACAAACTTGTCTACAAAGAAAACTGTACCAAATACAGCATGAAGCAGAATTAAGCACTTGTTGATTCTGTTTATAAGGATATATAAGAACAAGAATGTTTAATGAAATATGTAAAAATAAGTGGAGAACTTAATTTGTACCAGGTAAGACCAAGTTCAAAGTAGC
This sequence comes from Podargus strigoides, assembly GCA_028020825.1. NCBI lineage: Eukaryota > Metazoa > Chordata > Aves > Caprimulgiformes > Podargidae > Podargus > Podargus strigoides. The sequence goes on along the minus strand of CM051663.1, from coordinate 142,667,186 downwards.
TCATTATCTTGTCTCTGACATTATCCAGCAGCAGATGCCTATGCAAAAACAATTATATTTCCTTAGTCTACTCTTCCAGGCCACACATATTTGCAGTTCAGAACTAGTTAAACTAGATAATTCTTCTTATTCGATCGCCTTTTTGAGTAGTACATGGATTATTTTTCCAATTCTTTTTCACGCCTCTATAACCTTTTAACACCACAAGTGTCCTGCAGTAGCTTAATTACAGGAATTATTTTTGCATTTTTGTTTTGAACTTGCCATATTCTAAGTTTATCTGATAGCTACTTTTCTCTCTAGAAGAAACGGTGTACAATCATTCCCTTTGTAACTCCTCTGTAACCTTGATAATTTTATTAACTGCTGTCACATCCCTCTTCACTTGTCTTTTTTTCTGGCCTGAAGAGTCTTAAGATGTTTAATTAAAAATCATGTTGAAACTGTTTCATACTTGTTATCATCCCTGTTATTTTCTCTGTATCTTTCTGACTTGTGGAGGGAGAGGATAAGAGTGAACCAGAAGTGTATACAGTGTTCGAGATAAGGGCACATGGTGGAGTTACAGAGAGGCGAAGTGATGTTTTCTGGTTTGAGCTGACATTTTCATAAAACTGTTTCTCCACAGTTATCCACTGTTTATAACTTGAAAATCTCATTCCTGAGTGACAGGTTGTGTATGTTAAGTTAGATTTTTTAAATATATATATATAATTAAAGCTGAGGTTATTTTTCCCCATGGACATCGTTTAACATACATTTACATTTCATTTCACTTGATTTTTTATTATAAAGTGTTACATTCTACAGCTCTTCTCAGTTGGTCCTCATCCTTCTTGACCTGAATAACTTTTTAATACCAGCAATCCCTATCATGTTGCTATTCACCGAGCTTGGCGGCTCATTTTCTACTATGTTGAAGAGCACAGGTCTAGCATATGCTTTCGTAGGTCTCTGCTAGTAGCCTCCCTCAACTAGGAAAATTGACTATATAAACTTACTTTTTCTCTACATTTTGAGAAGTTATTCATCCATTCAAAACTATCCCCTCTTACTCAATGGCAGTGTAGTATGTTTTACAGGTCCTTGGCAAGGAACACTGTAAAAAGCCTTTTGGCATTGCAAGATGAATTTGGGAGCTGGATTACTCTTGTCTATGTGATTGCTGATTACTCCGGTGAGCTATACTCAAGTTTTTAGAGATGACTTTGCTTTACAAAAGTCACACGGCTTCCCCTCACATAATATATTGTATTTATTCACATCTCTACTAATTCTGTTCTTCTATTCTGTTTGTATTTGCTCAGTTCAAGTGGGAACAAGTACTTTCCTTAACATTTCTTGGAATTATTTTTTTTAAATCAGCATCACATATGCACCTTCCATTCCTTAGCAGTCCAAAACAAAAGGTTACATGCTGCAGTAAATTATCTGGCATCCTCATACCTAAATTACTCTGACGTTCTTGATTTCTTACTCACTAAGTTGTCCTTTAATTTTGTAACTTCTTTCCATTAATTCTTTTGTTGAAACAGATGCTTTGATGTCAGAACCTGTTTTTCAAAGGCTTCTGATATGGGACCCAAGTTTCTCCACAGTTTAGCACAGGTATAGAAAAAATGCTTGTAGTTTCAGCTTTATCTTTCCTAAATCTTTTTTTGCATACACTGATTATCTAATGTCTCTACAAACTCTTGTTTCCTTCTTGTAAGGATCTTGTTCTTCATGTGTTTGAAAAAGAAAAAAAAATCTCCCTGTTTCAACTTTTTCCTTAATTTACATTTTTCTTATTTGGCTATCACTTCCAGTTTCTTCTTTAAGAAATTTCTTCATTCTGATGTAGTCCCCTTTTTCGAAATTAATGGCATTTTGGGGTTCGTTTTTTGAATTTAAGTACATTATGGCCGCTGTTACTCTAAGTGCTGATTGCAAACCAAGATTAAAAAATTAAAACCTTCTATAGCTTTACTTGCAATACATTTACATTAACACCTTTTATTTTGATGTGGAGGAAATGAAATGTACTCTTGATGTCCCTAGAAAAGGGCATGCTTATAGTAAGGAGGTAGCGGTAGATTGTAGTACAAGGATAAGATGCTGGAATTTAAAATTTTTCTTGATCATCCCAAAGCTAGGGAACGGCAGTAGCCAAAAACCAGCATGACCCAGTGCACCTGACCACATCTTCTCCAGCCAGTGACAGCTGGACAATGTCCCATATTGCTGAACTGAGAACAGTTGTCAGCACCAGTTTGCAGTTCTCTGACCCAAGCAGAACAGATGATTGCTCCCACAGCAAGCACTGGTATATTGCCTCACATAACAACACATTTACATCTTTCCCAGAGCTTCACTTCTTTTTGACACTTTTTTCTGATTTATATTGTCTTGCTACAGTATACTCAGGCAGTCAGGCCATTGTGGTGGTGAAGGGCAGTGACACGGAGAGCCCCTGTGTCGAGCTGCTTGCTGAGGTGATGGGTCATACATGGTGCAGAAAAGATGGCTGTTGAAAAGAAATAAAGGGCAGCATGTTACGGATGCAACCATTTTATTGGGCCTTCCATGAGCAGCTGATGGCAGCCAACCTGCAGTGCAGGTGTCAAGATGATCCTCTAACCTAGAACAGTCTGTAAGTGGCTTCTGAGCCCCACAGGTGGGACTATGACTGACCCCCACAGATTAGGCTATTTGGAAAATCCCCAAACATTAAACCAAATACAATAGGTAGTGTTTAATAATAAGAGAAAATTGGGATAACACTGGCAAAAATGACATTAAATGGCACAGAAATGGTGCTTGATTTTTGTATGGAATGGTTAAAGGGAATGCTAAGGGATGCAACAGTATGGTTAGTACCTGACAGGGTGGTAAATTTTATTTGTATAACAGGGAAGACAAAACTCAGAAGTTTGGATAATGTGATAGCTTTCCATACTCACTGCTACAAAGTCATTCTGTATTTAGGAGGATTGCCAAAGAGCAGTTCAGAATTTATTCAGTCATGGAGCATGTTTAACATTTGGCTTACAATTTGAAGGATCCCAGCTAGACCTGTAACAGTAGGGTCTCCATGACTTATCCTTCTGGCTGTTACCTGCAGCATTTGAAGTCTCAGTCAGCTGTTAATGCTTCTCTTGTAAGATTACAAAATAATTGCAAATAGCTCAGATTAGGAGGTGTGAATGTCACTTAAAGCTCATTTCTGTTTCATATGCTATCCAGCATTCTCCATAGGCAGCAGATGAGGGTCTACAGAAAAACAGGAGCCTAGAAACAAACAATAATAACAAGCACTAATCAGAGTGTAATAATCTTTTGAGTTGCACTTATGTTAAAAGGTAATCACTGATATTCACACAGCACTGGATAAGTAGCATTTCATATGGACTTCATAGTTACAAGATGAAAATAAAGAATTTGATTTCCTAAAGGGCATCAGCAACAAAACATGAAGAAAACACAGCTATAACGTTTTAGCACTGGCTTTCGGGAGAGCTACAGATTCTCAGTTATGGCACAAGATCCTGTGCAAGCTGAGAGGGCTTTCAACATAGAGATGCAATTAGGCACAGATCTGTGGATCTAACCATATAGTCCTCCCATATCTCACCTTTCACGTTTTTAAAATACAGTAGTAATAACTACTTCACCCATGTGTGTAAACATTCATTTCCAGTGAATATGAGATACTCTGAGATCCTTGAAGAAAAGACATTGTTGAGTAAGAAATACGTTTTAATTTTTGTATCAAATGCAAGAAAGGTGATATTTTTCTAAGCATTATCAAGTATTCTTTGCAAAACTGAGGTGTCTGAATAAAATAACAAATTATTCATAGAAAACTCAATGCTAATTCCAAATATAGATGAACAGTATTTTTCACAGCATAATATAGAAAGAAAATAAGATTTTGAACCTCTGCTTTATCTTATGCCTTTTTATATGCATATACATTAAATCAATATATATACATTATACACATGCATGGGCATAAAGCAAGTGTCCTAACCACTTGAAAGCTTCTTATCTGCTTGCAAAACAAAGTATATCTGCAGTATGATACTGAATGCATGCATTTTGCACAGGTTTATTTCTTTGTTTGACTAAGATTTAAAAATATATGCTTTGGGGTCTAAAATATGACAATTATGAATATCTGAAAGGAAAAAAAAAGCCAGCAAATTATTTATACGTTTATCATATTCCATCACATAATCTTTAGATTCATAATTAGGGTAATCCAGAACTAGGGAATTTAAAATCAACAATACAGTAGCATGTGAAAAGTAGTATAGCAGTTTTCATTATAATAATCTTAGTGATATGAGATTCTTTATATACACAAATATGATCTTTAAAATGGCCTCTATCAGCTTAAAAAATGGACAATATCATGAAACTTGTTAAAGCCAAGATGAACTGTGGCACCATATCCAAATGCAGAAAAAGACAATCACATTTTTCGACATTTCTACAGCTGATGGCATTGAAATGTCAGCAAAGCTCAAAGCAAAAGTACACAATAAATTTGATATTACACCACATGTTTGATTAAGCCCAAGGGTGAAATTGTAACCTGCAATTTTATTCTGAGTCAGTAGATTTCTGACACATTTTGATTTTTAACAAAGGGAAATTCAGTCTTAAGGGTCCACAGAATTCAGCAGGACTGTCATTGTTTCATTCAGACTTTCCTAGAAATTGGCCTTTACAAGCACAGTGGCCACAAGTACATTAATAAATTTTATTATTGTAAAAACTGTTCCCAAGAAATTGTTTCAAATAGCAAGGTTATGACTACACTCAAAACACAGACTATTAATTAATGGCAAGTGTGTGGTGAAACAGCAACAGTATTTTCTGATTAAAATTATGCTATTTTCTACTTCAGATTTTTAATACATTAAAAATACTTTTATATATGTACCTGAAGTCGTTCATGTTTAAAATGCAACACTGTTGTCTCAGGAAACCTTGATGAATTTCTGACTATATTTGGCTATTTTTTAAAAATGCATTTATACTCATTATAAAGTCTAGGATAATTCCAATAACAGTTTAAAAAAACAACTCTGCCTTACTATGAAGACACGGGGAAACTGTATTGGTTATTGTGACAGGTCTTGGAGAAGAAATGCTTGACTACTGATGAAAGAAATACAAATGGTGAAATCCACTCTGGTTTATGACCACGGAGCATGGTAATTAACTGACACATATTCAAACACTTTTTAAGAAATAGCCTATTCAAAAGTCATGTGTTGTTTTTGTTGTTTCCTAATTTTTATCACACTGTTGGATGGCTCAGAAGTGATGCTGTCAAAGTGGCAGTCAAGGACTGAAGTAATTGGAACTGCTGGGTAAAAAGACAAGCTCCATACAGGAATTTCCTGCCACTTCGGTGGCTGTGACAGAAAAGCTCTGAAAATGCCGGTAGAGATTTAGAATGATGAATAGCTGCTACCGTTAGTGAGAAATCTTGGAAGTTCAGTTTTGTTTTATTTGCTGAAATATTACCAAAGAAGGCTTGAAGCCTGTGACTTGTAAAGTGTGACTCCAGAATGACCTCTGACAGTTGGGGTTGCTGTGGATGTTATGCTTCTATTTATCTGTGAGTATTGTCAGGTCCTTTGTCTCATTTCTCAAAATAAAAGCACAACCTTTGTCCCACTGTTTGTCATTATTTATATGCTACAAGGTCAATTCCTTTATTTTGAGACCTCCTAATTTTCCTGACATTATTTGTTGGGGCTGTCTTTTCTACTGCTCTTGATAATTATCCCTGTATTCCATTCTTCAGTCTTCAGAGATAAACTAACAAGGCTATGTCCACGTAATGGACTTCAAAGGAAATTGTTGCAAAGTTGAACCTAATTACCCAGCTGCTCGGTGGAATCTGTAACCCCGCGACAGGCACACAGGCTCCTGCTGCCTTTAAGCTCCCAAAGAAATAGGCTTGTGAGAATAACATCCACTGAAGGCAGGGAACTGACACAAAGTAGAACATGCAAATAAGGATATCTACCAGCACTCCCAGGCAGGGAGCCACCCATCTCCTGGCTGGACACTGATTGACACTTTCCCCTGCTGAGGTTCTCAGATGTGAACTGTCTTCTGATTTCAGGTGCTTAACACAGGTCAATCCCCATGACCACAGCATAAAGCTATGAGTAATAAGTTAGCAAGTGTAGACATTACATGCAGTAGACCCTACTTGAGCATTCACCTGGGACTGCAGGCGACCCACACTCAAATCCCATCTCTGAATGATGCAGTTTCTTAGGTCTTTGGGGTGCATTCCCTGTGGTCCAGTGGTTAGAGAAACTGGAAGCAAAACCCACCTCTTTGTAGATCTCTCTTATGCAAGGAATTATAAGGTAAGTATGACTTGAGGGTATCTACATAATTAGGTATAAGAAGCAAAAAGATGAACTTGTGAAATCTTCAAGTATTTAACTGTTGGCCTGTTTGGCATCCCTAGCACTGTGGTTCTGAAATGTATGCCAAGTACTTTATAGACAGCATCTACTTTATAGACACATACAACCCATAGAGCAGTGGCTTTAAAGATCTAAATTTTGACCTGAAAACATTAGGTACCTGGAAGTTAAGTGATTCACATTATTTCCCCCAAGTGGATCGAATTACAGAAACAGGGCCTAAAGACTTACCTGGAGAGCATCTTCCAGAAGCACTAAAACCTAAGTTTGGTGAAAAATCCAAGCATCTGCTAGACGCTCGTAGATGTAAAACCAACACCCAGAATAAATGCTAAACCAATTTTATTTTGTATATGATTTTTCAAGATAGCTACGAAACATCACATGAAGCAGACAAAATGAAAGCAATAATCTTCAAATCCTTACACCACATCCTTTGCCTTCCTGGAAAAAGTAAAAAAATGCAAGCTAAAAGAAGATAACTTCTCACTGAGTGAAACTTCTTTCACAGAGACTGGATCTAAACTGCTTTCCTCTCTTCTGCTAAAGTCTCTTTAAAAAACAAAAATAAACTAGTCTGAGGGAGAGGGGCAGAAGGACTCCAGAAAGCAAATAGAAACTAATACAAAAAGAAAGACACATATTACCTGGGAAATGTAAATTTATTGGTCTCATTGAAATAAAATTCTTTCATAACTTCTTTCTAGGAATTACTATGGTCGAACACTTCCAAAAGTAAAAGTTAATTTCAAAGTTTTAAATGCAAATATATACAATTGATAAAGCTCATTAACAAATATGTAGGCTCTCACTTTCTGTCTCAATCGTAGAATATGGAATCCCACAACAAAAAAGTATACACTTTTTACAAAGCCATAGCGAGATGAATTTGCGAGTCTCTCAAATATTTTTCTTCTAGTTCCTCTTATTTCTTTCATGCTATTCACGTCACATTCTTTTTCATATACAACTTCTCTTTTCCAATTCTACTTCTCAGTGTCATACTGTATTCGTATTACATTATAACAACGAAATTTTAGAATATTCCAGTAACTCTCAAAAATTATCTACCCAATAAATCAGAAATAAACAAAAAAGAAGTTGTTATCCATTTTTGTTTAATTATTATTACCTTGGTTTAATTTGCCTAATTATAATGGATGCTGTGCTATATAGTCAAACAAAATACCCTTTGGCTGTTTTCCATCATTAATGCCACAACTGATTAAACTGAAAGAAGAAAAAATATTAACAAGGATCAATGCAATCAACACCCACCAGCACTAAAAAAAAAATCCAAAAAAAAATTAACTAAAAAATTCCTTTCTAAATTTAGGATGCAATAGATATTGAGGAGATGTGAAATGAAGAGTTGGCAAGTGCTACCTCCAGGACACTTTCACTATGACACTGTTCAACTGCTTATCAAAACACCAGCTAAACAGTTGAGGACAGATGACATTTAAATACAAGCCTGATGCTAGTCTTCAAGTTACCAGTCATGCTCTGGGAATAACCTCCCACCTTTACCGTTGATTTCTTTGAGACCCATGTCCTCACTTTCACCAGGCTTTCCAATTTGACTCTGTATTTTCTCCTGAGTGTGCTGAAGTCATACAAAGAGATCTCTTGCCATGCTTGGAAGAGTTAACTGATGGCAGAAACAGAGGTAAATGTCTCATTTTGAGCTAGGCTGATATTTTCATTTAGTTTACATGTATGTGTATATTGTGAGCTGGCTCTTTGTCTTTGCCCAGTCTGATGGATTGCCTAGGATTAAAACAATGCAGTAGTCAGCCTAGTCTTTCTTTCTGCTCTCAGCTGCTGGAACTGCTTTTTGGAGAGAGATTCACAAAACATCCTGGTACTCTTATTAAGGTAAATGCTCCTTAGCCAGTGAAAGAACAATAGACAGTTTTCCATTACATTCATATAATGTCTGTAAGTTATTAAAAATGCTCTAAGGCATGCAAGTCCCAAGAGAAGTGCCAATTTAAGGGAATATCATTTATATTGTACCTATTTAAAATATGTTCAGAGAACATTAAATTTGAATAGCCAGCATTTCAGACAGGATTCACATATTAGGGAATGCCAGATGAAAGGCTATCTACCCAAATTTCATATATGCCTGTATGTCTTTGGCTTCTCGATGATGCATTACTTTCCACTTCACAGAACATCATCTGGACCTTATGTGAAGCTTTTAAACCACCAACAAAAAGTCACTAGTCTTTAAACACGTGTAAACAATCCTTTGCCAGTTGCAAAGCAAGCTATGGAACAAGTGTGAAATGCTGGTCTGTTCACATCCACCTTCCAGAAAGGGGTTGAACTTCAGTCTACAGCCTCCATTAGCTAATAAAGCCTACCACATTGATTCGGCGCATTCATTCTGAAGTGCATTATATTTACATTTAAGTCTTGGCTCTTTAATATTAGAAATCCGTATTTTATCCTTTCTGCTAGATTCCAATTAAATTCATTCTAGCTATCTCAGATCCATGCGGTTTTACCAAAGAGAAAAGTTTATTTCAGGGTTATCTCATCCACACCTTTGTGATTTTATCTAGAGCATGATCAAATGTGACAGGGATGTCATTGGTGTAATCAGCATTTGAAGTCTGTCTATTCAATGTCAGATACTCATATGTGCTTATTCCTGCCATTTCTTGCCCTCTTTGACCACCAGGACTTTGGACCATCCAAAAACCTCATCCTAGTGTTAAAAGACAGCTAGACCCCTAGATATCTTTAGTTGCTTTTCATTTCTTCAAACAATTTTCTGGGTTTATTCAGTTTCTCAGAGAAAGGGAAATTCACATCCATGTAATGCCACCCTTGTGAATTGGTATAGTCTGAAGGCCACAAATTTCAGCAGAGAATATATATGCACTTTCCAAACAGAGGTTACTAAATAATTTTATTAGATTTTGCTCCAAAACATCCTTGTGCTGAGAACAGACTTAAAGCCAAAAAGGGAATATTTAGAGTGACACAGCTGTCATTAATTTGGTGGGTTTAACTAATATATATTATGTAGTATCATTATCATTTAATAGCTTGAGACTGTGGTCCCATAATCAGCCATCTCAACAACCCGACAAGCTGGTGACCATAGCTACACCTATGTCATTTCTGAAAGCAGGCAGTCTTAGCAGATGCCATAGATCTTTATGTGTATGTATAGATCACACAGCTGGAAACTGAGAAAAGCCTTTAAAATATTTTACCATACATTTTCTACAGTTAAAGTGAAAGGAAATGAAATATTCATACACTATGGAGTTTCCTAGGCTGGAAATAGGGTTTCTCTTGCCAAAGGAAGCAAGTACTTTCTATAGAATATTTCGCTTGCCAGAAATATGGAATAAGCATTACCTGACTTCTTAAAATCACCCTTTTATTTGATTTCTTACCAGACTGATGTGAAATGTGAACTGTAGCTTTAAGGCCTCTCCCAAACTTAATAAGCTCCAGGTGTACTTGAAGCAGTTAATTGCTTCTGAAGGTAGATCAGAGAACATTGTTCCAAGAGCCTGTTATTTCTGAAAAGACACTAAGTTCAGGGTTTGCTGCCTCAGTGAGTTCCTATGGTGTAAGTTATTCATGTGCAGGAGCTATCAAGCTTTAAAGAAAGAGCTTTTATGGAGAACCTCTTTGTGGAAGGATGAATGCACTGAAGATTCTCTACAGAAGGCTATTTGAATTACATGCATCTTAAACAGTGTATGTTGCACTAAAGCCCTCTGAATTTTATAGAAGTGGGCCCAAAGTGTGAAGCTGGGCTCATGATCCAGGTTTCGTCCTAATAGAGAGGGCTAAATTTGTTTTTTACATAAGGCTCCTTTCCAGTTCTATTAACAGTGAACTCTAGATGGCTCTTTTGACAGCTGAACTGAAATCTCTTGATGTAACTAACTTTCTTTTGAGAAAAATAAAACTGTCCCTGATAGTAATTCTGCAGCTGTATCATGTACTGAAACAGTTTCTATTTTTCTAACACTGTACAATTAAAAATGCAGTTGTATTATTTATGGTAACTAATAATAATTAGATAAAAATGAAGAAAAAACATCTTCAAGAACAATTCTCTCCTTTCTAGTTTCCACATTATCACACCCTGATAACTAACAACGAATTGCAGAAAAGAGATACCATAGCTACTTAGCTATGCTCCTGCAATTGTGTATGACTGTCCTGTTTAAAGTGTTGAGCAGTTAATATGAAAAAATAACCTCGGCAATTGCTTTTCTGGGACATGGATTTTTAGTAAACCACATTAAAATATGAAACATACATACCATGTTGATTTGTAAAGGAGAGCTATCTTGTGACTGAAACTCTACGCTACAATTTCTAAGGTGCAGGTTTAGTTCATCTCTTTCAATTTTCCACTGTGGTCCCAGATAATTCATCACATTTTTCAGTCTAGTCTTGTTCTTGGAAGAAACATCTGTTGGGATTGAAATTTTCCAAAAATTCAGTCTGTGTGGGAAATTTTAGAACAGATGTTTCAGGCTTGGCAAAATTACAAGTAAAGAAAATGGGGTCTTATTTTGGAAAGCGTGAAGCGATTTTAATGATTGATGAGCTCTCTCTAGCTGAATGTAAACAGGTTGTACACTAATAAATAGTTTTAAAAAATTATTTTTAAAAATAATTGATTTTGCCTAATTTTTTACATCCCGTGTACTTACTCTACTGTCTTTATTTGTCTGTACTGGGTTCTTTACTTATAGCAGTTTCAAGATCTCTAACACTTTCAGAAGACATGAAAATGTCATCTTCAAATCTGGCTTGACTCAAGTACTGTAATATTTGTGTCATTTTCTTCTTATTTAAACTTTCTAAGGACCTTTTCGAGGCAGGAGGTGAAAAACTTCAATGAGACTCTATCTCCATATCTAGCTACACTTTCACCTTCTTCACACTTCGTGTCATGCTAAATGTAAACATTTCTGTCCTAATAAAATAATTGTGTTTCTGGTTGTTATATATACATGGCCTTTCCACAACTTTCGACACTACTTGAATTTTCATCAAGTTAGAAATCTGTTCATAATTCCAGGAAGGTATACACAATCTTTTGTTTTTTCTGGCACTCTTTCTCAGGAGTTATTCATTGTTTGCAGGTGATTGGTGTCTGAGACCAGTTCTAAATCCAGGCTACTCTGGAGCATGATTAGAGTGTCATTAAATACTTTTTAATCTACATAAAGTGCTGGCTATAAACCCCAACTGTATGACATTGCTGTGTCCTGGTGGTTGGTAAGACAGTAAAAGAATATATTCAACACATTTTGCCCCTAGAACAACAGTAACAAACTGACAGAAACCCAGGATTTCTTTGCCAGAGAAGGTGCATTTCAATGCTGCTCAATATTATTATTATTATTATTATTATTATTATTATTATTATTATTATTATTATTATTATGCAGTATAAATACAGCTGCATTTTGAAAGCCTCAATATCAAGATTTCAGACACACTCTGTATTATCAGTAGTTTAATAAGGCACACCCTACTCTGAAATGATGTTGCAGTTAAGAATCTGGAACACTTTGGATTTCCAGGAAATTCCTAAAAAACCTCATTCTTTATTTAGCTTTACAACTAGCAAAATGTGAATATGTTCGAGAGTATGCTTGACAAAGAGGAGTGTGTGGATGGAGGGAACACACTGGGACATCGCAGCAAGGCAGCCATGCCACTGTACGTGTCATACCTAAAGAGCACTAAATGTGAGGAGAGGGCCTACAACCCTCTTACGCCTTCCCCCCCTTAATAAATTCACTTTATATTAACTTGGGGGCCCCACCTAACTTAGACATCTCTTTCTCTTCTTTGTTTTGATCTTGAAAGAAAAATTCTTTAGGTGCTTCCTCCAAAACAGATATAAGGAAGTCAGTAAGTGACACTATACTGAGAAGGGGAAGGGGTGGGGGTGGGGTGCGGTGCGGGGGGTGGGCGGGGAAGAAGAAAAGAAAAATTCTATTGTTTTTCTATCATACCATAAAGTGCTGTTCCACATCATAATTTACTTTCCTCGGGACCTAAATAAGACCTGGTCTGCCTGTATTTCCAGTAAACTGGTCTGTTTGGACTGTTTCAGGCTATCAAGGTAACAAACCAGTTTGAAGAATTACTTTGGAGAACACCAAGTACCAAATTCCCTGTTCATGTGGATAAACTTTATTTTAAACATCCTTCCAATTGCAGTTTAGGCACAACATCTTACAGAGAAATAAAATCCTCACAAATAATTTGTTTTCAAACTGCTTAAGGTTGCATAACCCAAAACTTTAAATTCTACTGAAAACCAAATAGAAAACAGAAACCAATCAATCTCCTGCTTTACTTAACAATATAAGCAAAAGTGTATCTTCCCATAGAGACTCTGAAACACTCCAAAGCTGAGTTGAAAGTGTGGATTTTGGTAACTTCTGAAACAAAGCAAAACATGTTGCCATTTCAGGAACTCAACAACATGGACAACCATCCTGGCACTTTTAATTTAATTGACAAGTATTGTGCCCTTTCTAAAGTCCTCATACGCTCACATTACGACAGTAAGTTGAAATCTTAGTATGCAGCAACTCTGTCCTCGTCATAGGATTTCTTAGTATCTCTAAAATTATGCCATCTCAAATTAGTCATGAAGCCATGAATGTGCCACCCAGGAGAATTATTCTTTTTTTTTTTTTTAGATAGTTGTCTTGTTCTACTAAGATATTTTAAGCCCTCCAGCAAATTATTCAAAAATCTCATTGCCTTTCCCTTCTGCCTAGGCTGCATTTAAATGCAAGTAACTGAACTGAGGCAAAATGGTGTGCCCAGTGGAGTCAAGCTATGACTTCTAGCAACAGCACTGACCAGATGTGTTACAGGAATTTTACAATATAATGTTTGAAACGTGTGTTACTATTCAACCTGCTCTGTCAGTGCTCAAATCCCACTGAACAGTGTCTGCTCCAATCATGAATCTTTTTTCTACATGTCCTGTAGTGGGGAACGGCAAGAAAATGAACACTGTCACACACATAATAAAGGACAATCTGTTTGCCGAGTTGTGTGGAATAAGAGCCTTTGCCTAGCACACGAGGCAGGCCCAGAAAGTGTTTTACAGAGGTAAAATATGTGATGTTCTCATTTCCACACATGACAGTGGCTAGGAACACTTTGGGATTCCCTATGGGTCACCAGGACATGTGACCAAGAATAAAAATCTTTGAGATGAGGTGGTTCATAGGCATTTCTTAGAATTTACTAAGAGCCATTCTATTCTTCCTCCATTCCAGGGTGTATGTAATAAAAATAAGGGCTATTTAATAAACATGGACATTGAAGAGTTATGCTTTCAAACAAACAATAGGAACCTATTTTCTATAGTAGAAATTGTATCCAAAAATCCAATATGAAAAGGCTGTCTCAGTGCTAACAGTTTTTACCAGTTTATTGATATAGAAGGTACACTGAAAATATATCATTTCCAATTTCAAATTTGGCTGTTGTCCAGTTTACTGCTCTGACTACTAACTGTCTATTCTAATACCAGTTCTGTGGTTATCCAATTAGGTAGAGCTGGGAAACACACATCAGACATTCACATCCACATCTGTATGTGACAGACAGAACTTCTGATAGTCAGTGAAGCACAAGGAAAGTGGCTGATTAAATTCTTCCATCTGAATTTGTAGGCTGAAAATCTGATCTCAAGTTTTTCCACTCTTTCTAAAATCTGACAGTTCGACATCCACCTCCCCAACTTCAACTGATTCTTAATGTGATTTAGAATGACATGAGGCTGCATTTTTACTCGATGAAATGTGCACTGTAATTTGTTCTAAATGTTAAAGGAGGAAGATTAGTTAGATTTCTGTATTAATAACCACTCAAACTAAGCAAAAAATCAGTGACTTCTGCCTGTTTACACTTAGATAAAATATGGAAGGAATTTTTTCATATAATAAAAGCATTACGATTAATCTTTCTTTTAATAAAAGTTAAGTTAATAAGCACAATTAATATACATCAGCTTTCATATGTCTTGTTATGTACAATGTACACCCCTATCCTCTTATTGTTTTTGTTGAGGAAAACCGAGGAGTCTTTTAAGAGGATTTATACATGCAATGTGCTTTTAAATGATAAAAACCACAACATTTGAAACATTTCTGAGCAGAAAGCACTTAATAAAATCTATTAGCAGTTGTAACAAAATATGCAAAAAGTCAATTTGTAAAGCATTTACTTATATTTCCTATGTGCAAATCATTTTGTATGGACTACAAGGATCAGAGAATGAAGTGTCAGCAAATAACTTCTGAAATACAAGGTACCCTTGTAGTTAAATATTTCATTTCTGCATGAGTGGTCGTGAACATCTATGGATTTACCAGCCTTTTGTAGCCTATATAGCAGGATAATATGAGAATACCTTCTACAAGTGAAATTGAATTTTAAGATATTCAGATAAAGTGGGTCAGAATAGTATGGAATTATCAACAAACTTAAAACACTTCATGTCAATTTTTATTACATTCGGTAGAACAGAGCTCTCAAAAATGATATAATCTAACCTTTTCAATAATAAAAAAAGAATACTCCTTCTTTAAAAATCTGATCTCACAAGTATTTTTCTTTAGGGAAATACAGCTCATCTCAGAAATATCCCTCTCTTCCTTTCACTGTCATTTATCATTGAATTCAACTGAATCTCTTTCACTGAGACTTTATAATTTCATCTTTAATACCCCCCACTAATCTCCCTCATGGTGGCCTTCAGCCAACAAATGTTCTTTACATTACAATACCCTCATTTATTCAATTCCCAAGAAACAGATCTGTGAAAGGGTTAACCATTTGATTGTCAAAAGCTTTGGGTTCTGCTGAGCTACTAAATTTCATGTGCACTTATTACCCAGGTTAGGTTCAAGCCATTACTGGGCTGGCACAGCATTTGCCTAACAGGGATAGACTCCTGTAGGGAAAACTAGACAATTAGATGATGCTCTGCACACCTAGCATTTACTCAGCCTAAGACATACTGGTATAAACTCAAAGGTAAACCATCTTTCCCTGATTACTCACTGGGAGTGCCGATTCCACAATAACGGGTGGCAACTAAATCTAAATTAGAAGAATGAAATTAGTTTACCAGATCACAGCTCCTGCTGCTTCTTCATGCAGTACAAGGATGACAATCTACTTTGTTTCAAAAAGGGGATGAGGAGAAATTTCCAGCTTAAATGGGTAATATAGAAAGACTTATTTTTCACCATTTATTTTATCAAAAGTAAATGACCAACAGAACAAGCAGGTGTAATATCACAGAGACCAAAGTGACAACAGCAATGTGTTTGTCTCCTGCTCAGTTTTACCACTTTTGATATGTTTATCTGACAGTTATCAGATGAAACTTAGTCACTTTACCAAGTGACCCGCATTTCATATAAATAATTAAACTTTCTTTGGAACAGGTACGTGAATATAAGTTTTCTGTGTCCCAGGAGAATTCTCTGCTTCCTCCTCCTTAACCTTTTTCCTAATGCACATTTAGTTATTTAATACAGCATTTCATAGACTTAACAGGAAATACTGAGGAAGTGCTACCTCCTTTTCAAGAAGTGTGGTGATTAGGATGTTCCCACATTAGATGTGGAGAATTTGGCTTCAGATTACTGTTTCAAATTACACTAATTGCAGCATCTTAAAGAGGTCTTGCTCTGTATATTGAGAGACATGCCAAGTCAGTGTCTATTTCCAGCTATTTTCTGCTAATTCCTGTAAGGTCTGAGAACACTTCTGAGGTTTGAACCTGTGTCTTGGACTCAAGTTAGAGAATTTTGTTGGTATTTAGGCAGGTGGTGAGTGTCTGGACTCTGGAGCATCAGCACGCCACCTTGCTCACTGGCTGCCACTTGAATACTTGCACAACTAGGGAGCAGTTAGTTAGGCTGAGGATCCACAGAGTGCAAAATGTTTCTGTATAAAGTAGATTCAAGTAGGCAGATGCCTCACTCTCCCTATTTCTTTCATCCAAAGACAAGTCTTCATAATTGGCCACCCACAGGCAAATGAAAAAAATGGGTGTTACTTTCATCTTCCTGAAGAAACAGTCTGAAAAATGTTCTTAACCTCCTTGCAAAGTCTCTTCACTGAGTTTCTGATGATCTTGTTGCTTTGAAATAGGGGGGGTGGGGGGTGGGGAAGCATCCTGTGGTTTATTTGCCAGTCTATATCATGGTCTTATGAAAAGCTGAGTACACTGTCTAATTTTACTAGAACAGAAGGAATGATAGAATTACTAGGAAATGTAAGGGATAAAGCTTAGGCATTATCACATTCTGCAAGAACAAGGGCATATCCCACCTATCCATTCAGTGAAAATGAAGCAGAGAAAATGGAGGAAAAGGATAAGATTTCCTTTCATGTACCAAAAGCATCTGGGTGCATTCTGGGCATAAAGAAAACTGCTACTTGTGATAAAAAATGGCAGATAAAAGTTGTTTGATTGCATGAAAGAGGGACTAACAGCTTTTCCAATCTTAAAAACGGTCCTATTAGTGACAAATGAATGAGTTCTAATCATCATTGAAACAACTCTTTTTGATTAAGTCAGACAGAAGAATCATTTAAGATATAGGAGACAATCAACCATGTTCAGATTTGAAGAGAGCATCTAACTGACATAGCACAAAACAAGAGAAAGGCGTTCAAATAATTTTATTTGTGAAATATCCCTTACTTACAAAATGCACATTCATATGAGGCTGCAGCATAGTAATAATTGATATTTAGGCCATGATGGCCAGAAATTAATATCTTTATAATATAGATGGTGAGTTAATTAAGACAGAGAGGAAGGAAATTGTCTACTTAAGGTCATAGAGAAAGCTAGTGAAAATAGCAGGAAGAAGCATCAGATGTCCTGTTTCTGAAATCTCTGCTATAACTATTAGATCAGTAATTCCTAGTCTGGCAGCCCGTAAGGTCTTCTGGCTCGCTGCATTCCAGTATATATTAAAAAGTTCAAGCCAAAGCCAACAGCAAAATGTTGCCCACAGCATGTTACTTGCTTACTATTTGGATGATAAATGAAGCCAATTAGAGGCCAGTGACAAAACTGCCTAATTCTGCTTTAAACGCCTTACATGTAGATTCGGGTTTTGTCCAGTCTGTTAACCTGTCTTTGCTGACTTCTTAGAGAAAAATAAAAAGCACAAAACACTGCCAGAAATGACACAGCAAAGGCAGGCAGCCACTGCCATGGCAAGCAAGAGGCTGCAGTTGCATGCATGAGCACCGTGGTGCTGAGGGATATCAGCACTCACCAGCTCCAGCTTCATCAACCCCAGGAGCCACCATGCCTGGTCCAGCAGCAGAGGGTCATTGCTCTAACCCAAACACAACTTGTGTATGACAAGCAAGTAATCACAGAGAATGTCAAATATGTATGGGCCAAATATAAGTTATATTGAAGGAAATATGATTGACTACTGCATACGCTAAATACTGTTTCACAGAATCACAGAATATTCAGAGTTGGAAGGAACCTCCAGAGATCATCTAGTCCAGCTCCCCTGCTTAAAAGCAGGGTCCCCTAGAGCACATCACTCAGGACTGCATCCACGTGAGTCTTGAAAACCTTCACAACCTCTCTGGGCAGCCTGTGCCAGTGCTCTGGCACCCTCACCAAAAAGAAGTTCTTCCTCATATTTAAATGGAACCTCCTGTGTTCCGGCTTGTGCCCGTTACTCCTTGTCCTGTCATCGGGAACCACTGAAAAGAGTCTGGCTCCATCCTCCCTCAACCCACTCGTTAGGTATTTGTAAACATTAATTAAATCACCCCTCAGCCTTCTCTTCTCCAGGCTAAAGAGTCCCAGCTGTCTCAGCCTTTCCTCAGAGGGGAGATGCTCCAATCCCCCAGTTATCCTCGTTGCCCTCCGCTGGACTCTCTCCAGTAGTTCCCTGTCTCTCCTCAAATGAGGAGCCCAGAACTGGATGCAGTATTCCAGTTGTGGCCTCACCAGGGCAGAGTAGAGAGGGAGAATGGCCTCCCTCAACCTACTGGCCACACACTTCCCTATGCAGCCCAGGGTGGCATTGACCTTCTTGATGGCAAGGGCGCATTGCTGGCTCATGGATAATTTACTATCTACCAGGACTCCCAGATCCTTCTGCTTGGAACTGCTTTCCAGAAGGTCCCCCCTAACCTATCCTGGTGCCTGGCATTCTTCTTCCCCAGGTGCAGCACTCTACACTTGCCCTTATTGAACCTCATGAGATACTTCTCTGCGCAGCAGAGTTTCATGCCAGCTTACATTTTTCAGCCCGATTCTTCTGCATTAACATAGCTAAACGTACATTACAGGCTTTTCCTTAGAACTGTTTTGTCAGACTTGATTGTTGTAGTCACCACAGAAATATTAATCAAAATGCATTGCAAGAGAACATAGCTAAAGACATGTAAGAGTGCTTCTCTATGAAACTATTCATTGAAATTTCTCGATATGTGAAATGAAGCACCACATCACATCATCGTAACTTTGTTTTATAGATTGCTATCTCTCCCAGAAGTCATGGGTAATGGGAGTTTTACTGTTTTGTCCGTCACATGAGTGCATATTTCTTTAATTTTGCTATTTAAAATGAATGTGAATTCTAAATTTTGAGAGCAGGGTAAAGTAATAAGACATACTTGGAAAATAACTACACTTTTTGCTTTCTGTTCACCATAAATACGAGAGACAAAGTTAAACTCAGAGAAAAAATTTTCAATTATGGCTGATATAGAGGAGTTTAAAATACAAACATATGTCAACTTTACATAGAGAGGTATTTGCTTTTTAAAAAAATACAAGTTCAAAACAACACAAATTATCCACAAATTTAATCTCACAGATGATGTTTTTCCTTACCAGACTGTCTGACTAAAAACATTCTGAAGAAAAGCAACAACATTAATAAAGCTACTGTGTGTTTGGGTTTCCCTGGTCTTGGTGATTTTCCCACTGTAAATTTTGCTTGTGCTGAATTCATCCTGCTTCCTCCAAGATTCCAGATGTCTAGTAATATCAAAAAGGTTGAGAGGTCTTGGAGAGTCCTAATAGGCTAATGCAATCACATATCTCTACATCCACATACAGAGGAGAATAAATCAGATTCACTGCAGGTTAAGGTAACCTGATCATGTATTTCCTAATCTGTATTTCCGTAGGAAAAAAAAAGAATCCCCATGAAATATTGCAGTCCTATGCTTCAGTGTCCAAATAGTGCCCTAAATGCTGCTCTGAAACTCAGATCTTCTAGGGTTTTTTGCCTGTCATGAATCACAGAATCACAGAATCACAGAATGTTAGGGATTGGAAGGGACCTTAAAAGATCATCTAGTCCAACCCCCCTGCCAGAGCAGGAATACCTAGATCAGGTCACACAGGAACATGTCCAGGCGGGTTTTGAATGTCTCCAGAGAAGGAGACTCCACAACCTCTCTGGGCAGCCTGTTCCAGTGTTCTGTCACCCTCACTGTGAAGAAATTCTTCCTCACATTTATGTGGAACCTCCTATGTTCCAGCTTACACCCATTGCCCCTTGTCCTATCATTGGATGTCACTGAGAAGAGCCTGGCTCCATCCTCATGACACTCACCCTTGACATATTTATAAACATTAATGAGGTCACCCCTCAGTCTCCTCTTCTCCAAGCTAAAGAGACCCAGCTCCCTCAGCCTTTCCTCATAAGGGAGATGTTCCACTCCCTTAATCATCTTTGTGGCTCTACGCTGGACTCTCTCGAGCAGTTCCCTGTCCTTCTTGAACTGGGGGGCCCAGAACTGGACACAATACTCCAGGTGTGGCCTCACCAAGGCAGAATAGAGGGGAAGGAGAACCTCTCTCGACCTACTAACCACTCCCTTTCTAATACACCCCAGGATGCCATTGGCCTTCTTGGCCACAAGGGCACATTGCTGGCTCATGGTCATCCTGCTGTCCACCAGGACCCCCAGGTCCCTTTCCCCTACACTGCTCTCCAGCAGGTCAGCTCCCAACCTGTACTGGTACATGGGGTTGTTCTTCCCCAGATGCAAAACTCTACACTTGCCCTTGTTGAAATTCATTAAGTTTCTCCCCGCCCAACTCTCCAGCCTATCAAGGTCTCGTTGAATGGCAGCACAACCCTCTGGTGTGTCAGCCATTCCTCCTAGTTTGGTGTCATCAGCAAACTTGCTGAGGATACATTCTGTACCCTCATCCAAGTCGTTGATGAAGATATTAAACAACACCGGTCCCAGTACCGACCCCTGAGGGACTCCACTAGTCACAGGCCTCCAACTAGACTCCGTCCCATTAACCACAACTCTCTGGCTTCTTCCCTTCAGCCAGTTCATAATCCACCTCACTACCTGATCACTAAACCCATACTTTATCAGCTTATCTACAAGGATGCTGTGGGAGACAGTGTCAAATGCTTTACTGAAATCAAGATATACCACATCTACCGCTCTACCATCATCTATCCACCTAGTTATTTCCTCATAGAAGGCAATAAGGTTGGTCAAACATGACTTACCCTTAGTAAAACCATGTTGACTGCTCTTAATGACCCCCTCATCCGTGATGTGCCTCGAGATCGTGCCAAGAACAAGCTGTTCCATCACCTTCCCAGGGATGGAGGTGAGGCTGACCGGTCTATAGTTACCCGGGTCCTCCTTCTTGCCCTTCTTATAGATTGGAGTGACATTTGCTATCCTCCAGTCCTCAGGCACCTCTCCTGTTCTCCATGACTTACCAAAGATGATGGAGAGTGGCCTAGCAATGACCTCTGCCAGCTCCCTCAGCACCCTTGGGTGCATTCCATCTGGTCCCATTGATTTATGGATATCCAGATTGCTCAACTGATCCCTAACCCAATCCTCATCTACCAAGGCAAACTCCTCCTTTATCCTGACTTCTTCCGGGGCTACAGGGATCAGGGGCTCCTGGGGAAAGCCTGCAGGAGTAAAGACAGAGGCAAAGAAGGCATTCAGCACCTCTGCCTTCTTTATATCCTCTGTCTCTAGGGCACCCCCCTCATTCATCAGTGGGCCTATATTGCCTCTAGTGTTTGTTTTATTAGCTATGTATTTGAAAAAGCCCTTTCTATTGTCCTTGACCTGGCTTGCAAGGTTAAGTTCTAAGGAGGCCTTAGCTTTCCTAATTGCCTTTCTACATCCTCTGACAACTGTCCTATATTCCTCCCAAGTGACTAGCCCCTCTTTCCATGATCCATAAATTCTTTTTTTCCACCTAAGTTTGCCCAGCAGTTCCTTGTTTAACCACGCTGGTCTCCTAGCTCCCTTACTTGATTTCATACCCATTGGGACACTCTGATCCTGAGCTTGCAAGAAGTGGTCCTTGAATGTTGACCAACTATCTTGAGCCCCTTTACCATCTAGCACCCTGTCCCATGGGACTTCCCTTAACAATTGATTAAGGAGGCTAAAGTTGGCCCTGCGGAAGTCCAGGGTTCTGGTCTTGCTTGGTACTCTATTCCTCCCACACAAGATCCTGAACTCCACCATCTCATGATCACTGCAGCCAAGGCTGCCATCGACCATCACTGCTTCAACAAGACCCTCCTTGTTGGTAAGTACAAGATCCAGCAGCGCTCCTCTCCTAGTCGGCTTATCCACCATTTGCATTAAGTAATTATCATCAATGCACTGGAGGAACCTCCTAGACTGTGAATGGCTGGCTGTGTAAGTCTTCCAGCAGATATCGGGGTAGTTAAAATCCCCCATGAGGACCAAGGCCTGTAGTTGCGAGGCTGCTTTCAGCTGCCTGTAGAAAGCCTCATCAACTCCCTCGTCCTGATCAGGAGGTCTGTAATAGACCCCCACAACTGTATCGCCCATGCCTGCCTGCCCCTTAATAAAGACATACCGTCTGTTTGCCTCTGGGAGTTTACCCATATTACTTTGCCAATATGCCTTAAATCTGAACTGCAGACAGGCCTGTTTGGCCCCTACTTTCATTCATTTTAGTCTTTCCACTGAAACCGCCATCAAGAGAGATCTTGACAGGCTGGAGAAGTGGGTCCATGCAAACCGCGTGAAGTTCAACAAGGCCAAGTGCAAGGTCCTGCACATGGGTCAGTGCTATCCCAAGCACAAATACAGGCTGGGTGGAGAATGGATTGAGAGCAGGCCTGAGGAGAAGGACTTGGTGTTGGTTGATGAAAACCTCAACATGAGTCATCAACGTGCGTCTGCAGCCGAGAAAACCAACTGTATCCTGGGCTGCACCAAAAGAACTGTGGCCAGCAGGTCAAGGGAGGTGATTCTGCCCCTCTACTCTGCTCTCTTGAGACCCCACTTGGAGTACTGTGTTCATCTCTGGGGCCCCCAACATAAGAAGGACATGGTCCTGTTGGAGTGAGTTCAGAGGAGGGCCATGAAGATGATCAGAGGGCTGGAGCACCTCTGCTATGAAGACAGACTGAGAGAGTTGGGGTTGTTCAGCCTGGAGAAGAGAAGGTTCTGGGGAGACCTCATAGTGGCCTTCCAGTACCTGAAAAATCCTACAGGAAAGCTGGAGAGGGACTTTTTACAAGGGCATGGATAGAACGAGGGGTAATGGTTTGAAACTGAAAGAAGGTAGATTTAGATTAGATGTTAGGAAAAAATTCTGTGAGAGTGTTAAGACACTGGAACAGGTTGCCCAGGGAAGCTGTGGTTGTCCCCTCCCTGGCAGTGTTCGAGGCCAGGCTGGACGGGGCTTCAAGCAACCTGGTCTAGTGGGAGGTGTCCCTGCCCATGGCAGAGGGGTTGGAACGAGATGATCTTTAAGGTCACTTCCAACCCAAACCATTCTATGATTCTGTGATTCTATGATCCTATGATTCTATGATATAGGTGGCAATCAGGCAAAAAGCAGTAATAGGCTGTCCACATGATGTGGACACTAACGCAGGAAGAAACTAGTAACAAAGATTGATAATCTTTTTATATAGTAACCCAATAGTTCTTTCTTTTAAGATAAATGCAGTATAAACCATTCTTGGTCTCCGAATTATCCTTTCCCTTTGTCAATAGATAATTTATATGAGATAAAGGTAGTAATAGTGAAGAACCCTGAGAAAAATGTGTTTGCCCCTCATACTGGTTCTGCCCTCCAAGTATTAATGGGATATTAAAAAAGTAATTGAAATTATCTAAGTGAAAATGGATTTCCAGTTATCTGAGAATAAGCTTGAGACTACTAATAGGGTTTTTTTTTCCTCATTGACGTGGAAAATTATACTTGCACCTATATATAATACTATAGTTACTTGAGAAGTGCCTTTTATCCATTCCTGCCGTTTTTATAAGTGAATGTTATAAAATAAGACAACTCTCTTTCCATACATGTAAAATTGTTTACATTTTGAGTCTATTCTGTTCTCATGTATCAGGAAATATTTAAAAATGCCTACAGCACAGACATTGTTGCTGAAAGGATACCAGCAGGTAGAAGATGAATACTACCAATGCTTCCCTAAACAATCAGTCATCAGATTTAATATTAGAGTGTACACATTTAATACTAGAGTATAGAGTGGGGAAAAAAAGATGACAAATGTGAACTTTTCACTGAATTTCTTCCTGTTTTACTTACAAAGACAGAAGGTCAGGTCTGAAAAGGACTGAATATATGCCAGAAGTGCACAAAAAATACCATGATGTGAAAGTCCAAGTTTCAGATGGACTGATGAGGGGAGGGCAGTCAAAGTGGTCTACCTTGACTTCAGCAAGGCTTTTGACACTCTCTCCCATGGCATCCTCACAACCAAGCTTAACAAGTGTGGGCTGGATGATTGGGCAGTGAGGTGGATTGTGAACTGGCTGAAGGAAAGAACCAGAGAGTAGTGGTCAGTGGGGCAGAGTCTAGTTGGAGGCCTGTGACGAGTGGTGTCCCCCAGGGGTCGGTACTGGGTCCGGTCCTATTCAATATATTCATTAACGACCTGGACGAAGGGACAGAGTATATCCTCAGCAAGTTTGCTGATGATACAAAACTGGGAGGAGTGGCTGACACACCAGAGGGCTGTGCTGCCATCCAGCGTGACCTGGACAGGCTGGAGAGCTGGGCAGGGAGAAACTTAATGAAATTATCCATAAGAGCAAGTGTAGAGTCCTGCATCTGAGGAAGAACAGCCCCATGTATCAGTACAGACTGGGGGCTGAGCTGCTGTGGGGAAAAGGACCTGGGAGTCCTGGTAGACAACAGGCTGACCATGAGCCAGCAATGTGCCCTCATGGCTAAGAAGGCCAATGGCATCCTGGGGTGCATTAAGAGGAGTGTGGCCAGCAGGTCAGGGGAGGTTCTCCTCCCCCTCTATTCTGCCCTGGTGAGGCCTCATGTGGAGTACTGTGTCCAGTTCTGGGCTCCCCAGTTCAAGAGGGACATAGAGCTACTGGAAAAAGTCCAGCACAGGGTCACTAAGATTGTTAAGGTATTGGAGCATCTCCCATATGAGGAGAGGCTGAGGGAACTGGGTCTATTTAGCTTGGAGAAGAGGAGACTGATCTCATGAATGGAGGATCTCATTAATGCTTATAAATATCTTCAGGGCGGGTGTCAGGAAGACGGGGCCATGCTCTTCTCAGTGGTGTCCAGTGACAGGACAAGGGGCAATGGGCACAAACTGGAACACATGAGGTTCAATCTTAACATAAGAAAACACTTCTTTACTGTGAGGGTGACTGAGCACTGGAACAGGCTGCCCAGAGAGGTGGTGGAGTCTCCGTCTCTGGAGACATTTAAACCCCATTTGGACATGTTTTTGTGTGATCTACTCTAGGATCCTGCTCTAGCAGAGGTGTTGGACTAGATGATCTTTGGAGGTCCCTTCCAACCCCTACCATTCTGTGATTCTGTGATCTGTGCATCTAATTCTAGAACTATGTGTGTATATATATATGACCAACCTTTCATATATTAAAAGATGTGTCCTGGTGATTTACATTCAGGTACCTGAAATATACAAAATATAGTACAGAAGACATAAACCAATTCAAAACAAGATCGGAGCAAGTTTTTCACAAGGGGCAAGTGCTGGAGATAGATAAGGAATTATACTTGGCAAGACAGACACAGAGAGAAACTGTTCACAAGATCTCCAAGGAACAGTCTGTGCCTGACAGAAGCACTGAATCTATGTTTTTTGGGGTTAGATATCTTCGACATTCAAAGAAATAAATGTTCCCATGTCCTTTTCAAATGAGTCCCAGGTTGACCCAATTTGCATTGAAATGTTTACACTTCTTACAAGGTAAATCATCTAAACTTAGCTTTTACTGCATTGAAATGAAAACTATCATTTCCCTGTTTACAGTATTTTACTATTTACAGGCAAATACATACCACATATGGATATAACAAAGACTTAACCAGCTAGAGTCTTTTGCACTAAAAAAACCCCATGTAGGCATAGTCCCTATTACGAGATTTTTTTATTTGTTTTCAATACATGAAACCAGCTTTTAAACTATGGTCTTACAACTAGGCACAGTGGTTTGGCCCAGCTATGTGAAGGAACTGAATCAAGAGCAACATTCCCATATTGTGATGTCAAAGAGCCAGCATAAGTGGTGGTTCTCACCGTCTCAAGTAGGCGATCTGTCACCAGGAGGAATAGCTTTGTGATACCTAACCACAGGATCCACTGGTTGTTTGGTGAGTGCTTCAGGGCAGTACCAATGACACCTCTTGCAGCATCTTTCCAGCTGCCCGCAGGACTCACTAGAAAGTGCAGGTTCAGTGAGACCCCCAGGACCATTGGGTGTTCAGACACTCTCTGCTAAGAAGAGGTAGCACAAGAAGTCAGGGAAGCACTGCCAGTTTGTTTTAAATTGAGACATTGTCAGTTGTTGCTGCAATTGTCTGGATTACATTAGTAAATCCATCAACAAGGACGATGGATTTTTAAATGAAAGCCACAAAACACACCTTAAAGAAAGCATGTGGCTCTATGGGACATTAATGCAGCATTATGTTTGTGTGGCATCTAATGAGATTTGTAGTAATTTTCTTGCAGTACTCAGCCATGCAATGGGAAATAGCTGGCAATATATATAAGTGTCAAGGGGAGCATGACAGAGCTTCCAGCACCTGGCAGCATGATTAGATTTCCCAGCACATATGCTGTAGTTCTGATTCTGTCTTTTCATGTTAGGAAGAAGATCTCACTGCTCTCTCAAGCCTCAGATGGAGCCAAGTCAAAGGTTCAATGGGGCAAGAGGAATACGAACTCAGTGCAGTATTGCCATGCAGCAGCCATACTGCTGTCCCTTCTGGGTCCCATCCCCTGACTCCACAGGGCAGGATGGAGCTTGGGGAATGGCAGCAGAGGCAGCATGCAACAGGACCAGGTGTGCAGTCAGTAGTGCTGTCATTGCCCCATGGTGGAATTGCTTTGCTGCTCCAGGAATCTGCCTAAGGAACTGACTGCTCTGCTCATGTGTATGAACTTCAAGTCCTCTGGTCAAAATGATCATGTAGGAAGAGGAAGGTTAGGTAGGAGGCACAGCACTGTGACGCAGCTTTAAATCTGATTTTTGCCTCTCAGTGCAAGGCTGTCTCTGCATTCAAAAAGAAGCATAAACTCCTTCCTAGCCAGACAAGCACAAAAATATGTATGTATATGTAAACACAGAGGAATTAGCTTTAAAATTCAGAGTTCCTTAATTCAGGGGAGCACTTGCTTGCAAGTATTTTGAGCCACAAAAGCCAGCTCTGATAACTTTATTTGCTCGTCATTTAGTAATTATATATTTCAGTCACCCAAAGATGTTAAAATGCTGGAAACTGGAAAGAAGTATCAGACGTTTTTATAAATACAGTGACTGATTCCATGATTTATTCATGAGGTTATAAGGTACTGTTGGGTTTAGCAATCACTCCATAAATAGGGCAATAAAAGCACAGACCAACACCTTTCACTTACCCTAGTAAGTAACTTCATGGTCAGATTTGTATGGTATACTGAGCAGAAAGCCATTTTCTATCAGATAATGAAAATATTTAGAAAACCTCTAGAGCAGTGAGGGCTATAGAACTCCTAA
Organism: Podargus strigoides; assembly: GCA_028020825.1. NCBI lineage: Eukaryota > Metazoa > Chordata > Aves > Caprimulgiformes > Podargidae > Podargus > Podargus strigoides. The sequence goes on along the minus strand of CM051663.1, from coordinate 142,639,650 downwards.
AACTGTAACTGTTTTACACCATTATTAGAAATGAAAATATTGGGAAATTGTTGAAGTTTCCCAGTAAATAGGGTGTTACACCAAATAACCCTCAGGCTGCTAAAAAAGCCCTTTTGAATTGGATGAAAAAGAGAGTAGTTACTTTTTTCATCTGTCTTCTACTACCCTGTAACAATAAGTATAACACTATCCTCATTGTCATTAATCTTGTTTTATAAGCAAAGCAGCTATTATTCTGAGTACAGTGTATTCTATATAATTTAGAATGAGAAAAAAGTTAAAACAAGTTTTAATAAATGTACTTGTTTAAGGCTCACTAAATGCAATCACACACACTGCAATAACTCTTTAGCATACAAACTTAATTCTAAAAAAGTTAAAGACAAATGATAAAATCCATTATATAAAAAAAGATAAACTGAGTTCACTTAATAGTTGGGCCTGTTCTAAACTGATATTTTTATTCAATGTGTTGGAAAAATATAATTTCTGTGAGATGAGACCTGGGTCTAAATCTTTCTCCGCTATATGGAAAAGGAAGCAGTGTACACAAGATGTGTGGTTCTGATTTTGAAGAGTTTGTGTGGACTCTGCTTGATCAACAGCTGAGACATATCTGAGGAAAACCTGGGGAGGCGTGAGTGACAGCAACAGTTACACTGGCTAATATAATCCCACCAAACTGCTTTAAATAATTTACATTCACTACATGTTAGAAACCTATAAAGAAATAGATTTTATTCTGTAACCAAAAGTACAACAGAAACTCTCAGTCTTAAAGAATCCTAAAAGCCTGAAGGACACCAGAAAAGTATAATAATGTGACCAAAATGTTCTTAAATAAACTGAAAAACAAGCTTCTTAACTTCTATACTGTACTCCAGTCTATTAAAAACATGTACTCAGAAATTCTGCTAGATCTTTCTTAACAGATTCAGCTCAAAGACTAAATGTAATATTCGTGTCACATAAAGGAATTTGTCCAACATTATTAAAAACAAATATACTTTGCAATAATTTATTTTACCAGTGCATTAGATCACATAGCTTGTTTTTCATGCAGTATTTCTGTATATTTTTTAAATGTTAAAGTTATTTATAAAGGATAAGTACATGGCATTAAAGTAATTGGTAGATTCACCAGAAGATACATTAGTGACTGCAAATTCTGTTTAGGTGGTGTGGGTCAGTTAAGCCCAGGCAACAAGGCCTGGTAAGTCCCACCTAGTAAGTCCTCACAGCACTCACAAAATTTGGCTTCCCAAGGACAACTGGATTGGCTTTTGAATACAGGAGGGAATTATTTAGTCTGCATTTCCTTTATTTTTGGAGGAATGAAAATAGTCATCCCACCTATGTTTAAAGCAATGATAGCGGCACAATACCAACACCAGCTACTTCATACTGTGTATGTGTGGAGAGCAAGAAGCTTTCACTGAGAACACCAGCTTGGCTAAGTGAAGCCAAGTAGATTTCTGATTGCAACTAGCCAAGGTACTTCAATGGGTGTAAAATACTCTCAGTGATGAGATCCGGTGTGATTCCAGGGCTAAGGAATGATCTTGACAAAAGAGCAAACTGGAGGTAAGTTGGTGGTTCTCGAACTGTCACCAAGGGATAGACTTGCTCTTGGCCATTTTGGGCAGGAGGCTCGTATGAGTAAACTCTGAAAAAAATTTTTTCTTTTAATAATGCACTTCAAGACACATGCCTGCTAGAATGGATCCTTCTCCCAAAGAAACAACCCACCAATTAAGTTTGTGCTCAGCTACAGCCTTCAAAATCCTTCTTCCATCAATGATAAAAATTTTTTTTCATATGCCAAACACCTTTCTAATTCTCAGACAAATCATTAGCAATGTGAACTGGTTTACAACAGGTAAAATTATGGAAGTTACATATGATTAGCCTAAAACCATAAAGGTTGCCTGTGTCTGAGCAGAATATAGAGCTCAGCTACATAAAATAATTGCTCGTCCTGCTACTTGACTGCCTTCAGAAGTCAGTCAGCCTTGTGCTGGGATGGCAGAAAGTTACCATTTACACTGTATGTTCAAACGTATTTATGTACTTTATATTGTTATGCCAAAAGTAGTTCAGTCCGCTTTTAGGAGCCCGTTTGGGAATTTTTCCACTATTGTTGGCAGCATCTGCACTTCCTGTTTTTATGGATGATTCATTTCAGGAAGTGATGAGGCCACAAAAAATATACAAATTCATCAAAATAAACCAAATCCAGATGAACCTATGTTTTTCTTATAAAACTGAAGCACAATCTCATGACTTTGCAGAAAAAGCTTGAACTTTGCAAAAATTCAAGAATTTTCAGCCTTTTACAGCACCTCACCATTTCATTTGTTTCTCAGCTACAGTTTGGTGCTGAACTTGCTGAGTTTAAAAGAGCAGATTAAGAGGGGGAAAGATAAAGTTATTATGCACAATGAAAAAGCAACTCACTTCTCTGCACCAGCTTTTTCCATCAGTCAAAAAAATATAACCAGAAATAAGGACTTTGGAGAGTAAAATATAGTTGCATTCTCTATAGCTGCAGTATACTTCACATAATATAATTTACTCCTATATTAGTAGCCTGATGCAACTTCCATGAGAATTACAAAGCTGTACTTTCTTAATGTAGTTGGTCTTTCTCCTGAAATAGATTTAGAAAGAGTCAAAGATTTTTTTCCTCATCTGATCACATCTGTGATGTTATAACATCCTCAGTGCACTCACATCTCAGGAGTAAACCGTTCCTACAGGGTTTTTTTCAAGGCAACCAACAAAAATCATCATTATTTTGACTACTTACTAACCTTTTAACTGTTGCCCTAACTACATGCTCATGAGCATCTTTCTCATAAAACTTCTGTAAGAATCACAGATTTGCTGAAAAAATTGTTTTTACAGTGCAGTAGAACTGCTAAGCTTTTGCCTCGTTTTTGATTAATTTCATGCCTGACTCAGTCAGAGATTAAGCCCTGACACAGGTTATAATTAAATATTGAAATCATGAAGTGCAAGAATGTTTAATTTTTAAAATATGAGTTTTAATTTACCTCATACAGAGAATAGCTCTGGTCACCTGCAGAGATGCATTACACACTACATTGCCTAATGTAGGATGCCTGAATAAGGCTGAGCATACAGTTAAAGTAAACTAATGCAATTTACCGAACAGCAGTCAAATATTTATCCAGTTGATGAAGCAGACTTTATGTGAAACTCAGACAATAATTAAAGAGAAGCCTTGCTTAAAACATGCTTATTCCAGTTTTCACAAATATGTTATACCAAAGCAGCATCTTTCTTTTCTCAAATATTGATGTTCTCCTAACACATTATACAGTGAGCTTGTCCTTGGCATTCTCTTGACTATTTAATGAATACATTTCCTGGCATTTGCCTTATCTTTGTTATGTTGTTCTTTGGAGAGCTAAAACTATTAGTTAGCCCTTGACAGAAAAACATCAGAGCAAGCTAGTAAAAGGTCTTACAGTATCAGAGCTATTAACATCGTATTTGATTAAACCACAGAAAGATGGGGAATAGGTGCTACAGAATATGTCCCCTGTACTTAGACTTTCACAGCATTGGATATTTTTTCATAGAACTTCCACTTTTTCTTTTTCCATTTTGTCTGAGCTATAGGCTGAATGGTCACAGGCTGAATACTCATCCTATTTTGTAGTACTGAGTCTCTATCATTCCAAATAGAATTGAAAATGACAGATATTTCCAGTTCCTCAGAACAAATACTTTTGCTTCAAGTTTCAGTTTTCATAGTAAAAATATTTTTTTAAATCCTTTTATACCAACAACCTGAAATAGATGTTGAGAAGATACATATTTAACATGATATAGAACAAAAGGTAAACAGTTAAGATACAGGCATTTATAAAACTCTCTCAATTTTGAATTTATAACATTGAAGTTTGCATACGGCATAATTTACAAGCATTATTAAAATCTTCACATTTCAAAGGACTAGTAGAATCAGGAAGCTTGAGTTGTTGCTCATCAGAAACACTTAATACTGACCAGAGTAACAGAGGAGACAGTTTTGACCTGATCTATATTCCCAAAATAGATGAAAGCATATTTCCATAATAACCAACTGACCAGTAGGTAGTGAAGAATGCAGACTCATTGGCTATAAATAGTCATTAGGAAATCGCCAAATTTTTCAGTAATACAAAGCTGATGAATCATTGATGTCCGTCACCTTCAAGATACACCGTATTTCAAAATAGACTCTGCAAATGACACTTCACTTAATCCAGATGCTACTTTTTTGCAACACAGCTGGATAATTCAACATACAGTGACTCCGTGAGGTTTCTCCTACACTGAAGTAACTTTTTTGTCTAATCAGATTTTTTTCACTTTGATAATGTCATGCACACAAAAAGCCCCATGCATCGTGAAGACTAATGTTGCATTTTTATGAAACTGGGATTATTATTTTATCTAGCTCAGAAGAGCAATAAAGAGAAATGACAACAACACCAAGTTAGCACATCAGAAAAACTACTGAGCAAGAGCCTAACTGTCGTAAACTAAGATGACTACCTCAGTGGTTCTGTGCCAGTATACATCAGCTGGGATTCTGGCCTGATATTTAGAAGCTGTATCCAGGCACACTTCGTTTTCAGCTGCAACCTCCAACCCAAACCAGCTGCATCTGCAAGCAGCTCAGAGGCTGCCTTGCAAACTCTGTTTGGATGATTTCTGTTCTTGAATGTGCACTATCACCTCAGTCCTTGCTGTGTCTAAAACCAATATATTGCAAAATTACAGATATAAGTACAATGCTGCTGTCCTTACATGCCCTAGGGGTCAGGAAAATTGGGAGGATTTCTGCATATGTGAGCTCTGTAAAGACAGAAAATTAATGCTTATTAGCAATAGGACATCACAGCAAATAGTTTGAGTTGCAGAGGATTTGGCACTGTATTCTGCCATTCCGTTTGCAGTATTCATGTCATTGTTCAAACCGTCCAGGAAAATGACAAATCATAAAGTTTAACTGAGACACTATTCATCAGTAAACTCATCTAGGGATTACCAGTCAGTATTTTTTGTAAAGTCAACAATCCCACATAATTTGTTTCTTCTCACCTAAATGAGGGAGGTTGCTGCCAGCCCATCTTTCTACCTGCCTTTTCACTGATGAGTGAGGAGCTGAGGAAAGGCAGCTAGTTTAATTTTAAGTCAGACATTAACAAACTCAGTGCTATTCACAAGCTGTATAGTGTGCATATGATTACATAAAGAGCCTTCCTGCTAACACAGGTACCGCACATAGGAAGAGCTGAAGCACAGAAGCTCAAGCAAGACCACTAGTGCTGGCATATTGTATTTTAAACTCTGCTGTTGTGATTTGTACAGGATCTTCAGATTTGTTATACCATAAGTTAAGGTTGAATCCAACCATCAGGATTTAAAGATTAATGTAATGTCACAAAGATTTGTCTTAATTACACTGTGTTTGTTGGGGGTTTGTTTGTTTGGTTGTTTGTTTTAAAGCAAGTGTCCAGTTAAGCAATAAAAACATTGACTAAAATATGAAATATGGCAGCAAATTTAAACTATTTTGGCTACCATATTTTAGAAGTAACCAGTGGGAACACTTTTAAACACTTTTCATTATGGTTGTGTTTGTGTTCTTCTCCCCCAAAGGTTTCAGAGCCGGTAAAAAATATTTGAGTAACTATTGTGCACCACCAAACAGACAAAAACCTGACCTTTTAGCTGTAAGTAAAACAGGATCAGATTACAGAACATCTGCCATTTTTTGAAGATCACTCTGATTTGTCCGCAAACATTATTGTATGTCTATAAACTCTGGGTCCTATTCAGACTCAGCTCTGTGGTGACTCCCATTAGATGACATTACACTGGGTTTTTTTTGTTCTGCTATTTCCCTTTAAAGATCTGATTTTAACATAAAACTTTTTAGAGGATGTAGAAGTTTTAAGTCACACTTGTGTCTCAAAGTCACTGAGATCAGCCCAGTCTCCACCTTTCTGTCCACAAACACATACAGACGATCCCAGGAAATCACATAGTAGGTGATTAATCCTCAGAACTTCCACTCTACATTTCTTTGTGCTACAACTACTGAGCACTTCCTAAGACCATACAAAAGCTCACACTGCAGCTCCCAAAATAACTGACAATGCAAAAGGTGCAATTTATTCCAGCAGGAAATATCCAACACGTGCAAACATCTTAGGTGAAAATACCCAAAGATTCTTGCCTTTAAAGCTCATATTTTTACACCTTTATACCTCCTTTATGTATATGTAACACTGACCTGTTCCCCTTCTATTTATGCCTATTTACTCCACAAATATGAATGAGTCTAATCTGTTTAAGCGAACCTCATGCTTTACTGGCTTTCACATCATCTTAGCTATAAGCCTTATATTTTGTTGAACAAGATCTAAGATTGTCTGTCAGGGAAGCTGTCACAAGATTGATTCTGTGTTGTCAAAAAAAAATAAAAAATAAATGCTTGAAGCGCTTAATACTGTGGCCCTTAATTACAAGACTAATTGTACTTAATGGATCCACTCATGGGGGCTGCAGGAGTGGGTCTGAACAGATTATATATTGCCTCCTGGAAACTTCTACTTGCTTGGCATGCACCTGCTAAGAGTAAGGCTGATTCACATGCCAGAGCAGATGCCACTACTGTGGAGAGCTGTGAGTTTAGCCTGCCAGAAAGGATTCATTTTCACATTGAACCATTCACTGCAGCAAGATACATGAGTTCACACTGGCTTGTGACTGTTACAGCCCCATGCTATTTTACAGTGCATAGAGTCTGTAATGGAAGAAATCATTCCACAATAAAAATTATTTAAGATGGCCTTACTTAGCCTGTATGCATCATAGGGCATCAAATTATTTTACATGGTGCATAATGACCAGCTATTGATGTTCTCCACTCAGGCTTACCAAGTGAATGGAAAACTTCACCTATGCAAAAAGAAGGTTCATCATGTCATACTGTACAATGTCTTGCCTTGATGGCCTCTACTGAAGATTAAATAACAACTAATGGCTACTTAGATTAATTCCAATGTTCTTACAAGAATTTCTGCTGTACATCTAGGCATGTTTGCACACATATACATGTGTGTGTATACGTGCAAATCTATACATGTAAGTACTAGTGTTGGGATCACATTAGCATAGTGTACATGCTTGTTTTATCTGAAATGTCACCTCAGTACTAGGATCCTTTTGATAATTGCAATGAACCATCTCACTATTCCAATGAGTAATACTCTTTAATACATAAATAAATGAAGCTTTAGAAGACTTCCTATTTCCTTCAAAGACTTTTTTTTTTTAAAAAAAATGGGAAATATGGCTCCTAATGGACATCCCACTCATATAGTCTAATTTGGAGGCTATCTTATTGATGCTTTGGGAAAAAATACTCCTGCCTTAAGCCATTCTTAATGCTGATTGATAGATCAATTAGCTGGATTGGTTTTCCCATGTTTTTATATATGCGTGTGTGCGCAGACACAAACATTTTCTTTCATTTGAAATGTAAAAATAATGCCTAATTCTTGTTTGAAGTTGTTAGATGACAATTGCTTGTAGAACTATAACCTTACTTATGCAAATCACTAGAGTTCATGGTAATTCTGACATTTACAGAATTAATGAACTAAATAATTAGGTGACCTGGTAAGCGAATTGGTAAACCAGAACTATTAATCTTTTAATGAATTCTTTACTATCACTTAAATAAGAAAATTTTTGCATAATTTTAAAGGATTACAGTAAAGAAACATTAGAATAGAAAATCCATTATGTAAAGGAACGTTGCTTTTATAAATCTGTCATTATGTCTTTTTTTATTGAATTCATTTCTATTCAAGGTTTAGAAAAGTGGCAATTCCTGCACTGGTGACTAACAGTCCCCAACATTTTAGTGGTAAGATTTTTTCTTGCTAAGACAAAAAGTCTAGGATCATTTACTGCTTCAGACAAACCACTGCCTAAAGTGAGTAATTAGCATACAACTGTAATTTAAGAAATCCCCTATTTGATGGTGTGCATCACACATGTTTCAGATTTTCAAAGCACTAGTAAGTTAACTAGGCACAGTAAATGACATTTCTCAACCAGTTCCTCTTAGAGATAAATTTTCTTTTTTCTACATGTTGCTGGATTTTATCTTTCTACCAGCTTTGTACCACATCTCTTCATGTTAGAGTATTCTGAACTCAAATACTCTTTTAAACTCCAAGTTACCAGTATATTTCATATCTGAACCTGTTTGGTATGTAAAATTCTCTTTTCCCATTTTCCCCTCTATCAATGTCTACAATGGAATTAGACATATCAGACTGGAAATTTGGAAGCACCATATGCTTCTGTAGGTACCATTTTTCCTATTCAGGAAACCATTGCTGTATGGACTTGAGGTATACATTCTTTTCTACTATAGCTAGATGTCTCTATGCACAAAAGAAAACGTGGTATAATGCAGGTTGAACTAGATGATCTTTGGAGGTCCCTTCTAACCCCTACCATTCTGTGATTCTGTGATTCTGTAATACGTGTGCAAATTTTTTGCTACACAATCTGGTTTAGCACAACTGCCAAAGATTTCAAGAACTTGTAAAAAAGTTTTGTTCCCTTTTTAACATTGCAGCCACTGAAAGCAGCCAGGTTAAAACAACAGCATGTATCCAAAACTATTAAAAAAGCATTTCGAGTCATTTTTACAAAATTAATACTTACACTAATTTTTGATTTGTCTCCTTTGAAAGATGTTACACAGTGTCACTAGTCTGAGGGTTAGAAATAGGGTGGTAAAAGTAATAATGGAAATAATGCAATTAGCATCTGACTAGGATCTTTCTTTTGAAAAATTATCTCTGACATACAAAAAAGCAGAAGTGCTGCCTGTTGTGAAGACAAAAATAACACTTCATGGCTCAAGAAACATATAATGAGGTTCTACACCATTTCATTGGCACGTGCCAGATACTCGAGCATCTTTCATTGCAATCCAGCAAGTGAATAATGTCCACACAACACCACCTGTGAGCTTTCTGAGCAACATGGAACCACCTGACATATCTGTAACATAATGCAAAAACTTTAAGTTTTCATCTTACAAGCATTTCTAACAATGTTTCTTTTGTGAATACAAAGGATCGCGCTATGGACTGGCCATTGCTGATGTTTATTCAAGCCAGCTGTAGATTTTATAAATAGATCAACTGAAATGGCAGTAAATAAAAAGGGCAAGGCTACATAAAGATACTACAGATGCAGGTGAGCTTGTGGAACAAAATCCTAAAAATGAAACCCCACAGCTGACAGAGCCTTACTATTTGCAATGAGTTTATCTTGGATTCAGGAAACTGCTGAAATTCCATCAACAGAAAATCTAATTCTGCTGACCTATGCTGCACCTACACAGCAGGGTTTTGCAGTTCTTTATGCAGGCACAGGAACTGCAATAGACACCCACAAAAAAAATTCACAAATCACAGAGTATTATTCTGTCCCACAGAACACTCTTTCACAGAATCACGGAATATTTGGAGTTGGAAGGGACCTCCAGAGATCATGTAGTCCAACTCCCCTGCTTAAAAGCAGGATCCCCTATCACTCAGGACTGCATCCAGATGAGTCTTGAAAATCTCAAGAGAAGGAGACTCCACAACCTCTTTGGGCAGCCTGTTCCAGTGCTCTGGCACCCTCACCAAAAAGAAGTTCTTCCTCATTTTAAATGGAACCTCCTGTGTTCCGGCTTGTGCCCGTTACCCCTTGTCCTACCATCTGGAACCACTGAAAAGAGTCTGGCTCCATCCTCCCTCAACCCACCCGTTAGGTATTTATAAACATTAATTAAATCACCCGTCAGCCTTCTCTTCTCCAGGCTAAAGAGTCCCAGCTCTCTCAGCCTTTCCTCAGAGGGGAGATGCTCCAGTCTCCCAATCATCCTTGTTGCCCTCTGCTGGACTCTGTCCGGTAGGTCCCTGTCTCTCTTCAACTGGGGAGCCCAGAACTGGATGCAGTATTCCAGTTGCGGCCTCACCAGGGCAGAGGGGGAGAATGGCCTCTCTCGACCTACTGGCCACACACTTCCCTATGCAGCCCAGGGTGGCATTGACCTTCTTGATGGCAAGGGCATATTGGCGGCTCATGGATAATTTACTCTTTACCAGGACTCCCAGATCCTTCTCCATGGAGCTGCTTTCCAGAAGGTCCCCCCTAACCTATCCTGGTGCCTGGCATTCTTCTTCCCCAGGTGCAGCACCCTACACTTGCCCTTATTGAACTTCATGAGATTCTTCTCTGTGCAGCAGAGTTTCATGCCAGCTTACATTTTTCAGCCCGATTCTGCTGCATTAACATAGCTAAACGTACATTACAGGCTTTTCCTTAGAACTGTTTTGTCAGACTTGATTGTTGTAGTCACCACAGAAATATTAATCAAAATGCATTGCAAGAGAACATAGCTAAAGACATGTAAGAGTGCTTCTCTATGAAACTATTCATTGAAATTTCTCGATATGTGAAATGAAGCACCACATCACATCATCGTAACTTTGTTTTATAGATTGCTATCTCTCCCAGAAGTCGTGGGTAATGGGAGTTTTAATGTTTTGTCCGTCACATGAGTGCATATTTCTTTAATTTTGCTATTTAAAATGAATGTGAATTCTAAATTTTGAGAGCAGGGTAAAGTAATGACATACTTGGAAAATAACTACACTTTTTGCTTTCTGTTCACCATAAATACGAGAGACAAAGTTAAACTCAGAGAAAAAATTTTCAATTATGGCTGATATAGAGGAGTTTAAAATACAAACATATGTCAACTTTACATAGAGAGGTATTTGCTTTTCAGTCACTAATTGTAGCCAGTCAAAATTTTTCTACCAGACAAGACAAAGATATTTTTAAAAAAAATCACATAGACTTAAGTTTTGTATATATTTCCTTATGAAGAGGGATGGAAAGCATGCAGGCAGAATGCGTGGGGCAATGTAGAATAAGTTCAGATCACATGAGTATTTGGTATACAGGTGTGCCTGTTTGTGGTTAGCTCCTCTGAACTAACACCCAGGGAGAAGCTTGTGTTAAACATCAGACAAGCTTTTCCACTTTTCAAGTCAAATAGCATATCTAGAACAAAATATCTATCACACAGAAAAGATTTTCTAGCCTTCAGATGATAATGTGATTTAAAGATATCCAAGGGCTAGAGGGTTCAAGGGCTAGCAGAAATTAGAAACCCAATGGAAGGAGCTAAGGAGTCGTGTGAGCAGTAGACTTAAGACAGGCTGCTTTCAAAAGAAATTGTATTGGTTGATATTTTTTACTTAATTATAATAAAGCTGCAGTGTAAGCCAAGCCTAGATATCAAATAATCCATAGGGGAGAAAATAGAAAAAAGACCTGATCATAGCAAAAATGTAAGTCAAGATATAATCTCCAGTAGGAAATATAAACCACACAGGACAGAGAAACCTATCTGAAGATCAGATTGATTGATTTTTAATACAGTGCAAACTTCAGTTTTATAGAAATCCTTAATTTGTAGAAAAAGTTCTCTCCCTCTTCCCCACAACTTAAATGTTGATTCTCTGATGTTTAAAACAAATTAACACTGCAACTGTTTCTGCAGTAGAGGAATTACCAGAATCTATCTTAAGTATTTTGATGAAGATGATAGGTATTTACAGATGTGGACTGAAATAATTCAGTAGGTTTTAAAGTTCCTAGATCTCCCATACATGTAGCATGAATGTATACAATGTGAACAGACTCTTCAGAAAACAAGACAAAAATGAGAATATAAGAAGCTAGCATAAGATAGAACAGTGAAAATCAAGACTTGGCAGAGAGATTATCCCTGGTGATTTAAAAATGCATAGGTATATATCAAAAGGGCAATTTTAAAATATAGAACGTAATTTTGACCCTGAAACCGAGGGAGAAAGTCACAAAAAATTTTGTTTACATCCCATTTAATCTATGGATTAAATTATTTCTCCAAGTAAAAAGAAACTGGGGGGAGGGGTCAATGGAAATGTTGAGTAATTTATCTGAAAAATATTCTAGATGCCTGACATAGTTTTTGTGTTATCCAGCTGATGCTGGCAATTGCACTCTATCTCTCTAGCAGCCTCTGCAGGAGGTTCCCAGCAATCACAGCAACCTTCACTTTATTTGGAAAATAGCATATCGGGACATAAAAGGTAAATGTGTAACAGAAAATAAAGTATAGATGAGTAGAAAGAAATAGCAGAGCGACCATAGCAGACATAACTTTTTAGAAAGACACTGAAATAATATTTTTGAGCTCATTACTTTAAGACCATAGATAAAGTGATTCCAAAATAGTATCAGTTTAATATGCACCGGCAGAACCCCATCGCCAGCTCTTTGGATTGGCCCGAGACAGTGTATGGGAGGGTTCCCTGGGCTGCCTATGCCTTCAAACAGAAGCTCTTCAGACTGGTGATGAGGGAATACTCCCTTTGAACAGCTGAGTAATATGCAAAAGATATAAAACCAGAAAAAATACTAATAATTAAAAAATAAATGAATACCCAATGTAGAATTTTTAAGAAGGCTGAGAAGACTTTGGCATTCAGAACCAGTGCCACCCACCTGTAATAATCATCTTTAAACACTCTAAGAAAGAAGGAAGACATTATTAACATTATGGAAACAAAGCAAGTACTGCGATGGATAAAGATGTGTTTCTACAGTAAAAGCTTCTGTAGTAAACTGAAATGGTTATACAGTGGAATATCACTGCTCTGAATGAGCAAAGCAACATAACATTTATTGGTCTGAAGAGACTCTGCTAGAAACATATGGCCTTTTATCTCAGTCTACCTAGAGCAATAAACTTTGGGATACCACGGTTGCGTTTGTTACTTTATGGACCACAGAGTATTAAGAAATAAACATTTTTAGCACTGCAATTTTATAAAATGGAAAACATTCAATCTCCTCTGGAACCATCTAGGTAAAGTTTTGCTTTCGTTTGATGATGCATGCTCCTCAGATTAAAACCTTTGCTTAAATTAATTTGAAATAACAAAAAACAAATTAAACACCTGAAATAATTTATCTTTAAACCTGTGAACCCAGCATGTTTTGTATGATCTCTGAGCTAAGTTTGATTTATGAGTTTGCTGTATAATTGTGTCAGAGATATCTGCCCTGCAGCTTTTTGGCTGATGTTCACCATCCCACTTCTCTTTCAGCATGTGTGAATACCAGCAGCTTCTCCAGGCTGTCAAGTCCATTCCCAGCCACCACACAGCTCTGTGCACTGGTAGAAACAGCCCAGGTAAATGTCCACTGCTTTGGAAATAACTCCTCCAAAGTATTTTCAGACTGTATTACCACTGCCACACACTTTTTGATTATTTTTTAAAATATGATGGTACATACATTATACCTCTTCCCTTGATGACAACCAAAACTACCAGATGAAAGGTGAAGGCGGATTATAAAGGTAAAGACTGGATGGTGCTTGAAAGCTCACCTTCTTTCTCCTTCAAACGCAAAGAGGTCCAATAAAACAAGAACAAAATGAAGAATAAATAAAGACGACTGGTAGAAGACTGATGTTGTCCAGGCTATGAATTACAACAGAAGCAGAATTCAGTATCAAAATATGCCTATCATGGAGACTGGAAAGAGCTAAGCTACACACTGGGAAATCTAATTGTGTATAGATTTTGAGCTGTTCTTTCTCTAAAAAGGGAAAGAGGTATGGCCATAAGAAAAACCCAAGCCCCAGTTTGCCCAGAGGCCCTGAATTTTATTGAGACTTGAAATATGAATAGAGATCCAAACCCACAGGTGCAACATAAACCTGCTGGTCTGTTAGAAAGATAACACATACAGCATCCAGGGAATAAAACCTGACTTTATAGACGTATTAGTGCAATAAAAATTAATCACAGAACAAAAATACATTTATCTCCAGAACTTACAAAGAACTGTAGGTGTATTTTGATGTTGATTTTATCCTTGCCAATAAAACAATGATGTCACATAAGCAACAAAAAGAAGCACAACTATGTCATATTTTCTTAAATTACCTAGGGATTGCTTGACCAGGAAAGCGCTAAGAAAATCACACCATAGCTGATCGATGGCTGCAGCACAAATGTCACAGCACTTATAACTTCTCGCTGAAAGCTGGCTTTGCACCGCATCTGAAGCATAACATGGTGGTAGAAACCCCCTGGTTTGGAGAGCCTTTCCTCCAGCTGGAGGACAGCAGATTTAGGTGCTCAGACAATGAAGCGGAGAGGATAAGGACAGGAGGTGGAAAATCACCTCTTAGCCCCTCTTTCCAAAGCTTAAGTTTCAAGCTCATAGTTTACTTTCTGACCTTAATACCACTGGGAAGAGAGAGAATGTTTGCCATGTCCTGGTCTCCAGCCCAAGCTACTGTGACAAGGACAGAGCACCAGTGTCTGCAACGTAGGTAAATATTTCTGCTTTGTGGTATTTCCTGAGCACTAGTACAGCAGCCTATTGCTGTTGATGTACAGACCTCCCTCATCCTGTTACAGGAAAAATATACTGGGAATCTCTTTGGTTTTGGGGCCTGGTCAGAGGAGATATTTTCATAAGAGAAGCATTGTGATACAGTGGTTGCCATCCCACAGAGCAAGCACTCACCAGGAAGAAAACGGAACCATTTGTCTTGCTGTTGATCTCAGAACAATGAACCTCTGTCTTTACTTTGAAAAAAAAAAAAAATAATAATTTTTACAAGGAAAATGAAAGGGGAAAAACAAACAAACAAACAAACTGACACCCCCCCCCCAAAAAAAAAACCCAAACCAACCTCCAGCATTCTTTCCTCTTAAATTGAAAAAATCCATGAGAAAGTTCTACCACGCAAAATACAGCTTGCCAGATCAGCAGACCCAAAAAGGCACTCTACCAGCAGTACAGTGTGAGATTTGCCTTCCCTTCCTTTCCCTTTCAGTAGAGGATACACATGGATATTTCTATATTGCCTGAAGTATAAGAGGGGCAGAGCTCTTCTCAGTTTACACTGTGTCATACAGCCCCACTGAGATACACCAGGTCAGTCAGCCCGGGACACCCAGCAAAGTTCCTGCATGCAACACACAGCTGAGCCCTGGGGAAGGACAGGGAGGTGTGGGGGGGCACTCCGAAGCTGAAGGGATGGAAGGGCTGCCTGTCTACAGGTGGTAATCTTTTGTGCTCAATAAAACAAAGGAGAGGAGAAGCACATCTGAGGACACGGCCGCCCTTACCTAGCGTTGCCACGCTAAGTTTTTCCTATTTAATTCTTTTTGAAACCTCATGCAGATCCAAGCATAAACAAATATTCCCCACAACTAAGGAAGCACCTTCTGGAGATATCTGAAAAATGCTTTCAAGACATTTCTTGTGTGGGCATGATTTCCTCTTGTGAGTATATCAGACTGCTCAGGACAAACACTGAATCCTTGATTGTGTCTTCCTTTGCTCCATGCAAGTGTGTGCCTTCAGCAGGCACTATCATGACCCAACACCACCATACTTTCAAGGCAGGACATTCACGTTTCAGGTTCGTCAGACTGCAGGTTTCCATTTTGTAACCATAGCCCTTACAACCAGTGAGGTTTTTTGATTAGAGAACCAGAAAGTAAACATAAATTAGCTTGTGTCCCCGGGAAATTTACAGGTATTTAGGCTGCTAAAAGACAACTTCAGCCCTTACTTCAATTCACAAGACCATTTAATAGACTTCTCCAAGCCATTTGACTCCGAAGGCTGAACTAGGATTGCACTTGGACCACATGAGAAGGCAGAGGTATGTGTGCTAGGCTGCAGCTGTGGACCTCGTCATGTAGAAGGGCATTTTTCATCTGTCCAGAAACTATTGATAGCACATGAGATCACAGAGCCAGTAAAAAAGCATTGTCATTAACTGTAAATGCACAAGACAAAATTCTACTAGTCAAGGAGCATGAAGATGTTCTGAATTGCACACTCAATTTTTGGGAATACACAGGTCCACTAAGGAGCCATTTCACCAGTCAGAGTAACGTACCTCCCATTGCCTGGACATACTGCACAATCCAAAAATTCTCCCTTGCCTACTTAGGACAGATTTATAGTTCCTGAACACTACTAGAGCAGTGCAAAAGGACCATGGTGGACTCCTTGCCCTATCTAAGTTTGCTGTGCCTCTAAGATGATACCCCTTGTAACAACTCAGCCTTCTTCTTGCTCCTTCATTTCAATAGTATAAGGCCATTACTATTATGGGCACTCACTTTGTTTTGGGGTTCAGAAAAATCTATTTCAGTCAGTGCTGTGAATATTGAATGTATTTTCACAAATAAAAATCCATAGACATTTTCATGTTATGAAACCTAGACCTGAATACAGAAATCTTATCCAGTATATATAATTATTACAGGAAATTCCATCTATCTTACAGGGTATTTTCTTGTTTATTTCCCAAATCTCCAGAGAATTTTCTGAACTGCCTCAGAGGACTGGAAGAAGTCTCTGAAGAATTTCCAATGCTCTAGAAGGCCCAAGGCAGCATTTCCAGTGCCAGAAGGTGAATGAAGGGCTGTATTAGCCTGCAAGCTTCCCTGTGATGACTAATGGAAGTACTGTGAGATGAAAAAATAGTGTGCAATACAAGGCGAAGATGAAACAGATTCTGACTTATCTGGCAGGTCTAAATAATTTAAAAGCACAAAGCATAGCTAGCCTGCTAGAATGAGTAAAGCAAATCCTACTGTGAATGAGGAGATCTACGTTTTATCAGTTTAACATTTTGGACTGTAAGGAAAGAGACTGGGGAGGGTTCCGTGGAGTAGAAAACTAATAAATTAATACTTGCTCATAACAGAAAAAAATAGCAACAGTTCCTGAGAACACAAGAGATGTGGCACATCAGTGATTATTTCTGTCACAGTTGTCTCTTGAAACCCTGACCAAAGCTGAAGTCCTGCTCACCCAAATGGCAGCTCCCCTGATGGTTTCCTTTAAACAGATGTTTTGTGAGACATACAGAAGTATATTCATGGTCCTGTGATATACAGGCTGGCATGAGAGTTGCTGGGATCTAAGTATTAAGATACAAATGTAAGAGCATGCTATTTACTTTCTCCTTAGTATTTTTTTTTTCATTGTCTTTCCCCAAACCTCCAGAATCTATACATTCTGGCATTCTTTCAGTATAAAGAGCAAACGATGCTTTTAAGCCTCTCCTCCCCCATGCCAGTACCTTCCAGATCCTTTCGTCTCTCTAAGCAAGAACAGCCACATCCTTCCCTTCTAAACCTCCTTTTTCCCCTTGAGTCTACCTGTTAGACACCAAACTCCCTGCTCCCTGCTTCTGGACAGCCCAGACATGGGTGGTACTGTCTTTGAAGCTTTCCATGCTGCCGTTATCCTACCACTCCAGCCCAGTCCTCATAGAAATGGAGCATACTGATCATCAAGCACTCCCTGCAGGTGATCAGTAAGTCATTTCTCAGGGATGTACAGCAAAGTCTGCTCGCTGGTGCTTTACTTTACAAGCTGATTTTGACCATTAATGAGGCTAAACACATAAGGGTTTTTAACTAAAATAATGTACAGAGTAAAGTTAGTATATTCTGTAGATTGCCCTCACCTCCTGGAAACTTTTAAGATCATATCAAATAAAGGAATACCCACTCCTGAACTTAAACTAAATATAAAATTCTCTATACATAAAGTTTCATCCGTGGTTTGATGTATATTTGTTTTACTGAGCTGTAACACGTAAATATTTTAATGGAATCGCTACCTGAAGAATGCATTCCTCTTTTTCTGATTCAAAACTCCCTTACCAAAACCACAACTTTTGCCTGTTAAAGACAGTTAAAATACTGTTTTTTCAAAGTGAAGCAGTACATGAAATAGCATATGCCAGTTATTTGTTAATTTTTAAATCCAATTAATTGTTCTAGTTACAGTACCACTAATTTTTATCTAGCTGATTAATGAAAGAATAATCCAAATACATTTCAAATTATAAATCTTTCATGATTTGGGAGATTTTATACAAATGTACATTTGACAGTACTAATTTAAAGCAAATATCAAGCTTGATTAAACATTCCCAAGATAAGAAGGATAAACGATTGAATTATTTTATAGATTTAACTACCATTGATATGATGTTATAAACAGAAATATTTTGATGTTAATCATTAATTTTTAAAAATAATTCTTTGGGAAACAGCCAAGAAGGACTGGAGAAGTAGGTCAGAATGTATGCACAAAACATTTGTATTCTTTACTATATAAACACTAATTTATTTATTGAAATAATACACTGTTAATTATTTATTAAAGAAATTATAATTTTCCTAAGCTTCCCTCTGAATGAAAAAAAAATCATTAAAATGTGACTAATGCAATAGCCAAGGCTATGATTGTTTCACAGCTCTGCCTCCCAACTGTTTGCCAAGTATTTTTTCACAAATCACTATCCGTTGAAACATAATCTTCATCAGAGCATCTCCAGCAAGCAAATTACAAAGTGTTTTAGCAAGCTTTAACTATTTTGAAAATATTCAGGATTCCCCATCGCATTTTCTGTCCCATATATAGGAGATCATAGCAGGAGAAAAACTCTTTAGAGATCTGTTTTCCGGAATTGTTGGTGAAGAAGGTAAATTTCATAATACCACTGGATATTTCCCCAAATCAAGGCTTTTAAAAATGCAGATATACCAAATACTATTAAGTAATACACGAAAGGGAGGAAAAAGACTTTTTGTGAGAAGTGACATTATAAGAGGTTTTCTGTTTTCTTTTTTTCTTTTTTTTTTTTCTTTTTCCCTTTTCAGCCATGGAACATGACCGATTCACCAAAAGTGTTTAAACTCTTCTGAGCACAATCAATCTTCCAACCATAAATTAGATAGACTTCACACAAACACTCAGGTAAACAGAGAAAGTAGAAGCACAAAAACACCCATTACCAATAAAAAAATTGAGCACATGTTCCCAGCTGGAGAGTGAGTGGAACCATAGTCAACAACCCAGAAATATGCGCCAGCACGTTATTCTCCAAGGCAGTGCTGTAAATGAGACAGTGTCCAGGGATGGCTTGCCTATTCTAATCTCAATTGGCCTCTCTAATTAATACATTTAAACAAAAACATGGATTTTCTGCAATCTATTACTATGCTTGATTAATTTGGGCACTGGGGTAGATAACCATTTTTTTCCTGTTTTCCATATGATGCCCTTAAAATTAACGCATTTTTCTAATGGTGTAATTATATTTTGTTTCATTAATTCTACTAAAAACCAAACAATATTTTGTCCAGCTAGTGCATTAATAAATATAACATAAAATTGGATAATGCAACGCACATTTGTCTCAATATCAGTTAGCTCTGTGTTACAGTGCAAAACAAGACTAAAGTATGATGGGTTTAGTTTACTTTTGCTTTTTTTTCCAAGAGCATGAACAGATTCGGGGGGAAGGGAGAGCAGGTTGCTTTCATGTCAGACTTACTGCTGTTTATTCTTTCTTAGTTTGGGGAACCTGCTTATCAGCATTTTACTAAACTTCATTGAACCACTTTGCAAGTGACATTAAATCAAAGCATTTACTGAACTCCAGGAAGTTTAGACCTACTGCATTTCCCCTGTCTAGGAAATCAGTTATCAAATAAACAGGTCAAGTTAGTCTGACAAGATATCCCTTTGGAAAACCTATGTTGCATTTTATGTGTTCTCCTTTGTTCCTTAATTTTTCTTTCAAAACTTTTCACATAGCATTGTGCTGCAGTCTGACTAATGGACCTTCAGTGTTTGAGCTACCTTATGTCCCCACCATCATCTAGAATGTAAGGGCTATATTTGCTGATCCTTGTCAGGAGCTTCATCACTCCACTGGACAGATGCACTTAGATCACTGCCATTGTACCTGCACTTTCATGCACTTACTTATTTGGGTATTTTGGGATGGAAATGCTTAGGCTTGTGTGACAGAATTCCATGGGGCTTTTAGCCTTACTTTCAGCCTGGATATTCTAATTTCCACTCTGTCCTCACCCTATTCGTTACTCCGTGGCTGAGCTCCTCCTTCTGTGTTCTTTTGTATATTTATATATACATATGTAGGGGAAAAAAACCAACAACACTTTATGCTGTTTGTTTAAATTTACAAGGTTTAATTCAGCTTGACTTTTAGCACTTATCTCTACTTCTCTATTTCTCAGACGTAGAATACTCCCGTCCCTTTAGGCTATCTGCTTATTTCTCCTGCCCTTTCAGAAGTGGTTATTTACCCAGTCAGCTCTGGAGCCCTTCCCTACACGATTTTCCCCTTGATTAAGATGCAAGTTCCAGACAGTTTTCACACCTTTGATTTAAAGAAATTTCACGCCTTCTCCACATTAAAATCCCTAAGCTCTTTAATCCAGTTGACCTCATTAACTAGTTTCCTTAATTTTTCAAAGTTTATCCTTTTGAAATTGAGATCCAGGCTTGGATGCAGCTGTGCTGTTGGGGGCAGCGGCTGCATCATGGTGCAGCTGCGGCGCTGGCATGTGAGCTGGTGCCCATGCCGCAGTGAGTGGTGCTAATGGGAAAGGATGAAGCCCCCCCAAGCTACTTCTCTTCCAGTTAATTAAGTGAATAAATTGGTGGTTATTTGATACTAGATTCTTTTCTACCAGCACTTTCTTTATGCCCCCATTGCAAAAACCCAAGATACAACTGAATTATTTGTTGCCTGGATGGAGGAGGACTCTATATCAGTATTACTGATACTTCTAGCCTGCTATATTACCTTGTTCGTGGCTGTAAATGTTTTTATTTGATTTTTTTTTCTGCAAAGCCAGGTTTTACCCTATGATTTAAAGGAAAGTTCGAGCACTTCTGTAGTTGACAATCACTGTACAGTCAGGAAAATTTCTTCCTTTCCTGTGACAGAATTTCATTGTGTTATGACCCAAGAGTCTGAGGGTTTGTATTGGAAGACTGTTCAAAGTGGAAGTTGTCACAAAAATAATGTAGTATTGGGGGCTGAAATGTGAATATTACTGCTGATTTGTCATTCTAACTACTAATACTGAGAGAGCGCATTATCTCCTTTATTGCTGATTGATAACAAGATTCTTAAATCTAGAGATACGCAAATAGGAACTAGCATCATAAAACTGGAAGATGGGAAAGGCTTGTTATTGCACCTAGGTCTTCCTAAGTATAGAGGATGATTCATTCTTGAACATTTTGTCACTTTCTCTACTTTCTAAACCTACATGTTGCAAGCAAAGAAACCTTTGTTATTTCTCTTGGGAGGCTACTGCACGCTTTAAAAGGTCTTAGCAAGTACAAGATTTTCACTGGCCTGTAGCAATATTTTTCCTTTCCTATCTTAGTCTCAACCTTCCAACTAGAGGCAAGAAAACACAACTTAAGCACTCATGGCTATACTTACATAATAATGGTAATAGCAGAAAGACATCACCTCTCAAACTTCCTTTCCCCATCGCTAGATTTTAAATGGCTCCGCCACTACGCATATGTGTTTGCTGGATCAGACTTGGGAAGCCAGAACGTACACCATCCGTTAAGTGTCAGGCTCCCCTATGTTAGATACCAGCCCCGAGGGAATAACTAAAACACAGCAGAGCGAACCTAACGGCAAAATGAAATGTGCTTGTGCACTTGCCTGTGAAGATGGGAATCCAGTTCAGTGGGTGCAAAGAACTGTGTTGCAAAGAACAGGGTAGTTGCATGTTGTCTTTTATGTGGGACAAGAAAACAAGAACATTTTTATGTTGGTGCTGCTCTGATTCTGTGAAGTACAGTGAAAGATAAAAGTACACAAGGCAGAGCACGTGTCTCGTAGGCACAGTCATGCTGTGGAGAGAAGTAATTTATCCCTGCTGGGTACATCCATCATAATCCAGAGCCTGGAAATATCTGTTATAAGAGTGCATTCATTCCAGAGCTTATTCTATGCATGTTTGCTATTTAAGTTGATTTGCCACAACGCTGGTGTCAATTAGCTTCTGAGATCCCTTTCTATGATTTTGCTGATAATGAGCATGTTCACCTGCATAAAGTTAACAAACTAATCTTGCAAATACGGGCAAGTGTGAAAGTTGCTCCTGTGCTTCATCATTGCTTAGACTGTTAGCCAAAAGAAAGCAAGTTAGAAGAAAAATGGCTCCTAAACTGGAGTTAATGACATCCTCACCTGTAACCCCTGAAAATCCAGAAGGTCACATCATGAAGATTACGATATGATGTATCCAGAATGTCGCTAAATTTACCTGTTAATGATTTACCAGAAATCATTAGGAGTCTTTGGCAGCTGAGTACTTTGACTTGAGCACTATGTGGGGGAAAAACATGCTAATACTTGCTTCCCAGTTATGAGTTACATTTGCAGACAGGCAAATGCATTTTCCCTTTAATTTTTTTTAAGTATGTCTTATTAGAAATTTTTTTACACAGTCTCAAATAAGTTCAGGTCTCAACTGATGCCAGGAAAGAAAATAAAGACTGAAGACTGAAGACTAACATTTATGGTTTTAGATTCCCTTATTTCAAAAAAACAGCGTAGAATTAATTTTAAAAAACTCAGGAAAATGTTAAGGTTTTGAAGCAGAATGAGAAAAAAATAACCTCTGCTGTCCATTAAAAAGTCTGTACAAATGAAAATTCCCACTTGTCATCTTGCACAATGAAATACAGAAGTGAAGGGAAGCATTAAGTGCAAGTAGCAATGGAGAGACTGATTCATTTCAGAAATTCTGAAATCACAGGTGGTAATCAGGGCCAAAGGCTCCCCTTTGCATCTAGCAGCAAAGAGGCAGATCGCATTGACTTCAGATAGGGAAGTGCTAGGGAGGGAAATACTGATTCTTGAGAGAGGCCATTCCTTGCAGCTTTGAATTTGAAGAGCTCAGGAGATGAGTGATCTGCAGAAAGGGGCCACTGTCAGCACAGGGAGTCACCAGCTGGGGACTGTTCTCCACAGCACACTGTCCTCCTGCCTCCTCAATGGAGATGCTCAGAATATGTCAAAGGCAAATCAAACAACAGCAGAATTATCCTTATTTCTTGGTTCCTGGGACTCAAAGTACAGACAATCCTTTCAGATCCATTCTGGCCAGATGCCCAGTGATTCAAATGTCCAAATGACAGAAATCTCTTACCAAAATGGTAATGTCCTGAGACATGCCAGTGTTTTATTTATTGTGCAGTATTGCTTTAATGCTGACTCTGAGTAGAGGAAATATTTGTAAAGCTAAGCTTTTGATAGCATGATTAACGTTTTCAGGTTGACAGTGTAGAGGTGATCTTAACCAATAGTTAAATAAATGACTGAAGCTCCCATATACATGCAATATTCTACCACAGCTTTTAACTAATCATTAAATAAAACAGAGCTAGCACATTGCTGTGAGCAAAATAATCTTTCTAACATGACTCTTAAACAACTCAGTAAATCACTCTTCAGTAATTTCTTTATCTAACTGGCTCAGTATCCTTGATATATTCCTGATAGCCCTAAGAAATATTTGATCAGTGGGTTGCCTACATGTATAATCTTTACTTATTTGCTACACTAGTTTATCTCATTTTTTTCCTAACTGAAACCTCATTTTATTATTTCATTGTGAAACATTTTCTCCGTGCAAAGGGTGAATGTATTAGACAGCTCAGACTCTTTCAGCACTCTGAAGAACTCTGTGTTCTGTAGTGATTATGTGACAAATTAGACAAGAGAAATACTTTTGCCCAGTACTGCATAGTGGCGAAATAGCTATGCAGTACAGGAGCAGTCATGAAACCCTGTCTTTAAAATAAAAATATTGTTTACACTCTCCTCTACACAGTAAGGAGGAGCTGGAGTCAGGGGTATGTGGGCTGTAGTGTTGCACAGTTTGCAAGTCAGCGTGGCTGACGCCTTTCTAGAGATAGCAGGTTTTTAAAAAAATTGCCTAGATGCAAACAAAAGTCGTTTGTGGCTAAAGTTCACAAATATGCCTAAGCAGGTTAACTATTTGAGTGATGTAAGATATCCAGCCACTACAGATCAAACTAAAGGACAAGCCTGTGGATTTGTGCACACAGAGTGCATTGGACTTTGCCCCTGAAACTTTCTAATGACAACATTCTAAATCAATACCTTGAAGTGGCTACCCCAAGGCACATATCCTACCTGGCAGGAGAAAGGTTAATCTTGCATGTAGCACTTTCTGTTCTGCCAGTACTTAGCAGTTTACTCTCACTAAAATTAAACAAAATAGGCATCCAGTTAATGGCCTGAGTTTCAGATTGCCTCTGGTACTGTGCTTGTTTTAGAATTAAATCTAACTACACCATTAAAACTGATATATGGTTGATCTGTGGTTCAGAGGGAAATAATTTGCTGGAGGATTGGTTAAAGGTGAGATTATACCTGGGAGAGAAAAAGAAAAAAAAGAGTTGAAGCATTTAGTTAATTTCTTTTTAAAAAATATCTTCTCAAAATTATTTAGAACTGTAAGTATAAAGTTACACACACCAAGTGCAAAGATCCTTAAAAAATGCATGCCTCCTAAAACTCAGAAGATCAGAATAAGGAAATATGTGAATATTATAGAACATTTTCCTGCACTTTCATGTCATTAAAAATAAACACTTCTGAAGTGCTGTATTAGATTAGTGAAGTTAGAAAGTGATTAAGGACTTGAATTCATGGTTTTGGATATATTCTTATACCGGATAGATGTAGACTGGACAGGGCAAAATGTACTGCAAGGGGAAATTAGTTTCAAGTAGAAAAACCTACATTTCTCCATTAATTACAGTGCTGCCACTGTGAAGTTATTAACGATAAAAATATTCACTAGCTAAACATCCACAGGGTTATTTATCCTTTTTTAAAAGACAGTATGGATGCTTAGGATTCAGTTAGCTGAAAATGACTCATTCACATCAGTCAATATAGCTTTCGACATGAAAGGAGCTCCTGGACTAAGTGACTTAATCTATTATCTAAAACAGGATAAAAACACCTCCAAAAACTTGAAAGCCAATTGTAGTACATTCTAAGTTTAGTAATTTCATTTCTAAGTTTCTTTTCTGATGCGTTTTGCTGCCAACAAACAGAGAAATTAGTGGAAATCCTGACCTGTTATGAAAGAAACAACACCCCAAATTGAGCTTAAATTTCCAAATGAGGTTATGAATCTCAGAACTTTTCTCTAGAGCTCCCACTGGGTAGATTTCAATATTGGCATCATCTGAAGAACTCAACCTACGAAAAAACTGTTGATTTCTAAGGGAAATCCACAAAATAAGTCATGCTGCTTGCAGAGCTTGCAGTTTCTTTCAGTTAATCACAAATCTTGTGAATCTTGTGATATTTTCCCCTTTTTCTTAAGACCTAGCCTTCAGACACCATATTACAACGATATACAAATTTTCACTCATAAAGGTAAGTTTTCTGCTTTCCATTCCTTCTTTTATTTGAAGAATAATCTGAGAAATCATAATCTGTGAAAGCTCATGAACAGAGTGCAGATAAAATACACTTGTATTAATAAAAAGTATTAAATAAAAAGCAATAGTTATCTCCTGATTTGGGACTGGCATTACTACTTTTCCCGCTCTCTTCTATTGTGGAGAAAACAAGCAGAAAATCATCCCTATATTTTCAGAGTTTTACCTGTTGGCTTAGTTTTCTGGGTGCAGACATTGATCCCCATTACGAAGGAATTTGCTGCATGTCTGCAGCGCCTCACATGCCCAAGAGCTGCTATATTCATGAGAACTGCCAGATGCAATTGCTTCGCAGGCTATGTCTTGTTGAGTCTCATGTTTGCTGATGGTAGAAAAGGAACCATAAAGGCTGAGGTATAGGAAGGCTTGCACATTGATGTTGTCAGCGGAGGCTTAGGGAGTGAAAGTACATGAGCAGAATGAGAATGCATGTCATGCTTATGCAGTCAACCCAAAGTTAGTGAGTACCACCGTCTTCTCCAGTGCCTTGTGCAAGGATTGAATGGTTGTGACTGTGATTCTCCGCTGCCAGTTCAATGCTAGTTTAGCTGTTCTCCTTGCATTTCATGTCGATCACCTTTCACAAAAGATGAAAAATTAGTAAATCTTGAATCTGGACCATTCCTACTATGTTTGGTGTTCACAGCACTGGATTCTAACATAAATCAATTTCTGCTTTACACAGACTATTCTAAATATATATCTCTCTACCTACACAGAATTGGGAAAGGGGGAAAAAAGTGAACTACAGACCAAATGAAGCTGGTCTACTACATATGCGACACCTTCAATATCCACACTAATAAAATAAAATCCGTATTTCCCTTTCTTTCCTGATGATCAAATCATCATCACATCAAAAATTTCTTTGTTTAGTTTTGGTTGTGCTTGTAAGCTCTATCTAACATTAAGGTCTTCAGGGATGTTATATGGGGTTGTGTCAAAAGGACAAAAAACCATTCAACATGTTGTCTTTGGCAGAATGAGTTCCAGCTTTCACAAATCTATTTCAATTAGGCCTTTCATTTCAAGGAACAGACAGATTTTAATTCTGACACGTAGAAACCTCATGCATCAGTACATTTACACTTGCGTTTACTTCTGCAAAGCTGGTGCTGTCATAATGAAATAATAAACTTCTAAACAAAAAAAATCAGAAAAGGGTTATTAATCATTTGACAGGACAAGTATCTCATTCATGTTTTAGTGCAGCTGAAACAACTTTGTTCCTAGGGATGTGATATACAACACAGCTCTTAGCTTAAGAAACCTAAGTGTTGTTATAGGATTGTAGAGTGAAGCACAGAAAGTATTAACCACGTTCATTTTTAATATAATTATACTTTTTTTCTGTAGAAAATGCTCATTTCCAGATTATTCTGCCATGAAACATCTAAATCTCCTGATGAGATCTGAACCGTAATGTGGCTGTATGTCTCCTGGTGTCATTCGTGTTTACTTACTGAGATTTGCTCTTATTTTTTGTTTTGTTTTTACTGTACATACCATATACTGTAGTTACTCCTGGTTTCCCAGTTTAAACTGTACTGAAAATCATTGCCTGACAAATTTTTAGTACTAGAAGTGCCTGACCCTTTGAAAAACACAATGATGTTAAGTCTATATGGATTAAATAAATATCATGATCTATCTAAAAGCTCTTGAAGAAGCAGTCTAATGGTAAGACCTGCAGTCAATTTTGGAGACAAGGCATCTCATGCACAGCTAAATATTTCAGGGAGACAGCAGCATCCTCTTGGATGGGATGGTAATAGTTGACAGAGTACAGCAGTTTTTACACAGCACCAGAAGCAGATTGACAAGCAAATGCCAGACTCTGAGGAAATTATAATGTATATTACTTTATTACAGCCAACCAAACACACCTGCAGTAGGAATTATAGTTTGTCAGAAAGATACACGATATCTGCACTTTGATGTTTTCAGGTATTTAAAAATATCAAAATTCAGTGTCATTTACTTTTAAACAGAAAATAAATGAAATCTAAAGCTATGGATATTTCATTAGTTCTTGGATACAGCAGCTGTGCTAGAAACCATTATCTAGTACATTTTGCTTTCCAGATAAAACTTTCAAATGCTTACATTTCGTTGCACGTTGGTTGATTGGATAATTTGAACATCAAAGGAACCTTTCATTTAATTTAAGCCGTAAAGTTGTCTTTTGCTTTATTAACTTTCGATCAATAAACAAGCAATTTGGAAATGTAATCAGGAAATGCTTCCAATTGGCTGACAATGTATCAAAGCCAGTGCTTGAAGGCAAGAGCAAGCTGTAACAAGCAGTTTATTACCAGTAGCTGTTACTGACATTAGTCAAAACCAAGAAAGATAAAATGGAATAAGAAATGTAATGCTGGAAGAGCCTTGGGCGCTGTGTTCTCTTCTTCCTTTTGAAAACTGCAAGCCTGTCTTTGATATGATAACAAATATAAACTGTTTAAAAACACCAAATGCAGAAAAACTGAGACTAGCCTGTCATGGAATTAATCCATTCTAGAGTGACATACAAATAGTGTAACATCCAGCGGATATATGTTATGGAAATATTTTGAATTGGATTTACATGTAGTGAGCAAATTGGAACTTTTGATTTTATGTGATATTGTAATGTGCATGTTCTCACATTAACTGAGTGTAATCCTATTTGAAGATAATGAGTTTTCAATAGGCTCTCCAGTCTGAAACTGCATCAGAACATTTTGATTTTGGCTGGAGAAGATCCAAATGGACTCAGAAAAATGTGCCTCTCAGACTTGAGGGTACCCCTCATTTCTGAGGGGAATTTACATATTTTACAGCCAATACATCATCCATAAAACTAACATAATAGTGAGTTTTTCTGGTTTGTTTTGACAGTGTGCTATTTGTTTTGCTCTATGTTGTCTATAGCCCAAAGCAGAACACTGAGCTGGATTTCACCTGTTTTATTGAGCATGTCACTGAAAGCATCTTGTAGTTATTTCACAATTATCTGTACATATTTTTACTCAATTAACAATAAATAAAAAGGAAAGAAAGGAAAATATGTTTGAGTGGAATTCATTTGAGAGGTGAGTAATGAGCATAGATTAATAGATTTAATTTCCCTGTTCTACAATGAAACGAAGTCACAGAGACTTAACACAAAGGGATGAAGGAAAAGAACAAAGAGAGAAAATAATTTGGCTGCTTTTTGAAAGTTCTGTATGTTGGCACACTGGGCATGCTCAGCACATCACAAGGCATGCTGACACACAAGACACAGTTTTGTCAACTCAAGGGGAAGCAATATTGTTATGTTAGAAGATTATTTTTCAGGTTCTTCAAGTTAACTCTTTTACAGGTTTCATAAAAGTAACTACTTTATGTGGAACTGTACCATAGAAGTACACAAAACATTAACAGGTCTTAATTTCATCTCATTAGTACATTCCAATATTCATTAAAACTCTCTTTTCCCTCAAGCCTCAAAACTTGGACACTGGTTACACTGTTGGTACATCAGCTGTCTCTACTGCCAGCCCTTCCTCGGGCAGGGAATGTAGTCCTAGTAGGCCGAGATTCAGACCTCACTGCTCACCTGTTTGTCCTCCACATCCCTTGATAACCTCGCCTTTGACCAGTACTGTCATGTTTGACGCATGAACATTTTGAGTTGAAACCACTGTTGAGTCCTGAGGAATGCCAAGTAGGCCTACCTCATAAGCTCTCTGAAGCTGTAGTAATACTAATGGTCACTTATTATAAGGTAGGAAGCATTAAAACTGGCATTTCCAGGCCAAAAATTACAGAAAAGATAAATTAAAATATCATGTTTGAGGAAAGGAACCAGTGTAGGTCCACAGATGCTCATGACATTATATCATCTTATGATCACATCTAGAGTTTTTGGCATAACTTCCAGTATTGTTCATTAAATATTTTTGAACCCAAACCCAGAACGTCTAGTACTAACAGACAACCACCCACTGAAATCAAAGAGTAATTGATATATCAAGCATGTGTATCTAACACTTCACCGAAGTTTCATATAATCAGAATTTGGCCTAAATCACATACATGGAAATCATCATACTAATACAGTGACACAAAGAGATGTGTTTTGGCAATATCTTGTTAGTCAACCAAAACTGAAAAGAAGAAGAAAACTCATTTTATTTACAGGTAATCTCCATTCTCATGAGGTTTTGCCCATCAAAACAAATTCTGAAAATTAGCAGACCTTCACACTCATCTGAAAATCTGAGGAAAGTCCCTGTTACATCATGTCAAAGGTCATTTCAGTCATTTCCTTAATACTTTACTAGTATTTAAAAAAACCCCAAAACAGAAGAAGAGTAATGACTGTTACAGTGATAAAAAGGGGAAGAACTTGTACTTGAAAGAAGCAAAAAGAAAAAAGATTTATCATGTCTATTCTTATCTAATTGCACTCAAAAATTCTTCTGCTTCATTACAGAGAGGGTCAGACACCAGAGTACGAATAGTTTTGTCAGAGAGAAAAAAAAAAGGTTTAGTGTTATTGTTAATACGTTTAATGTTGTGTGGAGTAGGGGAAAAGAAGAATATGTAAATAATAGATTTAATTTTCCCATGAAAAGAAGCAACAGAATTTGCTTAGTTTTGCATTAATTAAAATATTTTGTTCAATCTGAAATGAATCACTGTTTTCTCTTTTGGAATATTTTTTCTTCTTTTCAGTGAAACTAGCTCAATTCATTCTGAGTTTTTAACAAAAATATAATGTTCAACCTTTGAAATAATTTGTTTTTTAAAATCTTTGGAAATTCTTAAAAGTCTTTATCTTTTGTTTCGGTAAAATTTTCTTCTTCTTAAAAACAACTTTTAAAATTAAGTATAAATTATACCCAGAAATGGGAAAATTAAAATACGCAACCAAGAATGTTACCTAGGACTGTCTCCTGTGTCCTTTTTAATTTTTTGATCAACATAGTGTTTTAGAAAGAGAACAAAAGTGAATACAGGAGTATGGGAGTGATATGATCTTTGTTCCATTAAGATAGGTTAATAAAAACAGTGAGCATGGATAACACTGAAATGTTTCTTTTATGTGTCCTAGAAAATCATGTAATTTTATCCCCACCTACTTTCTGTGTGCTTAATAACATATCTGGGAGTGAAAGAATTTGTTGTGAAATATGAAACTCTTATGTTAACCTCTTATGAAAAAAAAGGGGCTAGTTCAGGGCAAGTTACACTATTCAAAATTACTCAGTTCCCGTACACAACAGCTTATTCTGCCCTTGTATTCACATGTTTTTTTAAAAAAAGCTCATTTCATAACTTTATGCATCTGTAAAATTATCAGTAATTCAAATGAGCCCTGCTTAATATTCTCTAAAAATATGCTCAGTCACTCACCTGAACATATATTGTCTAAATCCAGAACATCAAGAAAGAGCCATCATTGTTTCTTGGCTAATCTTTGTATCAGGTGTTTGTTAAATCTTTGCCACGTTGTAATAAAAAGGCTTAAAAGACATCTTCATGTGGCCACTTCTGCTATAGGATCTGTAACAGTAATCTACAATACAGTCAAAGAGCCTGGTCTTGTCATATAATCATAGATTCATAGAATTATTTAGGACGGAAAAGACCCTTAAGGTCATCAAGTCCAACTGTTAACCTAGCACTGCCAAGTCCACCTCTAAACCATGTCCCTAAGCACCACATCTACACATCTCAAATACCTCCAGGGGACGGTGACTTGACCACATCCCTGGGCAGCCGGTTCCAGTGCTCAATATCCCTTTCTGTGAATAATTTTTCCTAATATCTACTATAAACCTCTCCAGGCACAGCTTGAGGCCATTTCCTCTTGTCACCATCATAAAAACATGGTAATGGACCCACCCTAAGAGAAACCAGTTGCACTTAAATGCTGTGAAACAGTTGCATTCTAGGAGACAGTGACACCTATAATGACTAGCATAAAATAAGAATATGGATTTCTCCTAGAGGAGAATCAATAATAGTCCAGTTTGTTAAACACAGTAAAATAAAAAGTGAAAGAAGATGCTATATTCTTTATAAATAGCTGATGGCAATGAACAATAAGAAAGGAGAAGAGTTATTGGACCATTGTGAGCATGAAAACATAGGCATAATCCAATAACGAATAAGCTTAGGCTGGAATTCAGAGAATGGAGCAAACCCACCACAGCAGATGGGTACTGAAGCACCACCCTGATTGCAGCAATGTGGGCAAGAAATCTAATCAATTGTAAGGTACTTCATTATACACCATAAAGAAACCTCAGATGACGCTGTGGTGCAGATGTAGACATTTGTGTACCTACATTTGAAAGGTACCTAAGATTTCACTACAATTGACACAGATCTAGGTTTTGACTCAGCTGATTTTAGCATCATTTCAGATGCTCTGCAATAGCACATTTGGCCTTTAGCTGCCAAGCCAAAAAGATGCAGGCCTCCTGTGGGTTCTGTGTGATATCTTGCAGTTTGAAGTGTAGGTTTTGGATACTTTGGGGCATCTCTCATGGCGCTGGATACCTATGTGAATCAAAATCAAAACCCTAGGTCATCC